>OU342742.1:358808863-359185691 GCA_910589775.1 Avena eriantha
AATCCACGACGACAGCTTTCAAAAATTGCACGTGAACCAGAGAAGGTCGGTTCTAATGTCTAGAACACATTCTTCGAGATAACCTGAAGATGATTCTCGACAAGTTTTCCAACATTAGTGCCAAATGTTCCATATGAACCTAGTCTAGCTTGTAGAAGGTAAGGATGTTATCGATGGGCTCAATGACAAACTTATTGAGATACTCCAGGAAGATGGACTCATATGTTGTATGAACGAGGTAGAGTATTGGTCAGACCAAAGGACATGAAGATGTACTCAAGTGAAACATCACAAGTAGCAACATCGTCAATATAGTCCTTGGAACTGAGTTTGATTTGACGATAACCCAAACCAAATCAAAAGTTGGGAGGATAACATATCCATGAATGAAATACTATCTTTCTTCAGCACGAACAAAACTAGACATCTCTTTAAAAGGAACTAAGTCAGATAGAACTTTTGTCTTACAACTCTCCAGTTTGTTGGTTAAGCTCAACCTACTAGTTCAGGTGTATCCAGTACAGATCCTTTGAGAAAGGAGCGGTCCAGAGAACTTGCTTACTCAAGAACTTGACAAACATGGCCATGTGGCAACATGTCGATACTTCCAGTAGACATCTAGAATATCACGAATCACCTATATGTCACTTAGTTCAAGAGGAAACTTGCTTTATGAGGCAAGAAGACATAGTCTTAGAGTTTCGGCACGAGCCTCACTCTTTGATCAAAGAGAGTGCACCTGAATAGCGGACTTGGTAGCACCATCATCCTTTGCTTAGTGATAGGGTTAACCAATCACGATAAGGAATAACAAAAATGTCCTTGGAGTTCAAAGCAATAAGAATTGCTAACAATGTTAGATGGCCACATTATTACGCACTCACATCATTCACGAGCCGGAAAGCTCAGGGAAAGGGTGGGTAAATATGTGTGAGAGCATCACTTCATTAAGGGGCCATGAAACTTAGCACGACCTCTTAGTATAAAGGGTGTGACACTCTAAGGTAGAACAGACAAAAGACAATTGGTGCCTTTTTATCTACGGATTAAAACACTTTAACCTAGTCCTATATATGATGAGGTACTGGAGTTTTTTCTCCTGACATCCCGAAATGGTTTGTCTTGACGGACCACAATAGTATCTTACATCGGAAGACACCAATTCACATTACTATTTGGCTACCAACAGGTAGATAAAGGTCAGAAAACGACAAGGGAAAGATGAACATGCTTAAATCCCGAGATGTGGATGCATGGGTTATCAACCTTCCATAAACCAATGCATAGAAGGGAGAGGTGTGGAAGATTCACGAGTACAGATGCAATACTCATGAGGATTACTCTTCTCGTGATCTCTTTGGTTCCATTAAAGAACATCTGCCATAGCATGTGGTAGGGGAAGTCCTTAATTGTCATGAGTCAATAGCGACAATAACCACAAGCTCGAAGGCCAGAATGGTAGTACTAGCCATCTTGAGATAATGCTTGAGCATTAACAACAGGGGTCAATGGAATAGATCTAGGGTTAAAGATCAGCTTCGTGCACGAGATTCACAACAGTTGAATCCAACACAAACCGGGATCTTCGGTTCAAATCTAAGGGTTAAAACCCGAGAAAAAATAACTACTACTTGAGTGATATAGCGTACACTTCAAGGTAGTAATCACGAGGTAGCTTCCAAGAAAAGAAACGACTTCTGACGTACCTGAACAAATAAAAAGGAGGCACACGAGGTGAAAGGAAACCTCGAAGCCTAGAACAGAACACTATGGTGCCTGCAATAAAATATTATAGGTGCCATGAAACCAAGTGATCATGATGAAGAGGAATATCTCAGCTGAAATAGAGCAAAGGAAAACAAGGAACACAAAACACACACAACTCTAAAGAACTCTACACTAGGTCAACTGGCTGAGAAATGACATGCCCAAAGGCACCTAATCTTTGAAAGACTAGAGGAGATATCAAAACTTTTTCCAAAGTCAACAAAAGATCAGATGACCTAGAGTTAGATCGATACCAGATAAGGAGCTAAAGAAGCATACTGGAGTTTTCCAAATACCTTTCATCTTTGAAATAATTTTCACAAGCACTAGACTCAACATCGACCTATAGCAAGGCTTTCCTACGGTTGGTACTGCTCTGTTACCAAAAACTGTGACACCCCCAGGATGAGGGTTAAACAAAACCCAGACCTTAGCCTGACATAAGCTTAACCTAGAGCTCGAGAATATCCAGTGAGAAATCGGTAACACAATAGCACCCTGCGACACAAATTATTACAACAAGCTCATAATTGAGCAAAGAACCAAAATATGACAAGAAGAGGTCACTGACCACAAACATCAAACAACGGACAACAAATTATGCTATTAAGTATAGCAAACTTAAAAAATGGCTTAAGAGACCTAAAGCATAATGATGACGTCCTAGCCCATAGATTCCAGGCTGCCGGCAGGGAACTCCAAGCTACTCGTCGGTGTCGATGTCGTACATAACTCGTCTTCAATGGAACACTTACTCTGCTACAAAAATTATCAACAAAGCAAGGGTGAGTAAAGGGTTTACTCCGCAAGACTTATGGCTAGTGGGGTTATTTTGCATAAAGCCAGTTTTGTGTATAAAACAATAGGGAGAAGAAGCTCGTCTAATCAGAGTATTTTTAAAGGGGATAAGAGAGCGACATCTCCAAAGAATTGATCATCATATGATATCCACCAAGTAATCCTCATCTCAAAACTAGGATCACCCCCTCGTACCCATGAGGAAGCATCCTTAAGCACACATTGAAACCTCCAAGTTTTATGATTAGGTTAATGTTCTCTATGATCTTCATGTCCATTCCCAAGTCATCCATAACCGTGGACACGGCTTTTCGAAAATATTAATCCCTGCAGGGGTGTACAACTTTACCCACATGTACCAACCGACTCTTAATGCCAATCTATTAGCCCTCTTACTTAGAAGGCCGACAGAGGGTGGTTAGATACGACTATTACCTTCCGTTCATTGAGACCATGAGTCATGCCCTAAGGATGGTTCTGCTGTAACGGGTCAAATCCCAAAGCCGGTACCTAGAGATGTGAGTCAAGGTTGGTTTACCAGGGGCGCTATCTACCCCAAGCAACCCCGACCATGCTTATCTACCTTTTATGATGCACCTTCACCCACCAAATCTTTCAAAACATTTTATATGCATATGACGAATGAAAAGCCCGAACTATGTGACTCATGAAATCTACTAGGAAAGTTAGTTGGTCGAGAGATTCCTAGTCCCGTGTGGCTGTATGCTCGTCTTGGTTCCGAGGGCAAGAACTTGGGTCCTAATGGTGGCAATCACGGGACTACAAAAACAACATCCGACCAGGGCCTTCCATACAAGCCTTAGCATGTTTAACCTTTACCACTGATCTCATATCAACACGTTCTCCTGTCATACCAGATTCTCTGCATCTAATACATCATCTGGATGAACCAACACCAATAGCTAAGCATAGCTAAGCAAGACACCGATAATAGCTCTAACAGTGCACACAAGCCAAATCTAGTTATGCTAGGAGTAGTGGATCAGGTAATATAAGCTCAAAGGGAGTAACACAATCTATCAATAAAAGACCAGAGTAGAATCGTATGCAACATGGCAAGAGATGAAATACTTTGAAAATATAGGATTGTATCATGGTGGGGCTATGCTTTCCTTGTTTGTTGATACCCAGATATAGATCTTCGGAAGCCTTGTACTTGACTTGGTTGCAGTTGGCCAAGTATTGTTCGTCGATCTTCGATGGTGTTAATCTCGGTCTTCGATCTCGACCTCGATATCGTATTCTACCGGGGAAGAACCAAACATTAGAAAGAAAGGGGAAACAAAAACCAACACATGGCATCGAGCAATGCTCAAGCAAGGATGATGATATGACAAGTTAATTAGTACTGTAATGAATCCCTAAGGCATGATTAAACATTTTAAACAGGGTCCAAGGGATATAAACCCTAATTCGAAGAAACCCTGGATGTATATGAGAGTGGTCACTTTGTTCTTCTAATTAAACTTGGCATTTAAGTTATTGAACAATGCATGATTTTGATGTTATAAGATAGATCTCATTTTTATGAACATTTTGATATATTATACATATTTTTCTCACTTATAAATAATTAGCTATGAATTTTCTCAATTTAAATCCATTTTAAATCTATACCTACTAATAAAGGAAGCAACGTTTCTGTTAACCAGTTTTTTCTGAACGATTTTGTCCTCCCATTAATTTACATAATACGGCAGACTTCCATCGAACCATTTTATTTGTTTTTCCTCCTATCTCTCTGACCACGCACTCATCCGGGGGGAAAAATAGTCTGTTGACCACCGCCGCCCCTCGATCACGGGCCATCAAATCCACTGCCCTCCTCCGGCCAGGGGAACGGAACGTCCGCTGCCCCGAACCACTCCCCATCCCTCCCAGGTTCCCTTTCCATGGGGGAATTTTGCTTGCTGAACGGCCTGGCGCCGCGACTCTAGTGTGGCATGGTAGGAGTCGAAGGCAAATCCTGACGTAGTAGGTCACCACCTCTTCGCTGTTGCATCGGGATTCCCTGGCTAGCAAAAGCACGCCTCACAGTCGACTGTGTGTAGAGCGGAACCATCTAGCGGCTGGCCTGGCGCCTCTGCGCTGAACGATTTGGATCAGGAAAAAATCCCCAAATCCTTGTCACCCCGAGCTATCCGCTACGAACGACTGACCAGCTCAACCTCCTCGTCCTCGATGCGGCGCTCCTGCCGGCCGCGCGTGTCAAGCTCCTCGCAGAGGGTAGAGCTTGGCCAACTCAGAGACCTCCTCGACTCGGTGAATCGGTGGCGGTTCCGTGAAGTGCAGCGGCTGCTCACGAGTCGCCTCCCAGCTTGGACGCAAACACGAGCGAGGAAGAGCAGCGTTAGGGTACACGGTTTGGTGCGAGGCAGGGATATGGAGGAAAGTGGAGCTGAATCCCTAGAGGCGCGGCCCGGCACCCTCCATACTAAGGTATTCGCACAAGCTGTGTGAGTCTCTTAGTCTTAGATAGTGCCTACTGAGTTGCTCGCCTGGAATACCTAGTTCAGGTCAGCCTGATACTACTAGATGTATTGTGAGCCAGTACTTAACAGAATTCGGTCAGAGACCGATGAATATAACAAGAGAATTTTGATGGAGCCAAGTCTTTAAATCACTAAACGCACATGCAAAGTGCAACATCAAGGGTAGCACTGATGTCCAAACTGAATCATATAATAAAGAAATAATTCTATTTAGGCGTGATTTTAATTTTTCATGATTAGCAAAAGCCTTTGTCCCTGTAACCGATTCAAGACTGTAATCAACAATGGCTTGTGTGTTGATCTTTATTTTCCAATACTAAATCATGTATTTGTGCTTAAAAGGAGTTTAATTACAAAATATGTATTTTTGGTATCTCCTGTTTCAACGTACCGACATGTTTATTATGAAGTATAAAAGAGTACATAAAATAAAAATAACTACATATTAATACAAGAGGAAAAACTGGGGCCAAGGTTACGAGTCAATCGACTTAGGGGCAAAATTTGGATCATGCCGACATACTCAGAAAAATCTGATTTCACCCGGTACAACGCACGGGCATTTGTGCTTTTACAATAAAACACCTTTATTATTGGCCTCTAGGGCATGTGGTCCAACCTTGGTGCCCACATCTCCGCTCGGTTGGAGTTAGTGGGACAAGAGCAACCTCCAGTTGGACACCCTCTACTTTGGCGAGTACAACAACGTGGGACCCAACATGTCGCTCATCGGGCGAGTGAAACGGGCTTCCACATCCTTACCCGGAAGGATGTGCACACATTGACATTCAAAGTCCCTAACTTCATCAGCGGCAACAATTAGCTGCCTCGAAGGGGCATTACATACGACGATGGCACTGTTAGGTTTTCTTCCTAGGGATTAGCCCAAGGGTTTCCTGGCTTAGTGGTCCATTCCATTTTTCTTTTCTACGTGTTTTGTGTTTTGTGTGTGTGAGCAGGGCCGGTCCATAGATTTTGGGGGCCTAGGACAACACGACACCAAAGGCCCCTTGTTCAAAGTGGCAAAGTTTCACTTGGTAAAGGGGTATTGGCCCCCCTATTTCAGAAAATTACTTAAGATATCTTTAATATTTATACTAAAATTTTAAGTATTATTCAAAGTTTAACAATGATGTAGTCACAATCCCCTCAACAATTTATTCAAGATCCGCCCCTTGATCACACATAGAAGAGTAAAAAAATATTAGTATTCCATAAAAATATATTATTGCAATGCAATAACAAATTAGATAATCCGTCTCATTTCTATTAATTTTGCAAACTATATACCATGATACTTATTTCTGCCGATGGTTTCTTGTGTACATGTGTATACATATGTACCTCTAGTCTAGAATTAATCAGAGAACAAAATTATGGGAGTAACAGATTCATATGCATGTACAAAAACATAAGTAGAAGAATAGACATATTCAGTGTTAAATTAATAAGAGGATGAAATGGTCTCTAAAACATGTATGACGGGAACAAATAGAACTTTTTGGGAATCCAAGGAGAGCTCCTCATGAAAAAATAATTGAAAGAAGAGGTGCTTGCGAAACTATATAGTATTTGATTTGATAGTTAGTCTGCACTAATAAATATTCATAACTTCATAAGTGCACGTGAGGATCATTATTTTTTTTGCATATTTTGAGAGTCCAGACAAAGCATGGTATCGAGAAAAATAATATATAGAAATACGGAAGTACTTGTTGGGATGTTGATCGAACTTTTGTTCCTCGTGACCGAAATTTAAGTATGTATCTCTCAATTTTCCTAAATGGACTTGGCACGTGCCTTCTTTTTTATACAATTTCTTGGGTAAGAGAAGCCATAGTAAAAACATGGTAGGATACGAACTTAGGACATATTTACCAAGGAGATCCAAACGGTCCGATCACGTTCGTCTTTGTCCGTGCAGATAGCTAGACCAAAAAAAAAACCTCCAGCGGAGAGATCCTAACGGGACCCTATCTAGTCCCTTCGACCAAATTAATGTTGTCAAATTTGACTAGATTCAGATGTATCTAACGCTAAAACATGATTAGATATATCCGAATTTAGTTAAATGTGAGAATATTAATTTATATCGGAGGGAGTACCAGATTTGGATCATGGATTGACCCGAACAGGCGGGGTCTGCCCTGTCCTCCCTCTCCTCGGCCTGGCCCACAAATCAGCACTGTCCGCCTTTTTGGCCATTTTTTTCTTCTTCCCGCGCACAACCGCATAGCTCCTCTGGATGCGCCACCAAGCCGCTCCTCCCGATGAGCGTGCTTGTAACATCCCAAAACTTTAATCCAATGTTATTAAGATCCAAATCATCAAAATTAGGGTTAACAAAAACTTTTCCATTTGAAAATATTTAAGCATTCATATGTGTGCGCATTTAAAATAGGAGTTGTTTTGAATTTCCATGTTTAAGTGATCCATTGATTGTAAAATGATTCTAAGGTGAATTAAACATCATCTAGATCATTCCCAAAAAATCCAAAAGAAAAACAAATCAAAATGAATAAAAGAAGGAAATGGTCATTTGTGCCATTTTAACTACCATACCTATTTTGGCTATTCCTAGAACTCAAATCCTAACAGAAACAAATGTGAATCTTTGCACCCCTTACTAGTACAAGTAGTGATGTACCAAGGCCCACTTTGTGATCTACCAAAAACATTCAAACCCTAATTTTAAATGGTATTTGAAAATTGAATCTAGTGTAGGTATCAAGATCACACTATTTCAAAAACCACTCAAATGAACTCCATTTTCAAATCCCAAGCAACCACAGATGCTCAAGCATGTGATCACCAACTGCACCAAAAATCATCCCAAAATTCAAATGTTTTGTTCTTGCGGCCATTTGATCGAACAGGTTACAGACAGAATCAAATTAGCCTAACTATTACTGTTTTTGATCAATTCTTGTCGAGCCATTTGGTGTGCATTGATTAGCCTTGTCCCCCCTGAGTCCAACAAACACCCCACCGGCCTACCCCTAAGCCGCAACAGTAGTGGAGCGTCGCTCCTTTGTGGTAAACGCCGGCCAGAAGAGGGTAATGCATCATGGACAGTGCCGTGCCATTCCAGCGTGCCCTCTAGCTCTGCCCAACCCTACCGCACCTCTCTGCCCCTTCCCCAAGCCCAGCTAGGCCCTGGACCACACCCCAGCACCGCCGCCCATTCTCGCTGCGAGCCAGCCAGAGCGTCCTAGAGCGCGATCGCCGCCAACACACAGCAGACCGCGCCTGGACGCCATACCGCGCACGCCGCTCCGCCTCGACCCCAGCACCCTGCCAGACACGGCCGTGCGCCGCCGCATGACCCACAGTCGCCGAGCGCCGTGTCGAGCACCGCCTCTGTCTCCCAGAGCGCAACTCTCGACGACCATCCACCGCCCCTAGTCGCACCATTAAGCCATAGAGCACCGCCAGGAGGCAAGCCACCGTCCTAGCCCACCGCCCACACCTTTAGCTCGTTGTGCCATCGTCACCGGCGAGCACCGCCCATGCTCCTCTGCTGCTTCGCCGAGCCTATAAATAGAGGCCTCCCCAGCACCGTTTCCTCATACCACTCTCATCCCCTCCCTCTCAGAACACTCCTAGAGCCCCACCGGAGCAAGCCGCCGTCCGCAGCGCCGAAATTTTGCCGGAGTCTACCGTGGAAGGAGGAGAAGGGCGCCGTTGATCAAGGCCATCCCCCGAGCCGCCGCCAGTACCAGGAGAACCACCGTCCTCGACTTGTTCATTGGCCTGCCTCGCCGACCCTCGCTGGAGCCCCGATAAGCCGCCCCAGACCCCCACCGAGCCGCTAGGGTTACACCTTGCCGGTGAACTGTCCGTCGTGGATGACAAGCCCCAGCCGTTGATCTAGATTCTAATCGCACGGTCCATGTTGCCCCGTACCGCTTCGTGTTTAGGGAGTTGCTGACATGTGGGACCCCCTGTCATTTGTCATCCGCGCCGCGGAGTGCCACTGGGCCGGCCCGTTAGTTTTCCCGCGCGACCCAGTTAGTTCAAATATAGATTTTCCTATTTAAGTTTGAACACACTTCTGTCCCTTAGTTTAAAAATCAATTCAGAGAGTTTTATAAATCCAAATTGAGTGATTCCAATTATGTTGGAAATCTTATGAAAAGATCTATCCAAGCCTGTTCGATTTAATTCATTTAGAGTTGGAGATCTCTCCTAGTAAAAATAACAAGACAGAAGCATTTGCATCTTTCAACATTTTTATAAAATCAACCATAATAGCTTTTGAGTTGATTCCAACTCTAAAAAATCACATTTAACCATACCTATCTGAATATGTAATAATATTAAGGTTTGCATGCAGTGACTTTGGACTAGTACCAAAATAATGCTATATAGGCATTTCTAGTCACTTTAAATCACTAATTATTAAACTTAAACTTATTAAAATATGATCCAACCTTTAAATCATGTTCCCATATGTTAGAATATGTGGTGATGACATGTGTCCACATGATCCCATATTTTAATTGGAGAATATTAAATCTTAGTTAATTTCAATGAGTAGAAATTACTTTTCTCATTTAAAAAGAATGAAGCTAGTTAATAAAACCTTGTGATGCTTGTGATGATAATAGATCATCAAATGTGTGCCTTAGTGTACTAAGTAGCCTAGTTAAGTATCGTTTGGTGATTGTGTATCCCGTATGTATTTATAGAAGATAGTCCCGACCCAGCTTACGAGGAGGAGGAGTTCTACCCGGAGGAAGATGAAGAAAACTTCAACCACTGCACCAACCAAGGCAAGCTATTGTTAGCAAGTAGACTAAGCTAGATAACATAAGAAGATGCATTAGGCATGCTTTGGTTATACCACTTTGAATATTACCTACCCCAAGTTTTATTTCCAAGCTTTTCCTTCTTTACTTTACCAAAGTCCCTTACTTGTTTGAAGGTAGCATAAAAAGTATAAAACTTGACCTATCTAGATAACCTTAGATGTCATTCTAGGGCATGAGATTGAGATTAGCATTCCACCTTAGTGAACACTCTTAACTTAGTAGCTTAGAGCTAAATCCAAAACTTGAGTCACTTTAGATGGGAATACATGGTGAATATCAATTGTGAAAACCTTGGAATGATGAGTCATTCTATTGAAATGTTTTGACATGTGTCGAGAAACACAAATGGTTTATGATGGTGAAAATGTTGAGGCATGAGCCTTACCCTTTTTACAAAACTGATGGTTGGATTCGGATGCGATACCATTCCAATTTTACCGTACAACCACATACCTGAATTGGGTAAGGCTTAGCCGGAAATTTATATGCATTAGTATTAGTTCCCTCACGGGGGAGGTTTGAGCTGAGGCTACCTCTCAATGTTGTCCACATATGCAGTGCCCAAGATGACAGATGGTCATGGTTGGGAGGCCATACTCATAGGAGAAGTGCTTATACTAGGGTGTGTAAAGGAAATGTTATGTTTGATTATCTGCATACTAAGTATGATGATTCAGGGTTATCCCTGACAGATGTATCGAATCTTGTGGTGAAAGTGTACCACCTCTGCAGAGTGTCAAACTATTCGAATAGCCGCGTCCGCGCTTATGGGCAGTTGGAGTGGCCATACTGTTTCGTTGTCAGATGTTTTCAAAATGACTTATGAAAGGAATGATGAATCTTGACTTGACTACAACAGAGTTGTGACTATGACACTAGCTTCCCAACTTAAGTGATTCTAGAACTTTATTTTATCTTTCTTTGTTTCTGAACTCAGCTTAGGTTTTAAACTTAACTTTACAAATAAACATAGAGTTAGCTCTCCCACTAGAACTACCTTACTAATTAGTGATAGTTTGCGAGTACTTAAAGAGTACTCATGGCTTTTATCCCTGGCTATTCCTATGGCCAGACTATGAAGGAAACAACCAAGATGAAGGACAGCAGGACGACTATGATAATTAGGACTATCTGCCTTCGTCAGCATTGCGTATGCCACTGAAGATGGACCCCACCGCTACGCTTATTATTTATTCCGCTGCTTGTTGTATTAAGACTGGATCATGAGATCCTTTATTCGTGTAAGACCTTATTATGGTTTGTAATGGATGATGTACTGTGATATCCAATCTGTTATGGCTCGCAAAAATGGTAATCCTGGAATTGCGAGGTATGGCATAACAGGCATCTGGGATTAATAATCTGGGTGTTGATAGTGCTGTAGCGGCCGGCCTCCTCGCGGTGGGCTGGCGAGCCCCTCATTCAGGCGTCGTAGCGGTCGATAGTGGTGAGGTGCCCTGTCCCTCTCCTCTCTCTAGCCAGTCCCATCGCCAGTGCCTCCTTGCTCTCTAGCTTCTGCCCGGCAAGCGGCATCGAGGGTGCTCCTCGTTTCCCTCTAGCTTTTTCCTAGCAAGAAGCGTCGGTCGATTCCTCCAACAGCCATTGGAGGATGGCCAGGAGCTAGCGAGCAAGTGGGTGCCAGACCGTGCTGCGGCAGATGAGGTGGAACCTGATCCGGAGACTCTCCTGCCCACTCCGGACACCGTCAAGCGTACCTTTGGTAAGGCCTCTTCTTTAAGGGATTTGCTAGATGATGATGACTCGGATGTTGAGATCCTTGAGGTACTTGACCCGGTGCCCCTCTCTTACGCATTTGCGCTTATATCCGGATCTTCAGCTACCCTGGCCGGTCAGGTGCACGAGGTTCCCGCCCTTGCCACAAGTGGTCCGGTCCCTGCTCCCTCCCAGAAGGGCGTGGCTACCTCGGCCGCAGCTTCGGAAGCGCCACCGCCCAAGAAGAGGCAGAAGAAGTCCAGGGTGAAAGCCTCGGCCAAGCCAGCGTCCAAGAGCACGGTTCGGAAGGCACCCAAGCCTCCGGCACCTCCAACCTCGGATGAGTAAGTCTTTCCGCATTTTCTCTTGGGTCCTACCATTTCTACCTTTGCCTTTGCTTCTTATCTTTTTTTCTCTCTCTCTTCTTGACTCGCTATTCTTTTATTTTCCAGAGCTCCTAGAGTTATTCCCTAGAGCGGCTCTGGCATTGCCTCTCCAATCTGGAGCAGCCCTTCTCCCCCCGCAACGACGATGTTCGCCCGCTCAGTCCTATTCAAGAGGACTCCACAGCTGCACCTGATCGGATCCCACCTCGCCATGAGGAGGGCAATGTCGGCGTGCGGGTAGTGGGGCGGCTCAGGATACGGCCATGCCGAATCGTCCCAGCTCCTCTTCGGTGCCAGCGCCTAGTTTTGAGGTGCCAGTTTCATCGGCACCGCCCCAATCAAGTTTTTCTCCAGCTCCGGTTTCTTTTGAACCAGCAACACCAGTACCAGCAGCACCATCAGCACCAGAACCAGTAGCAACAGCATCAGCAGCAGCCATAACAACATCAGCCATAACAACATCAGCTCTAGCACCAACCTCGGCACCAAAGCCAACAACAGCCACAGCCTCCACCAAGCCTCCAAAAAGGAATGCTCCATCAACTGCCTCCATATCAACGGTGTCCATCGCAGACATCTTCCAGCCAGCTTCCTAGGCACCATCCGGATCAGCAGCCTCCGATCTTCCGCCGCGTCCTCCATCATCTAGCAAGCTCAAGAAAGCTGTCGGGTCAGCCAAGGGCACTCCTCCCGGGTCCTCTGCTGCCGGATTAGAAGGTAGTAGGTAACTGGTCCTGCATACCAGTCCTGCTGCCGCCCAATCTACGAGGCGAGAGGCCCATATCAAAGGCCTGGTGGCGAGCCATTCTCCCAGCGGCGAAAGTTACAGCCCACTGCTCCTTGAGCATGTGAACAACTAGAACAACGCTGAATTCATTGATCCTAAGGATGATCTGTCGGAGAAGTTCAGCCCTGCGGAGTTCAGCGCTCAGATGAACTCCACCACCAAGGCCATCTCCTTGGCTGGCCGGATGATGGAGGTAACTCTTTTCTTCTGCTATGGTACTTTATATGTATGGGTGCTTATAGATATATCCCCTAGTCACTGAGCCTCTGAGGGAGTAACTTGTTACTCGGTCGGACGCTCCTATAGAATTTAGTTCACATCTTTAGTAATTTCCAATAGTGATAAAGTTAGAGCCGGGATAAGTTCCACTTGGCCCGGATCTTGGATACTTCGAATATCCACACACCTAGAGCCGGGTAAAGTTCCACTTGGCCCAGACCTTGAATACTTCGAATGTCCACACACCTAGAGCCGGGTTAAGTTCCACTTGGCTCGGATCTTGTAGACTTCGAATATCCACACTCATAGAGCCGGGTTAAGTTCCCTTGGCCCATATCTTGTAGACTTTGAATATCCACACGCCTAGAGTCGGGTTAAGTTCCGCTTGCCCCGGATCTTGTAGACTTCGAATATCCACACACCTAGAGTCGGGTTAAGTTCCATTTGGCTCGGATCTTGTAGACTTCGAATCTCCACACACCTAGAGCTAGGTTAAGTTCCACCTGGCCCGGATCTTGTAGACTTCGAATATCCACACACCTAGAGTCGGATTAAGTTCCACCTGGCCTGGATCTTGTAGACTTCGAATATCCAGACACCTAGAGCCGGGTTAAGTTCCACTTGGCCTGGATCTTGTAGGCTTAGAATTATTCTCACGTCCCCTTAACTAATCTTGTCTTGTTCTTTCAGATTACCACTAACTACCGAACTGCTGAGGTCCAGCGCCTGCTGGACTCCTACAAAGATGTTCGCTCCCGTTATGGCAAGCTCTTAGAGGATCATCAGATGAAAGGTGACTTTTTTTACTCAAGACTTGTCCTTTTCCACTTGCGTTCCTTCGAGTTATCCATGATCCATATTAATTTGTTACTCCAATTATGCAGCCGAGGTTGAGGCTGGCAATATTGTCATGTAGAAAAATCTAGAAGAAATCCAAGGTACTTTGTCTTGTTCACTTTATCCTTGTGCGCTTCTTTCCTTGAGTCGGTAGACATTTATACTTCGGCTCCACCGGATTAGGCAATATTGTCATGTAGAAAAATCTAGAAGAAATCCAAGGTACTTTGTCTTGTTCACTTTATCCTTGTGCGCTTCTTTCCTTGAGTCGGTAGACATTTATACTTCGGCTCCACCGGATTAACTTATTACTGAAGTTGCCCTTGAAGACAGTGTACCTATTCCTGATATGATGACACATTTTCTCGAACAAGCAGGCAAGCATCAAGCTGAACTGAAGAACAAGGATGACGAGATAGCTCGGCTATGCCTCCAGGACTTGGAAATCACTCGGCTGAATGCCGAAATCCAGAGGCTCAAGGACCTCCATAAGACCGAGCTAGACAAGGCTGACCAGGAGTTTGCCGAGGAAAAGGAGCGTCTGACCACGCAAATTTCCAAGGACAAGTACTTATTGAAGGAAGCCGATGTGAAACTTACGTCGGTGACCTCTGAATATGAGAAACTCCAGGCCAACAGTGCCAATGTCCATGCCGAGCTCCAACGTCTCCTCTTCCAGATATCCCGTGAGTTCCTTTCTCTTGTTCAATTCTCCTTTCTCCAGATTAATGCGTTTGCTCATTGCTTCCTCTGTTCTGTTCTCAGGCAAGTTTCCAGAAGGTGATTCTTTTGCTGCTGCTGTTGTAGCCCGGTCTCGTGAGCAACGTGGTATTCCCACGGGTCCTGCTTCCGGGTCAATCCTTTACACGACAAAGGATCTGCCTATGAGCATCGTTGCTTGCATGGAGCTGGTAAGGAACTACATCGCAAATATCATGCCGGCCGCAATGCGGATGCTGAACTCCATCTGGACCGGTGAGCCCACTCCCAAGGGAAATTGTAACATCCCAAAACTTTAATCAAGGTTATCAAGATTCTAATCACCCAATTTAGGGTTAACAAAAACTTTTTTTAATTATTAAAATGAGTAATGAATGCATGTGTGTTGCCTTAGTGTAGAATTGTTTGGAAATGCCATGTTTGAGTGATCTAAATGATATGAAATGGTTTAAAGGTGAATGACACATCATCTAGACCATTTAAAAACAAAATCCAAAGAAAAATAAATCAAATAAGATTAAATAATGCAAATGGTCATTTTGACCCTTTTAATCCACTAGGCCACTTTAGGTGTTCCTAGAAGTCAATTTCAAATAGAAACAATTCTAGATCTTTGCACCCCTTGCTAGACCAAGTAAAGACGTACCAAGACCCACTTTACAAACTTACAAAAATCTTTAGCAAAGCATTTTAAATGACATTTGAAAATGCAATCAAAGTATGTCTTAAGATCACCATTTCTCAAAAACCAACCAAACCAATTGACTTTGACAATTCCCAGCAACTAGAGACTACCAAGCATAAGATGAGATCACACACCGAAAATCTTTTCAAATTTCAAATATAAATTTCTTTCGGCCATTTCATTGAACACTTGGTGATCACAGATAAACTGACCTAACAAATACTGTTCTAAGCAGTGATCAAGTGCCACTAAGGCCTCAATACACTCCCCTTGTCTCCCCCAGTTCCAACCAGGCCATAAACAGGCTACCTCTTAGCCGCTTGCAGCAGTGCCAAGCCATCGAGCGCCATGCCAGCCGGTCGAGCATGGATAGCTCCCAGCAGACCGCCCCGCTCTCTCCCGCCATGCTTAGGAGGATCGCCGCACCCTACCGCCCCTCTCTATCCCTTCCTCGAGCATTGCCAGGCCCTGGACCACCGTAGCATATCCGCGTCCACCGTGTCTGCGCCATGCCGAGCACGTGCCAGAGCGCCGCGCCCGACAAGCATGCACACGCCGTGCCTCGACCACAACCCGCGCGCACCGCTTCGCCATGACTCCAGGAACCACACGGACATTCCCGTTCACCGCCGCTTGACCCGCAGCCACCGAGCGCCGTGTCAAACGCCGCTTCTGCCGTGCAGAGCATGAGCCGCGGCTGACCAAATGCCACCACCCCTAGTCGCGCCTTTACGCTGTAGATGACCGCCAGCAGACCGCGCACCGTCCGCCTACCTCCGCCCCGGCAATAACTTCCTGTACCATCGCCCCCGATGAGCCGCGCCCACGCCGCTCGGTCATGCCATCGTACTATAAATAGAGGCCACCCCCAGCCTCATTCCTCACACCATCTCACTCCCCTCTCTCCACTGATCCTTCCACCCAATCCCCGGAGCAAGGCGAGCCGCTGTTGGCCAGAATTTCACCAGATCTTGCCGCGACAGAGGAGAAGAGGCACCGTCGAATGGAGCAGTCCCAAGAGCCACCGCGTCCACGCCTAGAACCGCCGTCGTCTCCCAGTTCGATCGCCCCCATCGCCATGTCTAGCTGGAGCCCTAGTAACCCCCATGTACCCCCCACCATGCCGCTAGGGTTTGTCCTCGCTGGAGAACTATTCTCCAGAGACGACGAACCACAACCGTCAATCGTAGTTCTAATCGCGCGGCTGAGAATGCCCTGTACCGTTTTGCCGTTAGTTTTCCCGCGCTAGCCCACATATTTGAAATTAGTATTTTTTTCATTTATGTTTAAACTAGATTCTTTGCCTAGATTCAAAAATCAATTCAGAAAGATTTACTTAACCAAATGACATGATTCAAATTTTTTTAGAAATATAATTAAAATATCTATCCAAGACCGTTTGATTTAAGTCATTTGGAGTTAGAAATAATCTATAGCAAAAATAACAAGACAGAGACTTTTCTACATTCAAACATTTTTCAAAAATCAACCATCATAGCTTTTGAGTTTATTCCAACTCTCAAAAATTACATTTGGTGATACCTATCTGAATATGTAAAAATATTTAGGTTTGCATGCAGTGACTTTGGACTAGTACCAAAATAATGATATTAGGGCATTTCTAGTCACTTGAAATTGATTAAATAATAAATTTAAACTTTATGAAATGAGACCAAGCCTTTAAATCACATTCCCATGTATTGGAATATGTGGTGAGGACATGTGTCCACATGATCCCATATTTTAATTAGAGAATATTAAATCTTAATGAATTTCAATGAGTAGAAATTACTTTTCTCAAATAAAATAATGAAACTAGTTCTTTAAATCTTGTGATGATTGTCATGATACTAGATCATCAAGTGTGTGCCTTCGTGTGCTAATTAGAGTAGTTAAGTATTGTTTGGTGATTGTGTATCCCGTATTCATTTATAGATGATAGTACCGACCAAGTCTACGAGGAGGAGGATTTCTACCCCGACGAAGACGAGGAGAATTTCAACCACTGCACCAATCAAAGCAAGCTATTGTTAGCAAGCTAGGATTATACAAGATGACTTGCCTAGTTTCCTCCAACTCAGCCTGCGCCTGAGACGGATCTACCACATGAGGTATTGGTGTTGCTAGGCTATCCATCGCTTGCTGGAGCACATTCTCTGGCCTTTCTAGTGGAGGAAACCTAGATCTTGCCTGTTTTGGGGTGACTTCCGGCTCTGGCGCTGGGTCCTTGCTCGCTCCCGCATCTGGTGCGGCCATCATGACCTCAACGCTGCTAGCGGGGCGAGTGATACACACTCCGCTAGATGCACTGAGAGATGTTTCACCTCCCTCGACGACGTGCCGCGAATGAACGCAGGACTCATCCACGCCGACGTAGATCTTGTGCACGCCAAGTTTGATGAAGACGCCGTTGCGCGGAGGGGGGCGCCTGCCGAAGCTCCACGCGTTATCGCTGACGTAGTCTAGCGCTCTGAAGCGCTGAACTAGGCCGGAGACGATGCGCTCGCCGCTGTTGGAGATGCTTCCCGTCCGGATTTTCACCCCTGCTAGCATCGCTAGCCCCACAGTGGGCGCCAACTGCCATGGTGGTGGCACAGCAGATGCCATGGATAGGCTAAAGATGGGGCCAATGAGTGCTAGGGGAATGCAGGGAGGGAAAACATGGTGATTCCACGCACAGAAGTTCTTGTATTTCCTCTACCAATGGTTCTTACAAGTGCTCTTCAAGCTATTGGGGAGAAGGAGACTATGTATCTTACTCCCCACAACCTAGATCTAGAGTTCTACCTTACACAGAGAAAATGATTAATCCCCCTCTATGGAGGCCCCGATGCTCCTTATATAGGGGAGCCCGGGTTACAATGTTAGGGTACATGTGGCAGCATATTCCCCCAATATTCCCCTCGACTAAAGCTAGATGCTTCTTTATTCTCTTTAACGGCTCACCCGGGCTTTGAGTGTAACCCATTGCGTAATCTTTGCTTTTAAGCATCACCAGACACGGGCTACGTCAGCCGACACTACCCGCGTCATCTTGGTTGCCCCCGCCCCACTGGTCCTTCCCTCTGCTTTGCTTCGCTGATGCTACAACTAACCAAAGCCACCTTTTAACTAGCGGGAGATTCCTTCCTTCTCTTGGAAGACAAGTGGTAGTCTGGTTAGCACATGGCTAACCCGGCTACGGGGGTACCTGCGTAATAGATAGACAAACATGGCCGACATATATCTTATGCCGGTCAGGTTAACGCTTGGGAATTGCCCCACGGGCCAGGTTACTCTGTAATTCGGCTTGCCTTGAGGTGATCTGGCCAGCACTTTCTTTGACCAGGCCGTATCCCGGCTAACTCGGCCTTTTATACCCCGGCGTGACCCTACCCGGGGGTATCCCCCAAAAATGCGTTTATTCTTTTCTAAAAATGATTTAGGAAATTTTTTAAATACTGACAACTGGGACATACCTGTCAGGGATTTCCTAATTATAGAAAATAATTACAAAAACATTTAAAATAAAAGAAAGGATTTACTGCCTCACGCTGATGTCGGCATGCCATCAGCAATGGGGAACCTCCAGGTGGTGCCTGATTCGGCCGAGAGGAGACCAGAGGGAGCTGGTGCTTCGGCTCGTTGAGTAGATGAGGTCACGACAGACCAATTGGTTTATGAGCCGCCCACTTTTGGTCACCTAGGCTTCGTCGACGATGACTTTTTGTGGCGGTGGACGACAGCTCTCGTCGGAAAGGCAACACGGAGCAAAAGGAAGACGGTTGAAAGGCTCGGAAGAACTAGGAGCTCACTAGAAACATGATAGGGTGGTCGGTGAGGAGAGGCGTAGTCGGGAACGACGACGATTGACAACGGCAGCCGTCGGAACTCCAGGGAGAAGGAGCTCTATTTGGGAGCACTCGTGCCCGATTCCGCTGGCTAGGAAGGTCATGGTGACGCGGTGGAGCTCGTAGTGTGCTTAGTGGGACGAGGGGGAGCATGTAGCGACAAGGCGGGGTAGCACCTGCAAGCTAGGGTTCCGGCCACAGGGGGATTTGGAGAAGAGAGGAAGCTAGGGATCGTCATGGTAGCTCGAGGGGTACTTGTAGATGACCGGGACATCGGTAGCGCTCATCTCTTCTCGGCAGGCATCTCGGCGAGGTAGGAACGGTGCCGGAGATGACACACAGTAGCTCCTCAACGACATCCTTCTAGCGAGAGGTAGAAGAAAAGTGAAAAGAAGTGAAGAGGTACCAGGCCGGGTGTTGGGCTAGGTGGGCCACGGAGAAGGAAGAAGGGCAGGCTGGTTGCTAGGCTGTGACTTGAGCTGCTCTAGTTCATTTTTTTATCAAATATTTTTCCTTTTTCGATTCTTCATTTCTCTCTTTGTAAAATCATTTTGAACAATGATTTTGAATCTGTTTGAAATACTAGAGAGTTACAAAATTAGCTGAAAATATCCAAGGCCCTTTATACCAATTTGGGCTCCATACATTTTGGTAGTTTTCAAAATTCAAGGCATTTGAAATAGATTTCAAAGAGAGTGGAAACTAGGGTTAGGCTTTTACATTTTATTGTTTGCATTTTTATTTTGTCTTAGCAAAAGATGATGCTCATGAATGCACAATCAACCCTATATATTTGTTAGCTAAAACTGGGTGTTACAGCTGGCCTGTCTGAGGCCTCATCCCTTTTTATTTTATATTTTTACCAAATTTGGTTAATACCCATTTGTTTTGGAAATGTAAAACAACCCTACCTGCCTAGATAAAAAATTCCCTAGGTGGATATATGTTCTATCTAACATGCAGCACCAGAAGTTGATCAAAATAGCAGACAACCATTTTCTTCCAATGAAAATACAAACATGTGTATCTTTCCCTATATAATGTTTGTAGCGATCTTCACATATCCAGGTGTAGTAAAACAAGTTTCATCTGGTAGATATTCAACATTCCTATCTTATGGCCTTGGCCTCATACCAAACACCCTTAGGGTTGTCCTCTACAAAAAATAACAAAAAGGCCCTCCATTTTTTCCTTTAGAAATTTCTCTAGGTCATAATAAAAAGTGTTTTGACCTAATTCCAACTCCCATCACACATGCAGAATAATACCTATCTATTCTCAATAGCTCAGATTTATTAGAGCCTTTGGTGAATTTTGGTGATTTAAATCCTGATGCATGTGTTTATTTCCCTAGATAAATAATTGCAGGAGTTCTATAATTCCTAATTTGGTGAATTAAATTTATATAGAAAGATATTTTAAATACCTACCATGTGTCTTTGATTCATATGAAAATCCCCTGTAGTTTTAATCTAGTGAAAAATACAAAATATATACATAAGAGGCTTTGGGAATTTCCCAAGGGCATTCTGATAATTATTTTAAAGTGAAACCAACTCCCAATGAACTAGAATATCTATGCCTGTCTAACCCTAAGAGTAAATAATTTTTGGACTTACAGATCATTTCTGGTGATTTACTCCCTAAAACTAGGGTTTGTTTCACTAGAAAACCCATAACTAATTAAAAGAAATTGATAAAATAATGAAACCATTTTGGTGGCCTTATTTTCACCAAAACCTCCCTGATGATATCATTTTTGTACATTGCTATGATGCAGCACCAAGAGTTGGTTGGAGACCACTTATTAAAGTAGTTTTAGACTAGTATTCATAAAAGAAATTCCACTAACCCAATTAAAGTATTTCCACTTACTATAAACTAAATTTAACCAAACCTACATGAACTAGTGGTGTATTGTATGTTTGTATGTTGTATTGCATTGGTGTTTGTCTACATTGTATTGATTGTGATTGTTTGTTTGCATGTATGCTCTATATGATGATGATAGTTGCGACTGTGTTGACATTGAGAAGCAAGGATTATATTATTATTATTAGTGGTACTCTAAGAAGTCTAGGGACATATTGATGATCAAAGGAAAGCCACCCTTTCTGAATTCTGATACTTGTCCACTCCTTTTAATTTCCTATTTTGTATCTCCTTTACAAATTTCATTTTACCTGCATGTTTGTTTTACTACAATGGCGTTAGTAACTTGGCTCCTCCCAGTTATGACTTGGTGTTTCCAAAACACCACCCTTGCTGACACATATACCCCCTTTAGATCGAGAATTCGATGGTTAGCATCCTACCTCATTGGAAGCCATGGATTTGATGAACAAGCTGTTTTGGGGATTACCCAACAACTAGTTTAATTTTTTTTTGGTAAAACCCTTGGAAAGAGGCATCGTTTCAAGTGGAGGCTTTGAAGAAGGAAAAGTGACGAGGAAGGATGAGAATGATGTACTTGAGTTTGAAAAGGGATGTTATACGCCCTTATCGGCACAACTTATCCGTGCAACCATATTACCAAAGGAGCTGGGGCTTAACTCATAGTTTGCTGTCTTTAGCATGGGAAGCCCCTACACGTGCTAGAAGGGATAAATCCCCCGAATCTCGGGTCTTCTCCTATAAAGTTCTACGGATCTAGGCTAATGTCCTATCACTTATAGGCCGGGCACAACAATTGTGTCTCTCGCGGACGGTATGACTTAGGAGTATGAAAGGAAGTGGAATCAACAAATCAAGGTATTTCCCACACTGCGGTTTGCTTATATGTGTGTACATAAGGGAGGATATGGCGTACAGAGCCACATACGTGTTTCCGGGGAGAACAAACCCAAGAGAGAATGATGCCTTTTCTAGGGTCAACAAATGAAAGGTTATGTTTGATCATTTGAACCCCGTTTTACCATGTGTAGCGAGACATGGTTGAATCTCGGGGGATGTATGGATTCGTGTGGGTAAAGTGCACAAGCTCTGTAGAGTATAATATACTCCAATAGCCTTGTCCACGGTCAATGATGGTTGGAAAGGTGATTGCTAGAAGTACCCAAGTGGTGATTCTAGAAAGGATGGAATGAAATGAGGAGGTCTTGAGGTGATCTGAGTTTGAGGTTTTGTTTTGACCATGGATGGTCGAAGATGTTTAAAAGTGTTTTCCATTGGAAATGTTTTAAAAAGAGTTTTTAACAAGGATATAGAGATATCTAGCTTTTAAAATAGATACATATTTTCAAAACACCTTTTCAGCAAAGATATAGAGCTGCCATATCTACAAGAGAAACTAGGCTTTTCAAAAACAACCATAGCTAGAGCTATCTCGCCATAGCCAAACTGCATAATCTTGTTTACCTTATCTTGGTGGTTTTGCGAATATATTCGACTTACTCACTGGTATTATTCCTGGCTATTTACTTGGCCAGACTTTCAGAAGCACGAAGGATATTGGAGTCGTTGATGTCTATGCGAGCTAGGTCGTCTTTCCAGTCAATTGCTTGTATGTTAAGGCATGATTGGGCTCTACATTTGATGAAGATCCACTTCTAATGTTTGGATACCATATTGGCATCAATGTAGTTCTTGCACTTGTTATGTTTTGGATGTTGTTATGATACTTGTCGATTATGTTCCACGGCTCACTGGTCTTGGGAATGTGGATATGTGCTGAACAGGGATTTCTCGGACGATAAATCTGGGGGACCCCATAGACGCTGCAGATGTCGAGCATGTAGCCGAATCCAGATGAATGCCAAAGTGAAACAGAAAGAAGAACATTAGCACGATAGAAAACATAGTATTCTAAGATTCTAACAAATAAAACAATAAAACATACCTCGTTGAGAACAGGCGATGAAGGACCCGAAATCCTGCAAGTTGTCACATCTTGAAAGCACGTAGGCAGAAACGTCAGACGTATAACCATAAAGGTGACTCATGAAGAAAACAAAACTTATAGCTATAGATGATGACACCAAACCACGTGACAACGGAAAAAGGATGAATACGCGTTAGAAGAGTGTCGTCCATGCATCTGTCAGGTAGAAACCTAAGACACAAAGAGAAAACGTCAGAATTGTTTATGCAACAGGGAAGACACGACAAATAGATGAAAGCAAAGAGAAGTTACTATGAAATAAACATGAGACATCCAATGCCGATCAATACACGTAGGTGATTGCCCTAACTTTGTTCACACAAAGCGTAATCGAGAAGAGCCAACCTGTTTTAGAGCTGAATGAAGAGGGCAAACGTTAGAAGAAAAGAATGATGTAGTAGTACAAACACAAAAGACGCAAAAGCTGGAAAACATGACGTACATGTCATGCACGAAGACCTCACACACTTCGGATCCGAACCACACACACAATCATCAGAGCTCCCTCGTCAAAGACTGCTTGACATGGAAAAATATTCAATTCGAATAGAGAAAATGTTATAGAAAGCTGGTTTTATGAAAACAGAAGAGAGAGCGAAGCTAGAGATAATAAATAGGATGGCTTACGTCGCCACAAACAACACATGAGCTCTGTCGCTGAAGAGCAGTAAACATGGGAGGGATACGACGACGTGTATCAAATAGCGTCATGAAAGAGACGATGAAACTGAATGCAAAACTACCCAAGGATAGAGGAATAAGAGAGAGTAGGAAAGGATAATGAGGTATCTGAAAAGATATAGCCCCATCAAAAAGAGAACCATCGCGAGGAACAAGCTAGGCTGCCAGCTTGAATATACGCGCGTATTAGCCGCGATGAACCATTGCAGCCTATAGTCTATGCTGCCAGCTCGACACTTCGTTGCGAGGAACCGCGTTCGGCTAGGGCTGATGGCTCAAATTGAAGAGCTCATTGGGAACCCCAAGAGGAAGGTATGATGAGAAAAGTAGCACGTTTTCCCTCAGTTATGAAACCAAGTTTATCGAACCAGTAGGAGCAAGGAAACAACTTCAAGGTGTTGCTAACAACTTGAAATCCTGCACAACACAACCACAAAACTTTGCCCCAACTTATAGTGAGGTTGTCAATCTCACTGGTTTTGGTGAACACAAAGGATTAAACGTATAGTGTGGAAGATAGTAATTTCTTGCAGAAAGTAAATAGTAAACAGTAAATGGTATATCAATGGTAAAAGAATAGACTGGGGTCCATAGTTCACTAGAGGTGTTTCTCCTTAAGATAAATAGCATGTTGGGTGAACAACAATTGACAGATTTTAGAAAGCATACAATGCATATACTAGACATCTTGACTCCTATGAGATTTGATTGGGCATTACAACATAATACATAGACTATAATCCAACTGCATCTATGACTAATAATCCTCCTTTCGGTTATCGTCCTAACCCCTTCCAGTATTAAATTGCAAGCAATAGATAATTGCATTAAGCAAAGTGTGTAAAGTAAACAATACAATTGCCCCATGGACAAAAGATTGTTGTTTTCTCCCTAGTAGCAATAACACATCTACAACCTTAGAGATTTCTGTCACTTCCCTATATTACTAGAGGCATGACCCCACTATCGAGCATAAATACTCCCTCTTGGAGTTGCAAGCATCTACTTGGCCAAGATAGTTACTAACAACGGAGAGCATGCAAGATCACAAATAGCACAGACATGATAAAATCAATAATCAATCTCACATAGCATCTCAATATCCATCGGATCCCCGCAAACACAATATATAGGATTACAAATAGATGATCTTGATCATGAACGGAGCTCACCAGATCTAAACATGATAGCACAAAGGAGGAGAACCAACCATCTAGCTACTACATGGACTCGTAGTCCAAAGATGAACTACTCACGCATCACCCTAGATGCAGGCATGTTGATGAAGAAGGCCTCAAGGGTGATCTCTCCCCTCCGGCAGGGTGCTCGGAAGAGCTTCGGATCCTCCTCCGATCTAGGGATGGAGATGGCAGCTGCTACAGACTCTTTCGTGGATTTCCGATTGGGTATTTATAGGCGAAGGGGCTAGGTCGGTGGAGTACCAGGGGACCCACACCCCTTGGTGGCGCGCCCCTGGCCGCGCCACCACCAGGTGTGGCCGCGCTGGTGCGCCACTTCGTCTCCCCTCCAGACTCCGTGTTCCTTCTTGTAAAATATTGACTTTGGATTTTGTCCCGTCCAATTCCGAGAATATTTCCTTACTAGCTTTTCTGAAACCAAAACAACAGAAAACAGACAACTGGCACTGTAGCATCTTGTTAATAGGTTAGTTCCAGAAAATGTATAAAAAATACCCCAAAGTGTGAACAAAACATAAGAAAGTAGATATAAAACAAACATGGAACATAAAAAATTATAGTTATGTTTACAACGTATCAAGCATCCCCAATCTTAACTCCTGCTCGTCCTCGAGTAAGTTAGTGATAAAAAGAATAATTTTTTAGGTGACATGCACCATCACAATCTTGATTAAGGTATTTGTAAAACATTGATAGCTGGTATCATAGTACTCTAACATAGACATGAAAGATATAGTTCTAACAATAAGACATAACAACTATGTTGTAACATGAAAAGGTACAAACAAAAGATCATGACTAACAGTGAAGTGAAAGACGTTTGTTTGTTTCACATATAGAAAACATAATAAGAGTGGTATTCAGCTTGTCCCTCATGGTATAGCAAAACATAAATGCATAGGACACCTTCAAAGTTCATAAGGGTGACTAGATACAAATAATTTAAGAACAAGCAATATCAAAGTTATGAATCAATCAACAAATTTTGGGATAATGCATATTAAACTAGACCACTATGCTCTCTCAATTGGTGCATAAAGATAGAAAATAGGGACTCAACATAAAAGTAAAAAAGAAAGGCTCTTCACAAAGGAAAGCAGGGATTCAAGTCTCATAAAGAGCTTCCAAAAATTATGGTACTCATTAGCTTTCAGCTCTCATTGCCCCTATCATAAGCATATTGAGGTGATTAAGGTTAAAGTGACACAAATATGAGGATATGCTTGAAAAGTTATAAGTTGAAAATCCCATGCCCCTTGCTTACGAGTACCAAACCTCATGCTACTCAACGTTAGTCACAAGTAAGTTCTTGTCATTGTAAATACATGTGTATCATAGAGAACCTCCAACGGGATACCCCTTTCCCCATGACACAGGACCTATCCCATATCAAAATGACAAGGCAACATACAATGAGCATCTCAGCGATCTTTTTATTTTCTATTTGCATAGGTTTTTATTGAGGATTCTTCACGGAATGCTCACTATGGTTCTGCTGCAAGTTTCCACCATGATTAGGCATGGCTTAGGCTAGCCGCCCAGGCGGTTCTCTAACACATATACAATCTCCATGAGCTTACAAGCTCCCCTTTTATATCACACCGCCAGGATCCATAAACAAAAGAACATGATATCAACTAAATAATAAGTGCAATGTTGAAAGCGTTCCCCATGGTACATGGTTCTGCTAATTTACAACTTATAAAGCGCAATCATATAAGCAACATAGATGGACACAATGGTTCAAGTTTATTAAGTGGAATAAAGTAAAGTGTGCCATCAAGTTTGTGAGAGCTTTAATCACTAATTTTCACATAACAAGTTTAATTCGGATGGTAGATAAAAAGATGAATATACTTGGAATGGTGTAACACACCATGCATAGGAATTTATAGTAGACTCTTTGGAATAACTTAGTTTTCTTGGGGGTTGGATGCATGAGTGGAACTCACACTTGGTACATGTGGAGGCCAGCAAAAGTCTGGGAGCGACCAACTAAGAGAGCAATAATGGTCATAATCATGCAAAGCGACAAAACATTATTAATTAAAGCATAAGGTGATATTACAAGTCAAAAATTAAATGATCATATAGGCTAAGGTGACTGGTTCATAGTCTTAACATGGTGTAAGCATGTGCCAAGTCAACCCAAATAAAGCATCAAAGAAGAATACCACAATATTATGCTTTTGTATGCTAAAACAACGCATAATTCTTTCAAGGCACATTAAGCGATCTCAATTTTTTTGAAAAAGTCATGCTACAGCAATAATCACTAAGCATAAAGTCAAAGCAATATCAAAACATGACATGATAAAGTCTAGGCCACAGTCAAAACAAGCTCCTTTTGTACCACTTATAAGCATGAAGCTTCCTACTCTTTTCCAACACCAATCAACTTATTTGAATCAATGTATGAATGCGGGGGTCCAACCAATTTATTTAAGAAAACCAAACGAAAGAAAACTAAAAACAAAAACAAAGACGCTCCAAGAACAACATAATTGTGCATGAAATAATAAAATGAAGTGTTTTCGGAGAAACCTGAGATTTTTATTGATGAAGAAGGGGATGCCTTGGGCATCCCCAATCTTTACGCTTGTACTTCTTGAATATTTCTTGGGGTGACACGGGTGGCATCCCCAAGCTTGAGCTTTTGTCCATTCTTCATCTCATCACATTATTCTTCTCTACACTTGAAAATTTCCTTCATACAAAACTTCACATAATCTTCATTAGCAACATTAGTGTATTCAAGATAATAAGTCTTTGGGTTTAGTTTCAACACAAGTAAAACTTCCATTAAAACACAAGCTACTGTAGCAATTCCTTCTAAAAGCCCAAGTGATCAAAGAGAACTCAAAGAGAAAGAGATTTAAGAGGCAAATGCAAATAATGGCACAAATCTGTCAAAACAGACCAGCAGGTAAAAACCAATTTTTTTCGAAGACCTTCTGTTGCTTAAATCGAAAAGTGTTAAACTAATGCAAGTTATATAATAACCTGGGGCATAAGCAAAAAAATTACAGCTCAATCCGAAGTACAGGGATTTTCACGATTTTTTATAGTGAAGCACAAAAAATCTGTTTCGGGACAGCAACTTTCCCAAGTCTTACTTCTCTCTCATTAGAGGTTATTCTTGGCACAAAAACCACACAAAAAGGATAAGGAGAGGTTATTACTGAGGAAATAACTTCCAAGACTCAACAAAAGAAAAACTTACTTAATGAAAATTTGGGTTGTCTCCTAATAGTGCTTTTCTTTAACGCCTTTCAACTAGGCATAGGAGCAAGTTTCAAGTATTTTCAAATGAAGAGGCATTAAGATCAATACTAGAAATAACTTCAACAAGGAAAGGTATCTCATCCAAATAAGTTCTAGAGTATCCTCTCTCAATACTCTTGGGTTCACTATTTTCATCAAACGGGTTTTTACGAACAATCCAATCAAAATTCTTTTCTAAGGCTTCATGCATTCCTACAAGTTAAAAAGTTATTGGTATTTTAATTTCCTCTCCATTGGGTTTGGTTTTGTCCATTTTTTCTAGTGTACCAATAACATCTACACATGAGCCTAGCATATAAAATGATCAAAGACCTTTCTAGCTTCCTTAACAACATCATACAATTCTTTAAGCAAAGTCTCTAGGATAAAATCTCTCTTTTCAGTATCCTCAATATATTTAATTTTAAGAAACATTATTTGCATCATGGGGTTAAGGTTAACAAACCTAGCCTCCAACATGTGAACTAGAGAAGCTGCAGCAATTTCAAAATTTGGAGCAAGTTCTGCTAAGGATTTATCCTCATGCTTGCTAACATGATTAAAGAATTCTTCAATATTATCTTTCCCAATTATAGAGCCACTACCAATTGAAAGGTCTTGCAGGGTGATCTTAGGGATCAACATGGTGAGCTAATAACAAGGTGACAACTACAGAAAGAACTAATTTAATTAATTTTTTTTGTGTTTTTTGATAAAAGAAGCAAACTAGTAAAACTATTTTTTGTGTGTTTTTGATAAAAAGAAACAAGCAAACAAAACAAAATAAACTAAGTAAAACAAAAAACAAAGTAAAGAGATTGGTTGTGAGGGACTCCCCTTGTGAAGCTGTCCTTAACTCCCCGGCAACGGCTCCAGAAAAAGTGCTTGATGGCTCCAAATGTAGAGCTCGTTGGGAACCCCAAGAGGAAGGTATGATGAGCACAATAGCAAGTTTTTCCTCAGTTATGAAACCAAGGTTATCGAACCAGTAGGATAAAGGAAACAACTCTAAGGTGTTGCTAACAACTTAGAATCCTGCACAACACAACCACAGAACTTTGCCCCAACTTACAGTGAGGTTGTCAATCTCACTGGTTTTGCTGAACACAAAGGATTAAACATATAGTGTGGAAGATAGTAATTTCTTGCAGAAATTAAATAGTAAACAGTAGATGGTATATCAATGGTAAAAGAATAGACTGGGGTCCATAGTTCACTAGAGGTGTTTCTCCTTAAGATAAATAGCATGTTGGGTGAACAAATTACAGCGGGGAAATTGACAGATTTTAGAAAGCATACAATGCATATACTAGACATCTTGACTCCTATGAGATTTGATTGGGCATTACAACATAATACATAGACCATAATCCAACTGCATCTATGACTAATAATCCACCTTCGGTTATCGTCCGAACCCCTTCCAGTATTAAGTTGCAAGCAACAGATAATTTCATTAAGCAAAGTGTGTAAAGTAAATAATACAATTGCCCCATGGACAAAAGATTTTTGTTTTCTCCCTAGTAGCAACATCACATCTACAACCTTAGATATTTCTGTCACTTCCCCAGATTACTAGAGGCATGAACCCACTATCGAGCATAAATACTCCCTCTTGGAGTTGCAAGCATCTACTTAGCCAAGATAGTTACTAACAACGGAGAGCATGCAAGATCAGAAATAACATAGATATGATAGAATCAATAATCAATCTGACATAACATCTCAATATCCATCGGATCCCCGCAGACCCAACATATAGGATTACAAATAGATGATCTTGATCATGAACGGAGCTCACAAGATCTAAACATGATAGCACAAAGGAGGAGAACCAACCATCTAGCTACTACATGGACCCGTAGTCCAAAGATGAACTACTCACACATCACATCGGAGGCATGCATGGTGATGAAGAAGGCCTCCAGGGTGATCTCTCCCCTCTGGCAGGGTGCCGGAAAGATCTTCGGATCCCCCCAATCTAGGGATGGAGATGGTGGTGGCTACAGACCCTTTCGTGGATTTCTTATCGGGTACTTAGGGTTTTCGTCCCGGGAGGCTTTTATAGGCGAAGGGGCAAGGTCGGTGGAATACCAGGGGGCCCACACCCGCTGGTGGCACGCCCCCTGGCCATGCTGCCAACAGGTGTGGCTGCTCTGGTGCACCACTTTGTCTCTCCCCCGGACTCTATGTTCCTTCTAGTAAAATATTGACTTTGGCTTTTGTCCCGTCCAATTCCGAGAATATTTCCTTACTAGCTTTTCTGAAACCAAAAACAGCAGAAAACAAGCAACTGACACTGCCGCATCTTGTTAATAGGTTAGTTCCAGAAAATATAAAAAATACGCCAAAGTGTGAACAAAACATAAGAAAAGTAGATATAAAACAAGCATAGAACATCAAAAATTATAGATACGTTTATGACGTATCAAGGGCCTATGCCGCCGCATAGGATATCCATGATCCCCAACACTGCGAGGAACCACGACCAGCTATATTCTATGGCACCACATCATCTCTAGACGTGCCCCGCATACACGAGACACCCCGATCGGCATGGGTTCACACCGCCACTTTAGCTCACGGAAGGTCCCATGACCGTGAGAAACCGCCGCCGGCATGGGATCATGGTGCCACCTCGTCTCTCAGTGGGCTCCATGACCGCGATAGTCCGTGGGCGGCATGGGCTCAAGGTGCCACATCGGCTCTCAGTGGGCCCCACCACCCGGCTGGTGCGGAGCCATGTCTCGTCGGGAACTCCACTCACAGAGCACGATCTTGCCCGCATACGCTGATGGTGGGCTACTATCTCGCGCACAGCCCACTGTCCTATGATGCGGTATACGACGACCCGTGTGACATCAGTCTGCGGTCTGGAATCTTTCGCCCTATCCCGCAGCGAGTCCCACCTCATGGGCTAGCAGGGCTCCGTTGCAATGTCCCCGCATGTCCTTTTCAGCATCAATCATGATGACGTAGATAGAAGTTTGAGCCAAAACAATCTAGCGCTATTATTTTCTCCTAATTTATGTTTCATAATTAAGTTTACTACTATGTGTTATAATTTTATTAGTTCTAGATAATTAATAAGTATTTGGAGGAAAAACCTAATACATGTGTGGAATTATAAACACCATTAAGATATCCCTAGTCTTGCCTCTAAGACTAGTTTGTGTATCATTGACTGTAAGGTTTCCTAGATTTATCATCTGAGGAAACCATGTTATGCACGTATCCACATTCCCATGATCAGTGAGCCGTGGAGCATAACCGACAAGTATCTTTACAACATCCAAAACTTATCGAATAAAAGACTTACATAGATGCCATTATGGCCACAAATTCTTCAGCAGTGGGTCTTCATCAAACATAGAGCCCAATCATGCCTTAACCTACGGGCAACTGAGTAGGAAGACGGCCTAGATTGCATAGACGTCAATGACTCCAAAGTCCTTCATGCTTCTGAAAGTCTTGCCAAGTAAATATCCAGGGATAATGCCAATGAGTACTTTTGAATATACTCGAAAACCACCAAGACATGGTAAACATGATAATGAAATTTTGGTAGTGGAGAGATAGTTATATTTATGGTTGTTTTTGAATAGCCTAGCTATCTCTTGCAAATATGGCATCTCAAAATCTTTGTCGAAATAGAATTTTGAAAACATGTCTCCATTTTTAAAAATCTAGATATCTCCATATCCTTGTTGGAAACCTTTTTTGAAAATAGTTTTAGAGAAAAACCCCTTCTAAACAATTTTGACCATTCATGGTCAAAACAAAACATCATCCTCATGTTCTCTCGTGACCAAGTCACATCCTATTTATCCTTCTCGAGCCATCACTTGGATACTCCTAGCAATCACCTTTCCAACCATCCTTGACCATGGACATGGCTATTCGAATAGATTATGCTCTGAAGAGTTTCTGCACTTTACCCACAAGAATCAATACATCAGCCGGGATGACACCACGATCCGCTACACCGCATGTACGGGGGTCCGGATAATCAAACATAACCTTTAATTTGTCGTCTCTAGTATGGGCACTTCCCTATGGTTGCTTATTTCCCCTCGGGACGAGTACCTGACTCCTCGACTCAGAATCTCCCTACCTCACTTACGGAATCATTTCCCCTTTCGTACTCCCATAAACCTCCACAGTTTTAGCCAACCTCCATAGAGACAATAGAACCTTCCAGGTGCGATGACCCCCTAAGTGGATAGGAACAGGCTTCGGGGGACTCGAACCTCTTTCTACGCGTTATGGCATAGCCCATGCTAAAGAAAACTACGAGCTATGCACTAGCTCCTGGGGGTAATGTGGTTGCACGGATAAATTGTTCCGGTAAAATACTAGAGCATCCCATCTCAATATCAAGTTCCTCATCCTCATCCTTCCTCATCACTTCTCTTTCTTTCAAACATCCACTTGGAAATGATGAATCTTCCCAAGGGTTTTTCCAAAACATTTTGAAATCATTTATGGTGGGGTAATCCTCAAAACAAATTTGTTCATGAAAACCAAGGTTTTCAACAAGTTAAGATGTTAACCATCATACTCTTGATCTAAGGGGTAAAATGGTACGTACACACAAGGGTGGGTGTCAGAAGGGACACCAAGTCATAACTTGGAGGAGCCAAGTTATTAGAGCGGTAATAGTAAAACAATACATGCATGATAATAATGCAATTTATAAAGGAGATACAAAACATGTAATCAAAGTAATAGGACCAGTATCAGAATTCAGGAATGGTGGCTTGCCTGTGATCAACAATAAGTCCCTGGACTTCTTCTTCTTATATAACCAATAAAAGAAATAGTAACAAATATATGATCCCTCTTTCTCGATGTCACCACAATCGCAACTATCGCTGTCATCGAGAAAACATGCAAATAAACAATACCACAATCAATACCAGATAGATAAGCATCAATACAAGACATCAAGAAAATGAACAATAAATGTTTACAGATCAGTAGGTTTGGTAATTTATGTTTAGAGAGATTGGAATTAGCTTATTTGCATTTGTGTGTTTTTCTTTAATGGTTTGAATATCATAAACTACTTAACTGAGGGGTTTTAAGGCAAGGCCAGGTTTTATATGATACCAATTTACAAATATGATTCCAACATATAGGTATTGAAGTAACAAGGGCAACCAAAGTGGTTTCACCAATTTATCATTTTTCATTAATTTTTTATGAATTTTCTAGTGAGAAAACTCTAGTTTTAGTAAATAATCCACAAGAAAAGATATGTAGGTCCAAAAATTAACTCCTCTTAGGTTTAAGAAGGCTTTGGGATACTGATTCACTCAGAGTTGGTTTATTCTGAAACTAATTACCATAGTTCCCTTACGAAAATGTCAAAGTCCATTCTAGAAGGTATTTAGCTTTTTCACCAGATTTAATATATATATATATATATATATATATGAGATTTTGATATGAATCCTAAGACAACTGATAGGTATTTTGAACACATTTCTGTAGAAATTTAATTCATCAATTTATGGGTTGTAGACATACATGTTATTTATTTGGTGAAATCACCCTGCACAGAGGATTTTAATTCACCAAATTTATCGGAGGGTCACTATTTTCTTGAACTCCTAGGTTTGGTTAGGTATTGATGTACCACTTCACTTGGAGTTGGATTCCACTCAAAAGGAGTTGTAGATTATCCTAGAGAATTTTCTAAAGCCAAATCTGGATTGAGTTTGTTATTTTTGCTACAGATAAACCACAACTCCACTTGGCTTGGGACAAAGTCCATAGGGTAGGTACTTCAATTACCTACCATATGAAGTTCAGTTCACCCAATTTTGATTTACCAAACTCTCTAAAAGAAATTTATTTGTCAAAAGGACACTTGTTTGTAAATTTTTTTCCGGAAAATAACCAAAACTCATTTGGGTTATACAAAGGAACTGTATGTTAGAGAAAAGATGTGGGCACTTGAGGAATTTTAGATTTGGTAATATGCAAGGATTTTTCATTTTCATATCTATTTAAACCAAACTACTTATTTCGGATCTGGGAATAAAAGATTAAATGGACAAGAACTCTGGGCCACCTCTGAACTGAAACGGGCTTCACAGTGCGCATTCAGCCCAAGAGGCAATGCAGCGTGTAGGAGTGGTTGTTCGAACCACTAGCGAGTGGGGCCTGCCGTCAGCCTCACAAGGAATCCAAGAGGTATTGGTGGATTAAGAGGCGGTCAACGGCCTGAGCTCATCTTCCTCCTCCCGTCGCTGCTGACAGAAGGAAACCATAGGGGCTTTAGGGATGTGGTGGGGAGGCTCACCAGAGGCATTGGGAGATGCTGGGGAGGCGCTAGGGCAACGAGGAGCTTCTTTCGATCTCAACAAGGGGCGAAAGATGCTGATTTGGTGCAGAAGTCGATCCCGTGCATCCGCACCGGTGAGAATCGTACGACAGCTCTCCAAGCACCACTTGAGCTGCCGCATACTGATTATGGGGCATGGGGGAGGCTTTGGAGGCTCGCAGGAGTCAGGGTGACTTGCATGCATGGTTTTTGGGCTTGTGGAAGACCACATGTGTGAGGTCGCGGGTGGCAACCCGTCGGACACGACATGGGGGAGCTGCTAGAGGGCTTCCCTGGGGAAAAGAAGGGCAAGGTCAAATAAATCTCGTCGAGGACAGTAAGGTAGTACTAAGAGGGGAAGCAGGGATGGACCTGGTCATAGGCATGCTCGACATTTCGGGGAAGTCCGAGAGGAGAAACTCTCCTTCTCCATGGCCATGGAAGGCGAGGGAGCGAGATCTGAAGCTCGGGTGAGGTAGGTGGGGTGTGAGGAGGGAGTGAGCGGTGAGGGAGGTACTGGGGTGCCCTATGGGTATTTATTTTGGAAGGTATGGTACATGGTGGACCTAAACCATGGAGAAGATTGGTAGTGGGCAGGGCAAGGGGAATTGGTCAAGAAGGGCGGTGCTGGGACATGGGTGGGCCTGGTGCTCGACCAGAGAGGAGTAGAAGGGGTGTTGCAGCTACGGTGTGTAGTCTAGGTCAAGCTTTGGCTTAAATTCATGTGCCCTCTCTCTCACACTATCTCCAGAAGCTAAAGGAAAAGAAGGGGGGGTGCTACTATAGGGGTGATAATGTAGCACACGACCAGGGCTTGTGTGTGGCTGGTAAGATGTCAAGTGGGATCCCGCCTAAATCCCACTTCTAGTTCATTTTCCAAAATCTAGTGTAAATTTTGTGCAACAATTTACACTATATTTTGACAAATGAACTAGAAGTTGAATTTTTGCGGGATCCCACTTGACACCTTAGTGGTAGGTGTGATGGTGTACTATTTCGGTTAGGGATCATTTAGGTAGTTTTAAGAAGGAGAGAGGATCATGTGATCATGTATGTGTTTTGGGTTAGGGTTTTTGTAATGATCATGTGAATCGTCTTGGGTAGGACAAATGATTAGGATGGATAGTGCTATGGAGAAGCTCCGAGATATTCGGGAGCGTTTTGGTTAGTTGACTAATTTCTAGTAGAAAAGAACTTAGTGATTTTAATTTGACTTTCTCACAAATCCCCATGATCAAGGAGAAAAAGGAAGGGTTGATGGGGAATGGCATGATAAAAGATGAGATAGAGGTTGGTGAGGATCACTTATTGGCTTTGAAAAGAATTTGGGTTGGATAAAGTGGAGCTTTTAGGGTAGGAGTGATCTTGATTTTAATATTTTCTTACTACCTTTGGCAAGTTACTCAAAATTATCCAAGAGTTCATTTGATTCATGGGGAGTATGGGTTGATAGTCCAAGTTATGTAGATCAACATGGCCTAGAGAATTGGGCTGGATCATGTTAGGGTTTTTTGGAGAGAGACCAACCTTTGTTGAAATTAAAGCTGTTAGAACATAATATCATCTTGCCCCCAAAACATGGTTGGTTTGAGAGGCACAGGTATCCAAGGGAAAAATGAGAAGCATGGGTTGATAGACCTTGTTTATAAGATCACAACCATGCCAAGGGTTGGCCAAAATAATATAGCATGGAGGTGGGATCTTCTACCAAAGTGGGCATGAAGATAAGATTTGCAGAAAAGATTAGTTTTTTGTCTATTAAACCATCAAGAACAAATGGGTTGGAGGATTATCTATCCAAGGGAAATAGTGGGCCTTGGTAGTACTTATGATGGTCTACAAGATGGTTCAAGTGCATTGCCAAAAATGCACCAGGGTTGGACATGAGGGAGACTCAAAGAACTGATATTGATAATAGATTTCTAGACTTAGCCATTTTGGCGGATTTGTAGTTTTTAACTATAATACAAGAGAGGATGGTTTTGAGAAGATGCAAGGTTCCAAATCATCATCAAGTGGATTATCATTGAGTGTATATTGAGTAGGATAGATCCAGACTTGCTATTGGTCTTCAATGACTTGGAAGCTTCTAGAACAGGATAATTTTGGGAGTGATCTAGTTTAGGGTTTTAGATGATCACCAGGTGGCTAAATATCAGATCCAGCTTTGGAAACTTGCTTAGTGGTTTGTAATGTTATCTTTTCTTTATCCTAGAGGATGGGCTCCTAGGGTAGCTCACACTACTTCCTAACAAACAAGTCAAACAACATATCAAGGCAAGTCATCCAGCAAACATCTTAAGTCTACTACTAAAGGTACCTTCAAGCTTAGTTTGAGGTATAGGTAGTTATTTTGAAGAGGTTGTGTTTTGAAGTTGTTAAGAGTACTTGGTACTTCTACCAAGATTGGAATCCAAATGTTTTGTAAGAAGTTCTGGAAAAACTAGAGGTAAGGTTATTTAGAGGTTCTATCTTGAAAACATAAGGAGATGATAGCGTATAGATCTCCTTAGTTTTGTAAAAAGAAGCTACTAAAATACTTGTGGTATCAAAGGCATCTTGGCTCTTGTTTTTGAAATGCCAGAACATTTGGGAATATGCAAATTAAGCCAAGACACGTCTTTTGTCAAATAGTTTTTGTTAACTGAGGTTGAGATAAGGAGTACAACTTCTATTACACAAATCAGATGCATCAACAAGCAAGCAAGCACTGCATCATCAAATAAGAAAAAGTTTGTGTTCCCCCCAATTTTTTACATTCTAGACAACTAGGCAAGGTTACTGAAATTGGGATGTTACAGACCTTTCCCCCTTAAAAGAATCTCGTCCTGAGATTCAGGAGAGTAGGGTTAGGGGGTTTTGAGTCAAGGTTAGTACTTTATGTCTGAAGTGTATTAACTTATGGGCTTTGTCTTTGATCTTGGTTACTCTGTTGGTGAAGTTGAACGTCAGTCTTCTTGGATGCACAGAGAGTAGAGCAGGCTTCAGTCTTGGTGGAGATGGATGATCTTCTTTTCCTTTTAGACTCGATATCTTAGGGGATTAAGTTAGACAAACTACCTCTAATTGGAACTCCGCGACGTACTCTTCTCGGGTGGAGTCTATAGCTTGATGTATTTTTCTGTAAGAATACAAGGTGTTTCCTTAGGGCTTATCATATCCTATTTAACAGTTTTAGGGTCAAGATTCTTGTGTTGTTTCTGGCGGATGGTTAATCTATTTTGTGTAAAAGACGTAGTCTTCCCCCTTAAGGTAAAACTAGGTTAGGTCGAGGATGACGCATTCCTTACTTTGTGGAGTCATCGGATGATGCTTGAAGACTATCTCAAACCTTTCAAGGTCTTCAAATGATGTCCGCAAACTATGTCCTACGAGGCTCATATACTACTAATATTCTTTGTTAGCCTATCGTGGTAGTTCAAATTTGTGGATCTTCCGGATGGGTTAGAACTGATGGGGATAGTGAAATTGTTGTCCTTGAGGTGGGTCTTCATATGAAGTAATAGAGAGGCTTCATAAAATCTTCAGTTAGTTTCTCATCTAATGATTCACAAGTTGATGCTTGGCGAAGAGACGTCGGATCTGGAAATCTTCCTGAAGTAGCTTCCGGTAGGTGGTTTCCTTGAATTGAGTGGAAAGCCGTAGAAGGTTCTTAGGGAAGGGTGTAGATCTTCTATCTTGGTGTGCCTGACATAATGGTGGAGGAAGGATGTATTTCCTCGGGTTTTGAGTAGAGGTCCTCGAGTAACGTTCTATTGCATATACCTTGTTGGGGTTGTTTCCTAATGTAGTCTTATGGAGTTAGATCTAGAAAGGTTAGCGGTTTACTACTCGTGTTGCTAGTCTTTAGTCAGGGTGGAAGCATTCTTCTTCAGAGAAGTGGCCCTCAATTGAAATATTATCATTTTTTGCTCGTTGGCGGAGTAAACTCGATGTCCTCAGGATTTTGGAGTATTCTGGCCTTCTGGTGAGGATCTTCCTGTTGGTCTGGGTAGGGTCGACTAGAATAGTTAGTCATATGGGGTGTTCGGAAGCTCTAATATGCCAAAGGTTAGTAGAGTCAGATTTTCTCTTCTGATCTTGGTCAGCAGGTCTTGTGGCTTCTTGTGGATGGTGGGGATCCTTCGGTGGTAGAGTTCTAGCTTCAACAAAATTCTGGCTATTGTCAGCAGGTGAATGATGGTGCATAGTGTTGGTGACGAGACTTGAGGGGTGAGTTTAAGGAAGTATGCCATCCTGCTGAGGAGTAGTCTTCAATTGTCTCTAGCTTGGCGTTGTCGAACTCCTTGTTCTTGCGATGCTTTTTCGCTCATCACTCCAGAGGTTAGTATGGGTTCTCGTTAGCGGCAACCAACTAGGGGGTGCCTGAGTTACTAGGTGGGGTATCGATTCTCGAGTTACATCTGACTAAGATCAGAACAAGCACCTAACATACATACAAGGTTAACCGAGTGATAGGGTCACAAGGTTCGTCCTAACCTAGTAAGGCAACAACACACAACAAGCAACACATCATGCATTTAGGCAAACAAACACGGTATACTATAGAGACCAAGGAGTTAACTACTCGTGATATTAGGGAATCCTATTCCTAAGACTATTGATCCTAGATATCATGTTGTTGGGGTCTAGGTCACTATCTTACATATGAAGCCTTCGTTGTATCCTTCGATGCTTCTTGGTATTGCAGCACTCTGTTTCTTATTAGTATGAGGATTCCGTTGGTAGAGCGATCTTGTACTCTCTTTGTGTTTGCTGGTAGTTGCTTCTTGTCATATCATTATCATTGTCTTCACCGGGTTCTAGGTCCTATTTGTTTGAAATCCGTATTTTTGAAATTTGGACGGGGTATATAAGGAACCATTTTCGAAATAGTTTAAACTACGAAGGGATAAGAAGTAGAACTTTTCCAAAAGGTTTTGAGAAAAATAGTGTTCAAAAGCCGATCTTTTCGAGAGTGTTTGTTTCCTTGTCTAACTTCCATGCTAACTAAGGTCTCCTACAGTCAGGATGGCTCTAATACCATGTCTATAAGGTCCCCCAGATTTATTATCCGAGAAAAGCCTGTTATGCATATATCCACGTTCCCATGATCAGTGAGCCATGGAGCATAACCGACAAGTATCATTACAACATCCAAAACTTAACGAATACAAGACTTACATAGATGCCATTAAGGCTACAAAGTCTTCTGTAGCGGGTCTTCATCAAACGCAGAGCCCAATCATGCCCTAACCTACATGCAAATGTCTGGGAAGACGTCCTAGCTCACATAGACGTCAACGACTCCAAAGTCCTTCGTGCTTCTGAAAGTTTGGCCAAGTAAATAGCCAGGGAAAATGCCAGTGAGTACTTTTAAATGTACTCACAAACCACCAAGATAAGGTAAACATGATAATGCAATTTTGGTAGTGGAGATATAGCTATATCTATGGTTGTTTTTGAAAACCTAGCTTTCTCTTGTAAATATGGCTTCTCTATATCTTTGTCGAAAAAGAGTTTTGAAAACATGTCTCTGTTTTTAAAAATCTAGATATCTCCATATCCTTGTTGAAAACCTTTTTTGAAAACAGTTTTAGAGAAAACCCCTTTTTAAACATTTTCGGCCATCCATGGTCGAAACAAAACATCATCCTCATGTTCTCTTGTGACCAAGTCACATCCTTTTTATCCTTCTCGAACCATTACTTGGATACTCCTAGCAATCACCTTTCCAACCATCCTTGACCGTGGACACAGTTATTCGAATAGATTATACTCTACAGAGTTTGTGCACTTTACCCACAAGAATCAATACATCTATGGGGATGATAGCACGACCTGCTACACCACGTGTATAGGGGTCGGGATAATCAAACATAACCTTTCATTTGTCATCCCTAGTATGGGAACTTTCCCTATGGTTTCTTAGTTCCCCCGAGACGAGTACCCGACTCCTCGAGTCCGAATCTCCTTACCTCACTTCCTAAATCATTTCCCCTTCTGTACTCCCATAAACCGTACCGTCCCGCGGGAGCTCCATAATTTCAACTGACCACCTTAGAGACAATAGAACCTTCCAGGTACGGCGACCCCCTAAGTGGATAGGAAACGGTCCGGGGGACTCGAACCCCTTTCTACGCGTTATGGTGTAGCCCACGCTAAGGAAAACAAACTACGAGCTATGCCCCAGCTCCTGGGGTAATGTGATTTCACAGATAAATTGTTCAGGTAAAAGACTAGAGCATCCCTTCTCAACATCAAGTTCCTCATTCTCATCCTTCGTCATCACTTTTTTTAAACATCCACTTGGAAATGATGCCTCTTTCCAAGGGTTTTTCAAAAAAAATTAAATCATTTATGGTGGGGTAATCCCCAAAACAGATTTGTTCATCAAAACCGAGGTTTTCAACGAGGTAAGATGGTAACCATCATACTCTCAATCTAAGGGGTAAAATGGTAGGTACACACAAGGATGGGTGCTAGATGGGACACCAAGTCATAACTTGGAGGATCCGAGTTATTAGCGTGGTAATAGTAGAACGGAACATGGCAGATAATAATGCAGTTTATAAAGGAGATACAAAACAGGTAATAAAAGGAATAGGACCAGTATCGGAATTTAGGAATGGTGGCTTGCTTGTGATCACCAATATGTCCCTGGATTTCTTCTTCTTATACAAAATATATGATCCCTCCTTCTCGATGTCACCACAATCGCAACTATCGCCGACATCGAGAAAACATGCAAACAAACCATACCACAATCAATACCGGGGAGACAAGCATTAATACAAGACATCAAGCAAATGAACAATAAAATTTTAATGATCTGTAGGTTTGGTAATTTGGGTTCACTACAAGAAAAGTTTCCTTCCGCAACGACTTGGCCCGACAGTCATCGTAGAAGGCGCGTCATCCGCGACGAAATTCTCGGCTCGGCCATTGCCGATGGAATTTTTTCCGGTTTCGCGGACTATGACGAATCCGCTAAAAACATGGAGGAAGCTCGGCCAGCGCATGGGAGAAGCAAGATTTTCGTTTCCTCGCGCGATGTTGACTTGCCAAAGTCTTTTGAGGTGTGTGGGTCCCGAACGTTAGTGTCTCTAGCGGACCGTACTTTTTGATCGCGCCTCCCTGATTTGAACTCGATAACGTTGCTCAATGCGTCTGCCGTTTAGTCAGGTTGCTAGGTCCCACATGTCAGCCTCTTATTATAAGGATCGTGTGTATGATGGATTTTTTTCCTTCACTTGTGCTACCCTATTGCGAAGTTGATAGCGCTGCTCGATGCATCTACAGTTTAATCAACCTCCTGGGACCCACATGTCATCCTTTCATTAGAAGAAACGTGTGCATGATGGAACTTTTTCCTTCACTGGCGCTACCCTGTTCCGAAGTTGATAGCGCTGCTTGACGCATCTACCTTTGAACCAACCTCCTGAGCCCCACATGTCATCCTCTCATTAGAAGAAATGTCTGTATGATGGATTTTTTTTCCTTCGCTCGTGCTATCCTGTTCCGAACTTGATAGCGTTGTTCGATGCATCTACCGTTTAATCACGCTGCTGGGCCCCACATGTCATCCTCTCATTAGAAGAAACGTGTGTATGATGATTTTTTTACCCTCTGTCATGCCTTCGTATTCCGAACTTGATAACGTTGCTCGCTGCATCAGCCGTTTATTCAGGATGGTGGGTCCCTTATGACAGCCTCACATTAGAAGAATCGTGGGTATGATGGAATTTTTTCTTCTCTAGCGCTATCCTGTTCTAAACTAGATAGTGTTTCTCGACAAATCTGTTGTTTGCCCACGCTGCTGGGTCCCCCATTTCAGCCTCTCATTACAAGAAACATGTGCAAGCTGAACTTTTTCTCGCTCGCGCCTCCTTGTTTCGAACTGCCAACGTTGCTCGATGCAGCATTTGTATAAGGTCACACTACTGGGTCCCACATATCAGCCTCTCTATAAATGAAACATGCGTATGATGGACTTTTTTTTGGCCATGTCCGCTATTTTGACCTTGGCAACTTGCTGGGTCCCATATGTCAACCACCTCTGTGCAGGAAACGTGTCTATGTTAGGTCCCAGCTGACAGCCTCTATTTGAAAGAAACGTATGTATGTTGGCCTATTTTTTGGGTTCCATATGTTAGCCTCAGAGTACAAAAAATGCTCATAAAGGCCGAATTAAAAGATTCTGGGCTAAATCGGGGAAGATGCCCTATTTGTCATGGCTTATATTCCATGGACGCACTCCTAAATTGAATGGGCAATGGTCGGTGGCTACAAGACCACGAAAAGGCCGAATTAGAAGGTATTGGGCTATGGTTGGGGCTAATAGGCTAATTTCATGGGCTATGCTTGGGCCTTCTGGGTCCGACATGTCAGGTTCTCTGTAAGTGCAACGCGTGTATAATGGATGTTTTCGGCCGCGTCCGTTGTTTTCACCGTGGCAGCCATGTATGGTCTTACTGCTGGGGCCCTTATGTGAGCCTCTCTGGCATGTTCTGGCTTGTGGGTCCCCGATGCAGCCTTGTATGTTCTGTCTGGTGGGTCCTTGATGTGACTCTCTCTGTACAAGTATTTAAACTATTTTTACAAACCCACCCTCAAAACAAACTCCAGGAAGCTGCATGCTGGTGGGTCCATGATGTCAGCCTCTCCGTAATGTGATATTACTAGAAGAAAAGACCTTCAAATCAAATAAATGTAAACTGAATGTGTTGCCACTACAACAAAGATATTTATAGAATAAATATCATTAACTTTTATTAGTACTACAATTTATGTATTAGTCTTCTTAAAAATATTTTGTGTGTCTATGTTTATCTCTTTTAAAATATAAAAGGGTAGTGCTCTTGGCATCTCAATTTATAAAATACCACATAATGGAGTATTTTCTTAAAAACATGGGTAGGCAGAGTTTTTTTTGAGAGGTGGAGGGCAATGCCCAAAACACCGAATTAAAAAGAGTTTGGCTATTCTACATAGGCTGATCTACGTGGTTTATGCTCCATAGGCTTCATTCTCAAATTTTAGTGGGTTGTGCTCAGCAGTTCCCTGACCCCTAAAAGGTCGAATTAATATGTTCTCGGCTATGCTCCATGGGCTCCTTTCTCAAATTTCACTGGGCTGTGGTCAGCAGTCCCCTGACCCCGAAAAGACCGACAACAATGTTTTAGGCTAAAGAGCGGCCGAATGAGCTACTAAATTTCTTCACCTCATTAATTAAAATTGCATTGTGATGTGCTCGGCCGGATTCGAAACAAATACCTCAGAGAGGGAGGGAAAAGCGATAATTCTTTTTGGCAGCTATTCATGTCAAAATTCAGCATTATAGAATAAGGTAGAAAAATTATCAACATATTCGAAGTTCATATTCAAGAGCACTTGACCAATTCAGAAGCATTTCAAAAATGACCAATTCAGCAATATAGACAATGAAATACAATAGCAGTACAAAGATAACTGGTTTTTTAGCTCTAAAAACCTTGTCGCGCGATCAGTTTGTCCTTTTCGCCAAACATAATCGACCATTGGAGCAAGCAAAACTGACAATCAAGTCTACTTTTAGTACCTTCTTCTCACATCAATGCCTGTGTGAACCCCATATGCAACCCAAAATTCCCAACTCTCATCTAGATTGTGACACGGCCATGTTTCAATAGAAAAGCAAGACTATCCACTGCCCTTGATTTAAACAAGTACCAGTACATCAGTATTAGTTCCACAAAATGCTTTAGTAATATTAACGACAGAACATTTGAGAGATTCAGTAGCTTTCCTGCTTGAAATTCAATAGCAGTACAGAGATAATAAGTTCTTGTTCCATCTCCAAAAACCTTGACGCACGATTAGTATGCCCTGTTCTCCGAATAGGGTCGATCATAAGAGCAAGAAAAACTGATGATCATGTCTGCTTCTGTGCGAATACCACCTCATTTCATCAATGCCTATGTGACCCCCTATATGCAACCCAAAATTTATATTCACTACAATTCACATAAGAGTTTATATTCACTACACAAATTTTACCCATAAGTTCAATATTATTTCTATAAGAGTTTATATTCACTACAATTTACAAATGAAATATTCTAGTGACGTAGCCTTTTAGTTGTTTTTATTTGGTGCAAACGACCATATAGTTTCAACTATGCAAGACTAAAAATTCAAAGACATTAAACCTACTTCATCATAATTTTATTTTTGTTATATGATATTTTCTATTGAAGCTGTTTTTATTTGGTGCAAACAAACATATATTTTCATTCATGCAAGATCCAAGGTCGATGTAAATACATTGTAATCATATTTTGTTCATAATTCTGATTCCTGAACCTATCGGCCCCGATCTTTCTTTACAACGAGGGTACTTTGAAAAGGAGGGAGTCAGTCAGATGTGATCTCCTAATGGATGGATTCCATTACTCATATAACCCTAACCATAAGACAATGATATGGCTTAATATATGTGGATTAACATGATAATTAATGATAAATGATAGAGAGGCGCAAATTCATAAATGGAAGATAGCAAATAAAAAAGAAGAAGATACAGATTAGAATGAAGCAAACCGAAAATATAGATTAAAAAGTTTGATAATTTGCCATGGTGTCTACAACTGAATAATGACAATTTATTTTCACACTGGTACCTGCTACAGCTGATGAACCTACAACTTAATCATGTTGTGCTTTTCCCAAACGATGGACTATTTGAATAATGTCCTTAGGGAAGTAAATAAACACAAACTTCTATATAAACTTATTTTCTTAGCTAGCTATGAAGAAAACTCTATAACTTGTTTCATGGAGAGAGGAGTATTAAACTGGCCATACGCTCGAATATAACACAGATATTATTGATATTATGCATCCACACATATTTTTGTTACCTAGAAGATGCACATGCTCCATAGTTTATCATGTACTACTTCCTAAAATGTAAGCCTTTTTAGCAGTTCAATTTAAACCGATAAAAAGGCTTACATTATGCAATGAAGGTTGTGTACAGGAACAAGTACATAGAAGTTGCAAGCTACTCCTTCCGTTTTAAAATATAAGATATTTTAGCTTTATGAAGGAAATGTATCGTGTATGTTTGGAGTGAACCTACACACTAAAATAGTCTAGATACATTTTCTTTACAAAGATAAAACATCTTATATTATGAAATAGAGTGAGTACAATTTTATTATTCCTAGTTCGAAATATTGATATGAATTTTAAAATATGATTCAGAAATTACACAACTGGACAATTTTTGTTAACTAGTGAACTAATGCCTTCAAATCCTTTTGTTGAAGCAAGCATACACGTCAATTTTCGTGTAGACAAATGAAAGAAAGATCGGGTCATACTTATCCTTCGGAAAAGTTTGTACTTTAACATACCATCTCAGTGAAGAAAATCAGACATGGTCATGAGTCCTGCACGTACTACGTTCATCCATAATCAACTAAAAAGACGCCATTGTAAATCTAATGAAGAGGCGCGACTTCAGATAAGTTTATTGTCAACCACATCAGTCGACCATGAACGTCAGAAAAAACAGTAATAGACATTGGTACTGCTGTTGCTAATCACGGACGAAAAGAGAAGCGACAGAGAACAACATCAGTACTTTTACGTCGATTCTTTCAGACTTGAGTAACTCTTGATGTTTTGCTGTCGGCTAGACAATTCATGCTGGTGGAGTCATCGGTTGAGAACTACATATTGATTATTATGGCCTGTTGATGAGTAAAACGTGAGCTACATCCACTATTCTTCAGATCGCCAAATTGCTTCGTTGATCTCGGTGGACCATGAGAAAATAGATGGAATTAAAATAGCTTAGAAATAACACAGCCATCAGCTTGTCAAATTTCTCCACGGATCTACAACAACAGGGGCGGCATCTCAGGCAGCCACGCTTCGGTCTCCTAGTACCAAAGATTGAGTGTATGTTCCTTGCGGCAGTTTTGCTCTGCACTTTGTAGTGGTGCCAACCGATTCTCTGATTGGAAAACATGAAGACGGCAGGAGACAACATAGGGAGAAAGAGGCGGGAGTATCAACAGTTCAGCATTGCCACCGCCATGAACACCGTCACACCATGAACTACATGGATCAATATGCACGCCCCATGCATGGGCGGTAGGAAGACCCACGTGCATTACATCATCCTCGTATCAAATATAGAACTCGCTCTGCCAGGAAGAGGAGGCGGCGGCATATACATCTGCTAGAACGATGGTCGCTGAGGCCTTTTTTGCGATAGCGTGTAGGAAATGAGAAGGCGTGAGACTCATATGTTTGAGGGACATCTATTAGTTTCTCTACGGCGGCAGATTATCGCGTGGGGCGTATTTTCAGCGCTAATGTAAGAGGTCGTCAATTAAAAAGGCACACGAGGACGTGGGATAGAACGCAAGGACTCCTTTCTTTGAGTTCATCCGATGGCCGTAGATAAGTAACACGCGGATCAGATGGTTGATTTTCTTAGCTACCGTGGATTAACGTGGTGCTTCCTTTGGTGCCTCCAATTAGTAAATATATATATATATATAAGATATAAGATATTGTGTCAGTTGGGGATTTTCCCTCGCGATTGATGCATATTGAGTAATGCAGGCCAGTAATATGAGATGGTTCACTGCAGACCATAAATGAATGTTTTTCCTCCGGATGATGCCTGACACCTCCCAGCTCCTAGGCGTGGAGGAACTACAGATTGTACGGGCCCAAAACCCTAACTCTATTGTCGGGTATTAGGCAGTGATCAGCACATTGTTCAAGGGCGACGAGCATGCGTCCGGCCTGCCGCACACGACGGATTCGCTAATACCACCCGACTCGCGCATGTCAAATAGCAGAGCAAACACCATACCATCATCCCTTGATCCGATCTTCTCTACTCTCAATGAACGTGGTGCCAACTGCGGCTGAGAGATGTACATAGATTTTCTAAAGGAAGTAAGATTCAGTGGACAAAATCGCAACATGCTAAATATTATAGAAAAAATGATAAAATAAATATGAGTAACCTGACTGCGATAAAACATATGTAGTACTCCATCTGTTTCAAATATAAGATGTTTTAACTTTTGTGGAACGAGTATATCTAGACCCCTTTTAGTATATGGGTTCACTTCGAACTACACACTAAAAAGAGTCTAGACAAACTCATTTCACAAAAGTTCAAACATCTTTATGTATTTTGAAACAGAGTGAGTAGATACGGAGTACATGTGTAAGACCATTGTTTCAAAGGAAAAGCTAATTGATCTAAGCAAGTAGTGCTAGCTCTCAGTACAAAGAACCATGTTTGAAAGGAAATTCTCGACCATTGGAGCGTTATAAACTGACGATCAATGCTTGTGTGACCCCCATATGGAACCCAAAATGCCCAAGTCTCATCTAGATTGCGACAAGGCCATGTTTTAAAAGAAAAGCAAGACTATCTACTGTCATTGATTTAAACAAGTATAGTACATCAGTATCAGTTTCACAAAATGTTTTAGTAAAAGCAACGACAGAACATTTGAGAGATTCAGTAGCTTTCCTGCTTGAAATTCAATAGCAGTACAGAGAGAATCAGTTCTTGTTCCAGCTAAAAAACAGACTCGATCATTGGAGCAAGCAAAACAGACAATCAAGTGACAATACCTGTGTTACCCCCATATGCAAGCCAAAATGCCCAAGACTCATCTAGATAATTGTGAAAATGCTAACTTTCAAAAGAAAAGCAAGACAAACTGCTGCACTTGATCTAAACAAGTAACGGTACATCACTATTAGTTAAACAAAATATTTCAGTAATAGCAAGGACAGAATAAAGGCAAAGCAAGATCATCTCATGTCCTTGGCCTAAACAAGTACTACTAGTACCAAAATATAGTAGTACAAAATAGTCCGAAGTACAAGAACTAGTGTTATACTAGTACTACTCTGCATCCAAAATCCAACCTCCAGTACACGTACGTCTGTGGTATGTAGTGAAAGTGGGATAAAAAATCTGAGGTAGTAGAATGGTCAATTTGGAATTCTCCCTCACGATGGATGCATATTGAGTAATACAGTCCCTGGGTCTGAGAAGTTTGATGGTACACCACCATAGAATGCTTTTCCTTCTGCATGATGTCAGGCACTCCCCTGCTCCTAGGACTGAAGGAATTGCGCACTCCACCCTCCCAAAACCTAGATGGGTGATAGATAGTGAACTGCACATTGTGCAAGGGCGACGAGCACCCGTCCGGCCTGATGCACACGATGGATACAATGAAGTCGCCCCACTCGGGCATGTCAAATAGCACAGCGAACACCGTACCATCGTCCCTAGATCCAATATTCGGTAGTGTTGATGATCACGGTGCCGACAATGGCTGAGAGATGAACCTGGGATTTTTAATGGAAGTAAGAATAGGCGGACTAAATTGCAGCATGCTAAATATACATATAAGAAGTTCTCAGGCGCCTGAGATTTAGGCAATCCCAAGAAAAAAATACAGAGCCATGTTTCAAAGGAAATGTTAGATCATCTCCAGCATTTGATCTAAACAAACTTGAATGGCAGATTATCATCAGAATCATGATGGTCATATTTGCCATCTCACACATTGTGGATGCAGAATGAGTAATCCAATCTGAACCTATCATGTTTATTAATTGGGAAATTACGGTAATCTTCAGTAATCCTAACAAAGGTCGGCGACGCGCTGCTCTTTGGCTCAAAAAATAGGTGAACTCCTCTAGGTCCTCTCCAATCATTGAAGGTTTATAAAAGTGCACCTCCACCATTTCGCGCGGAAACAAGCACACCGCCGACCTTGCTCCAGTGGTGAGGCCATAATCGAGCATGTAAAATCGCACGGCAAACAATATACCATCGTCCCCGGATACCACTGTCTCTACTCTCCATGAGCTAGGTGCCAGCAAAGGCTGAGAGATGTACCTCTGTTCCTCGCTGTAGTGGTAACTCTGCACTTCAATTAAGTGGGCTTTTTTGAGGTGAACAAGGAGCGATGTGGCTGGGGTGGCGAACTCGTAGCCAGGCTCGGTGCAGTTGCACGGGTCATGCGGGTACGCCATCTTGTGGTTGAGGAAGTCGTGGAAGGAGACCAATGTCCCGTAGCCGTCATTGGGACATCTGCTACCTTTTTTGCCGGTGACTTGGCGGCACACCTCCTTGGAGCATGCGGCCAGCCAGATGGCACTGGTAGTGTCCATACGCATAGCGATTTATCCGAAGGCGTCGTCGCTGACCTTGCTCCAGCCATCGTACCGAATGTTGTGCATCGAATCCGCCATTGCGTCCGGATGGACTGGGGGTGAGGGCGGATTCAAATATGATTGTTGGGGTTTCTTGGAGGAGAGTGATGGAGGCCTGCAAGAAACGATGCAACGGGAGAGAAATGGTTAGAAAAATTTAGAAAGTGCAGCGCTCAAGAGGATCCAAAATGCGGCTAGCCAGCGTTACTCGAATGGGGATCGTCGAAGATAGGGAAGATAGGAGGCTCTTTGAACGAGGAGTGTTAATTTTGCATGTTCCCTCGTCGGTCTTCTGCAGTGGATCGAGGACATCTGCTGGAGTTATAGCTAGAGTGCAAGACTAGCAAGCTATCTCGTCCTAGATTAGTATTGTATCGTCTCATCACGTAGACTGTGTTTCATGAAAGGATGTGAACCCACATTTCTCCCCTCCCTAGATATCATGCACCGTAGAATCGCTTTTCTCGCACGCGAAGGATTTGAACCCACGTGCCGAAATAAAAAGACGTCAATCCTCAAGCCAGCTAGCCCAACTCTGATAAATAGGACTACTAAAAAACTATAATAATAGGTGAAACTAAAAAAAAAATTATAATTTTGAGCCGCGTCCATAGAATATCCATTATATATTTTGTTCTTATACTTTGTATCATGTAGTAGTAATCAACCGATTAGCTACCTAATAGTACTCACCATGCTCTAGAGAAATGACGAAGAACATTATAGAATTATTGAGAAGTATGCTTTGAGGTTTGTGCATATATTTTAGTATGCTAAAGGCTATCAATAGTATCTTCTAGATGCTAGAATAGATAGAATTAAGATCCAACGGTATTTTATGGACGTAGCTCGAAATTATAATTATTTTTGGGCTTCACCTATTATAATTTTATATAAACTAGTAAAAGGCACGTGCCACACACGTATATACTCTATGAAATGTGATTTAACAAACATTAAGTTATTATAAACCAATAGTCTTGTTTGTGAAAAATACATACATTAAGTCTATTAATAATAACTATCTACACATATTGAGAATACAAGCTACTATGCTATGAAATTTGGGGGGCTGACATGATGATTCTAGAACATGGTGGAGTTTTCCCTAGGTAGTACTCAACACGAATCCACCTGCTCTAAACCATTGGATCTAATAGCCCAACAGTCAGGATTGGTACTATGGATCCAATTCAAAACTGCTCCTTTAGGGAAAAATGATATGGCATATACTTCTACTATCTGATTCTCACATGCAAGGCATGTGCAACTTACTAATAAGATATATAAAATGAATAACTTTGAACATTGATCATTAGATATAGATTGACAGATTCCAACATTGCTAATTATTGGATCTCTTGCAAATTCAAGAAAGAATCTATTGCGCTTACTTGTAGTTCAAATTTGACCTACTTTCTTTAAATCAACATAAAGTTATTTGAGTGCATGGCCGTAGGTAGCTAATATATAGGGAAGCTTGAAACATCCTAATACTAGGAAATTGTAACAAAACATGTCCGTGTTTTTTGAAAATTGGGTGGTGGCACTTTATTTTTTAGACTGGGGTATGTCCCGAATGAGTGCGATGCTTCAATAATTAACGCAGCTAGTGCATGTGTACATGTTACACCAAGGACCTTAAAAAATGAAAATTGCATCCAAGTCCATACATTTAACAAAAAGTACCCTACACTCAAGCAATTAAAATTAGTAGTCGGGTCCTGCTCCTCCATCACGGAGCTAAGCCATGGTCTTCGTAGTATTAGTAGTAAGTTGCACGTGCCTTGCACGTGAAACTCACATAATATACAAAAGCATGACATGTCATTAGTATATAACATTGTAATAGCTAAAGCTTGAAATATCTATGAATTTGAGCCACGTTTCTAAAGTATGAGTGTATATTTGGTTCTTGCACTTTATATCATGTATAAATAAACGTTTATTAGCTACCTAATAATTGAAAATTCTAGAACCATGGTCTAGAGAAACAATCGAGAAGATTCTACAATGATAGATAAGTGTGTTTTGATGTTCTTCTACATATATATATTATCTTACCACTATATAGTGTACAAATAACTTTGAATATTGACCGTTGGATCAAGACTCGCGAATCTCAACATTTCTAGCCATTGGATATTCTTTTCCATTCTAGCATCTAGAAGATTTTATGGATAGTCTTCCTCACAATGAATGGTATGCACAAAACTCAAAACACACTTTCCCATCATTCTAGAATCTTCTCCCACGTTTCTCTAGACCATGTTACTAGAATTTTCAAGTTTTAGATAGCTAATAATTGACTTCTAAATAATATACAAAGTACAAGAAACAAATATACACCCATACTTTATAGATATTGATCAAATTTCTATTTTTTTATGCTTTACCTATTAAATTTTTATATAGTGATGCTATGTCAGATGTCTATTATCTGAGTCTCACGTGTTGATCAAAAGGGACATGTCACACACGTATAAATTGAATGAAATGTGATTTAACAAATGTTAAGTTGTTATTAACCAATATTCTCGTTAGAGAAAAAATGCATACATTAAGTCTATTAGTAATAACTATCTACCCATATTGAGAATACATCCTACTGTGCTATGAAGTTTTGGAGGGTGGTGAAATGATGGTTCTAGAACATGTTGGAGTTTGATCTAGGTACTATTCAATACGAATCTAGCTTCTCTAAACCATTTGATCTAACAATCCAACGGTCAGGATTGGTGCTATAGATCCAATTCGAAACTGCTCCATTGTAGTAGTAGAGAGAATACAACCTACCATGCTATGAAATTTTGGGGGTGATGACATGATGGTTCTAGAACATGGTGGAGTTTTCTCTAGGTACTATTCCACACGAATCTAGGTGCTCTGAACCATTGGATCTAACAACCCAATGGTCAGGATTGGTGCTAAGGATCCAATTAAAAACTACTCCATTATAATAGTAGAGATAGAGATAGGATGTCGATATGGTCATCCTTTGAATAACCTTCATCCCCGATGCTTGGAAAGGAAGAGAAAAATTCCAAAGTTTGAATTCTACTAATTTTTGTCATCAATGCCCGGTTCCTTCCTATGTACACCAACGCACACGCCAGAGAGACAGCTGAGCTGTCGTACCAAGACACATGTGCGCAGCGCTATGGACGAGGGAGTGCTAAGATGGATGGTAGGCAACGATTGAGAGTGAAAAAATAATTGTTTTGTTTTGAGTGCACATAAGTCCTGAAATTTACTAGAAAGTGTACGTTGTAAATCCTGTAGTACCTCATGTCAGGAACCCATCATAATTCTGGTCTGACATTGCACCGCCTTCAAGTGCCCTATCATGCTGCCCTCCTATCATGTCTCCCTTTTATTCTCCGAGCTCCTCTTGTTCTTTGGTTTATTCCCTCATCTCACTAGTACCTCCGTCCAAAGGTTAAGGCTTTTTTTGATAAGTCAAGCTACAGAAAGTTTAACCAAACCTCTAAAAAAATATCAAGAACTACTATATGATATTAGTCGATACCATGTGAATATATGTTTCATGATGTATCAAAGGGTATGTATTTCATATTGTAAATATTAATATATTTTTCTAAATACTTGTTCAAACTTTGCATAGTTTGACTTTTCAAAAAATAGGTCTTGAGCCTTGGATGCAGGTACTACTAGTGTTTAGTACTCCGTCCCCGAACTTAAGTCTTGATATATAGACATCATGGGTCCCTTCAAAAGATGTTAGGAAAATTCTAGAGGAATCTACCGCGCTTACTTGTAGTTCAAATTTGACCTAATTTCTTTAAATTGACATAAAGTTATTTAAGTGGGCAGGGTTTGCTAGGGAATCTTGAAATGTGGTAACACTAGGGAATTGTAAGAAAACATGGTCCCCACTTTTTCTGAAAACCGGGTGGTGGTACTTTTTTTTGACTAAGGTATGTCCCGAAGGAGCGAGATTCTTCAATTAATTAACACGGTAAGTGGATGTGTACATGTTACACCAAGGACCTCAAAAAAAATGAAAATACATCCCAGTCTATACATTTAACACAAAAGACACTATATGAAATGCTTGAAAATTTTGGTAACATGGTCTATAGAAATGAGGGGGAAGATTCTAGAATGATGGAGAAGTGTGTTTTGAGGTTTGTGCATAGCATTTCATTGTGATGAAGATTGTTAATAGAATCTTCTCAATGCTAGAATCGAAAAGAAGATCCAACGGCTGGAAATGCTGGGATTCGTGAGTCTTAATCCAACAATTAATATTCAAAGTTTTTGTACACCATATAGTGTTAAGATAGTGGTAATGGTAAGACTAGTACTTGCTGAACAAAAGAAAATAGCGCACTTCTCACTTTCAACAGATCTTGTTGAATAGGATGCACGAATCTACCAAATGCAGGTACTGTATCATAAACTATATATGATGTCAATATGGTCATGACCTTGGCTATTCGGGTCGAAATCAGGAATGTTCATACTCCGTACTCCAATACACATTGTGAAGCAGCGAGAGCATTTTTTGTATTCAAAGGTGTCAAAACACATGTTTCTCATTTTTTTCTTAGCACTATATAGTGTAAGAATAACTTTGAATATTGACCATTGGATCAAGACGTGAATCCTAACATTGTCAGACATTCGATCTTCATTTCCATTTTAGCATCGAGATGATATTATTGATAGTCTTTCTATTCTTATCTTACCACTACTAGTAAAAGGTACGTGCCACACACATATATACTATATGAAATGTGATTTAACAAACATTAAGTAGTTATTAACCAATAGTCTTGTTAGAGAAAAAATGCATACATTGAGTCTATTAATAATAACTATCTACACATATTGAGAATACAACCTACTGTGCTATGAAATTTTGGGGGTGATGACATGATGGTTCTAGAACATGGTGGAGTTTGCTCTAGGTACTATTCAACACGAATCCAGCAGCTCTGAACTATTGGATATAACAACCTGATGGTCACGATTGGCGCTATGGATCCAATTCAAAAATGCTCCATTATCTCTAACTACTATAATGGAGCAATTTTGAATTGGATACATATCACCAATCCTGACCGTTGGGATATAAGATTCAATGGTTCAGAGCAGCTGGATTTGTGTTGTACAGTACCTAGTGAAAACTCCACCATGTTCTAGAACCATCATACTTTAAGTCTTGTTAGAGAAAAATGCATACATTAAGTCTATTAATAATAACTATCTACACATATTAAGAATACAACCTACTGTGCTATGGAATTTTGGGGGTGGTTACATGAGGGTTTTAGAACATGCATGATCGAGTTTGCTCTAGGTACTATTCAACACGAATCCGTCTACTCTGAACCATTTGATCTAACAGTCCAACGGTCAGGATTGGTGCTATGGATCCTATTCAAAATTGCTCCTATTGAAAACTGATCCATTATAGTAATAGAGATATAGTGTACGAATAACGTTGAATATTGACCGTTGGATCAAGAATCGCGAATCCCACCATTTCCAACCATTCTAGCATCTAGAAGATTCTATTGATAGTTTTCATCATAATGAATACTATGCACAACACTCAAAACACACTTCCTCATCATTCTAGAATATTCTCCCTCGTTTCTCTAGACCATGTTACCAAAAGTTTCAAGTTTTAGATAACTAATAATCGTTGACTTCTACATGATATACAAAGTACAAGAACGAAATATACACCTATACTTTATAGATGTTGATCAAATTAATATTTTTTCTGCTTTACCTATTACAATTTTATATAGTGATGATATGTCAGACGTCTATTATCCCAGTCTCACGTGCAGGGCACGTGCAACTTACTAGTTCATATATAATGTGCGGATGAATTCGAATATTGATCGCTGATTCATGACCCGTGAATCCCAACATTGCTGCTAGTTATTGAATCCTCTAATCCATTCCATCATCTAGAAGATACTATTGATAGTCTTTGTTATCTTATCTTACCACTATATAATGTACGAATAACTTGAGTATTGACCGTTGGATCAAGACTTGCGAATCCCAACACTGCTAGCCGTTGGATCTTCTTTTTTCCAGTTTATCAGGTGGTGGTACTTTTTTGACTAATTAGGTATATGTCCCGAGGGAGCAAGATTCCTCAATTAATTAACACGGTAAGTGGATGTGTACATGTTACACCAACGACCTAAAAAAATGAAAAAAACATCCAACTTCATACATTTAGCACAAAAGACCCTAAATCAAATACTTTAAAATTTTGGTAACATGGTCTATAGAAATGAGGGGGAGATTCAAGGATGATGGAGAAGTGTGTTTTGAGGTTTGTGCATATAGCATTTCATTGTGATGAAGACAATCAATATAATCTTCTATATGTTAGAATGGAAAAGAAGATCCAACAGCTGGAAATGTTGGAATTCGTGAGTCTTGATCCAACAATTAATATTCAAAGTTTTTCGTACACCATATAGTGTTAAGATGGTGGTAATGGTAAGACTAGTACTTGCTTAACAAAAGAAAACTGCGCACTCCTCACTTTCAGCGGATCTTGTTGAAGAAGATGCATGAATCTACTAGATGCGGGAACAGTATCATAAACTATACTTGTAACTTGCACATGCCTTGCATGTGAGACTCAGATATTAGACATATGACATATCATCATCACTATATAAAATTATAATTGGTAAAGCACAACAAATTTTAAGTTTGATCAACATCTATAAAGTATGGGTGTATATTTAGTCCTTGTACTTTGTATCATCATGTAGAAGTTAAAGATTATTAGCTAACTAACACATGGAAATTTTGATAACATGATCTAGAGAAACAAGGGAGAAGATTCTAGTATGATGGAGACGTGTGTTTTGAGGTTTTGGCATATCATTCATTATGCCGAAGACTATCAATAGAATCTTCCACATGCTAGAATGGAAAAGAAAATCCAACGGCTAGAAATGCTGGAATTTGCAATTCTTGATCCAACGGTCAATATTCAAAGTTATTCGTACACTATATAGTGGTAAGATAAGATAAGATCATGTAGAAGTCAACGATTATTAGCTACGAGGGAGAAGATTCTAGTATGATGGAGAAGTGTGTTTTGAGGTTTGTGCATAGCATTCATTATCCTAAAGATTATCAATAGAATCTTCCAGATGCAAGAATGGAAAAGAAGATCCAACGGCTAGAAATAATGTTGAGATTCGCGAGTCTTGATCCAACGGTCAATATTCAGAGTTATTCGTACACTTTATAGTGGTAAGATATCTCTACTACTATAATGGAGCAGTTTTGAATTGGATCCATAGCACCAATCCTGACAGTTGGGCTGTTAGATCCAATGGTTCAGAGAAGCTGGATTCATGTTGAATAGTACCGAGAGAAAACTCCACCATGTATGTTCTAAAACCATCATGTCACCACCCCCAAATTTTGATAGCACAGTAGGTTGTATTCTCTCTACTAGTATAGTGGAGTAGTTTTGTATTGGATCCATAGCACCAATCCTGACCGTTGGGATATTAGATCCAATGGTTCAGAGCAACTGGATTCGTGTTGAATAATACATACCTAGAGAAAACTCCACCATGTTATAGAACCATCATGTCACCACCCCCAAAATGCATAAATTAAGTCTATTAATAATAACTATCTACACATATTGAGAATACACCCTACTGGGCTATGAAATTTTGGGGGTGATGACATGATGGTTCTAGAACATGGTGGAGTTTGCTGTAGGTACTATTCAACACGAATCGAGCTTCTCTGGACCATTGGATCCAATAGCCCAATAGCTAGGATTGGTTCTATGGATCCAATTCAAAACTGCTCCATTATAGTAGTAGAGATATGATGTCAATATGGTCATGAGCTTGGCTGTTCGGGTCAAACCCAGGAATGTTCATACACCATATACCAATGCACATTGTGAATAAGCCAAAGCATTTTTTTGTATTCAAAGGTGTCAAAACACATGTTTCTCATTTTTTTTCTTAGCACTATATAGTGTACGAATAACTTTGAATATTGACCGTTGGATCAAGATGCGATTCCCAATATTGTCAGATGTTGGATCTTCATTTCCATTTTAGCACCGAGAAGATACTATTGATAGTCTTTGTTTTCTTATCTTACCACTATTTTTTATATATAGTGTGCGAACAACTTTGAATATTGACTGCTAATTCATGACCCGCGAATCCCAACATTGCTGCTAGCTATTGGATCCTCTAATCCATTCCAGCATCTAGAAGATACTATTGATAGTCTTTGTTATCTTATATTACCACTATATAATGTATGAATAACTTTGAGTATTGAAATTTGGATCAAGACTCGCGAATCCCAACAATGATAGTCGTTGGATCTTCTTTTTTCCATTCTACCGGGTGGTGGTACTTTTATCTACTACTATAATGGAGCAGATTTGAATTGGATCCATAGCACCAATCCTGACTGTTGGGCTGTTAGATCTAATGGTTCAGAGCAGCTGGATTCGTGTTGAATAGTAACACTTTAGCAATTTGTTTTCACCCATTAACTCAGTCATCCACATAGGGCCCATAGATTGGGGAGGTAACAGTCGCCTTGGACGCACCACAAAATTATGACTGGGCCATCGAGTGCAGGAAGCAGAGTCACCATTTTGTCCAATCACTTACCCTAGTCATCGTCATCGATATTTGCCACACGCATCGGCTTCATCAGCGACATTGATTATCCCCTCGCTTCCGTAATCTGTCACATTAATCTTGGATCACCTCCTACCTATTTAATCTCTCCCCTTCCCCGCACCAAACCATATCTAATCCCCCTTCCAGCAACCATCTCCGTCCTTGTCTGTCATCCATGGCCACCTTTCGGCTGCCGCCCGCAATACCAGAGCGCAAATACCCCGACATCGCCGCACAGGAGGACAATTCCCTATGCATTTGGTCCTTCTCCCCATGGAGAAGAAAGTGGCAGCTGGCGTGCGCCTTCCTTGATGCTAGGTACCGTCACCGCAAGTACCAGATGTACGGCCTCTACGACAATCCAGACGGGACGTTGAAGGTCAAGTTCGTCAACTTCAGGGATGCCTGTCTCCTCTATGGCCAGGCCTTCATTGCGGCTGCGAGATGGTGGTGTTGACCGGCGCCAACATTTTCACCAACTACTGGAACCGATTCCTAAACAACGGCAACTTCATCCACAGTGTTCTCCCGGAGCTGCCGATGGTTCCAGAGGTTCCGCCTTTTTATCCGGAGGTGCCATCGATGGCTCAGGAGGTGCCGCCGCCTTATCCGGAGGTGCCAATGAGTCAGGAGCCGGCTCTATCGCTGGAGCTGTCATTGGTGCCGATGTCACGAGCTGCCACGGGCGATGCAGACTAGGTGCTAGGAGGTGTTAGACCTGCCCTAGTTCAGCAGCGAGTCCTATATATGTAAACTTGTGTTGTTATGTTAATGGTTGAATGAAGTTTCTTTTGGTACTACTCGTCAAAAAAAGTTTCTTTTAGTACTACTCACTATACCCTGTAGTACTAGTAGTACTGCGAATGGCGATCTATTGAATATCCTTCCCCCCGGATGTTTGTGAAGGAAGTGAAAATTTTGAAACCGGGAAAGTTTGAATTGCTACTCTATTGTAAGGACCAAAATGGTTCCCACCAATGAAGCTGACGAACACACCAGACAAATACATGGAGCCGACGACAGAAGGCAGGTCATCGGTCGACACGCGTGCACAGCGCCATGTTGTGGACGAGGGAGAGATCAGCCGGCCGGGGTGTGGGGCTAGTGATGAGGGAGTGAAGGAGAGAGAAAACACATTTTGTTTTGCGTGCATATATATTGTGGTCCTGAAATTTATTCTACTCACTGTACCCTGTACCTCGTGTCAGGAACCCATCCCAGCTTTGCTCTGACATCGCACCGCCTTCAGATCCTCCTCTTTGCAGCTCTCTCGTTGCCTCCTCTATGCTCATAGTCTCTTCTCGCTCATTATTCTTTAACAGAAAGAAGGAAATAAATTCTTCTTACTTGCTTTTCAATAAATAAATTCCTGTCACTTAGAAAATTGAAATTGATTTTTTTTGTTTTTAATATCTTCGACTGTTCTCAAAAGATGACCAAATTTGTCGGCATGCAAATTCTTGGATATGGGAGCATGACCATAAAGTATGATGTAGAGATATGGCCTTGACCTTGTGGTCGTTCGCCTTGAAATACAAGAATTTTTCATGCTCGTTAACAACTATACTTAAATTCAAATTTCACCAGTTACTTTTAGGTTAGCATTTTACACGGTCGATGGGAGTACAATCTACATCAAGGACCTAAAATAAGGGAAAATTACATCGAGGTACACACATTTCGCACAAAGGACACTAAAATTGAGCAAAGAAAACAGTCGGGTTCGGCTCCTTCTCGGGAGAATAGCTGATTGATCCATACTCTTCATACTACTTTCTCTTTGATTGTTTTTACCATATGGCCAAATCTGTTACCATGCAAATTCTTGGAATTCTCGATCATGAGAATAAAGTTTGATCTAGAAATATGGCCTTGACCTTTTGGTCATTCGGCTTGAAATCCAAGAATGTCCATACTCGTTGACAACTATGAGCTGAAATTTGTTTAAATTTGACCACTTACTTTTAGGTTAGAATTTTACACGGTCGGTGGGAGTACATTTTACAACAAGGACCTAAAAAGGGGGGAAATTACATCGAGGTCCATACATTTAGCACAAAGGACCCTAAATTAAGCAAAACATTCAGGTTCGGCTCCTTCTCGAGAGAGTAGCTGATCGAGCCACACTCTTCATACTACTTCATCTTTGATTTTTGTTTTCAAAATATGACCAAATTTGTCGGTATGCAAATTCTTGGATATGGGATCATCATCATAAAGTATGATGTAGATATGGCCTTGACCTTGTTCGTTCGTCTTGAAATACAAGAATGGTTCATGCTCATTGACCACTTACTTTTAGGTTAGAACTTTACACGGTTGATCGGAGTACGTTTTACATCAGGGACCTTAAAAAAGCAAAATTTACATCGAGGTCCATACATTTAGCATAAAGGACCCTAATAGGAAAATTTTCTGGATCGGCTCCTCGAGAGATCAGCTGATCAGAGCCAATCTCTTGATACTACTTCCTCTTTGATTGTTTTCAAAACATGGCTAGATCTATTGCCATGCAAATTCTCTGACATGGGATCATCATCATCATATAAAGTATGATGTTGATATGGCCTTGAACTTGGTCGTTCGGCTTGAAAACCAAGAATGTTCATACTCGTTGACAAGTAAGCTTAAAATCGTCTAAATTTCACCACTTACACTTTTAGATCTAAAAGGGGGAAATTACATCGAGGTCCGTACATTTAGCACAAAAGACCTTAAAATTAAGAAATTAAAATAGTCGGGTTCGGCTCCTCGAGAGAGTAGCTGATCGAGCCATACTCTTCATACTACCTCATCTTCGATTGTGTTCATAAATATGGCCAAATTTGTCGGCATGCAAATTCTTGGATATAGGATCATCAGCATAAAGTATGATGTAGATATGGCCTTGACCTTGGTGGTTCATATTGAAATACAAGAATGCTTCATACTCGTTGACAACTAACCTTAAATTCATTTCAATTTCACCACTTACTCTTAGGTAAGAACTTTACATGGTCGATCGAAGTATATTTTACATCACGGGCCTCAAAAAAGCAAAAATTACATCGAGGTCCATTTAAATTTAGCATGAAGGACCCTAAAAGAAACAATTCTGGTTCGACTCATTCTCGAGAGATCAGTTGATTTGAGCCAAACTCTTAATACTACTTCCTCTTCAATTGTTTTGAAAACATGGCCAAATCTGTTGCCATGCAAATTCTCTAACATGGGATCATCAGCACAAAGTATGATGTTGATATCTCCTTGACCTTGGTCGTTCGGCTTGAAATCCAAGAATTCTCATACTCATTGACAAGTAAGCTTAAAATCGTCTAAATTTCACCACTTACACTTTTAGACCTAATAGAAGGGGGAAATTACATCGAGGTCCATACATTAGCAGAAAGGACCCGAAAATTAAGCAAGTAAAACAGTCGGTTTCAGCTCCTTGTCTAGATAGTAGCTGATCAAGCCATACTCTTCATACTACTTCATCTTCGATTGATTTCAAAATATGGCCAAATTTGTCAGCATGCAAATTCTTGGATATGGGATCATCAGCATAAAGTTTGATGTAGATATGGTCTTGACCTTGGTCGTTCATCTTGAAATACAAGAATGGTTCATACTTATTGACAACTAAGCTTAAATTCATTTCAATTTCACCACTTACTCTTAGGTAAGAACTTTACATGGTCGATCGGAGTACATTTTACATCAGGGACCTCAAAAAAGTAAAAATTCCATCGAGGTCCATATACATTTAGCATAAAGGACCCTAAAAGAAACAATTCTGGTTCGACTCATTCTCGAGAGATCAGTTGATTTGAGCCAAACTCTTAATACTACTTCCTCTTTGATTGTTTTCAAAATATGGCCAGATCGGTTGCCATACAAATTCTCTAACATGGGATCATTAGCACAAAGTATGATGTTGATATGTCCTTAACCTTGGTCATTCGGCTTGAAATCCAAGAATGCTCATACTTATTGACAAGTAATCTTAAAATCGTCTAAATTTCACCACTTACACTTTGAGACCAAACAAAAGGGGGAAATTACATCGAGGTCCATACATTTAGCATGAAGGACTCTAAAATTAAGCAAGGAAAACAATCAGGTTCTGCTCCTTCTCTAGAGAGTAGCTGATCGAGCCATACTCTTCATACTACTTCATCTTTGATTGTTTTCTAAATATGGCCAAATTTGTCGGCATGCAAATTCTTGGATATGGGATCATCAGCATAAAGTATGATGTAGATATGGCCTTGTCCTTGGTTGTTCATGTTGAAATACATGAATGGTTCATACTCGTTGACAACTAAGCTTAAATCCGTTTAAATTTCACCACTTACTTTTAGGTCAGAACTTTACACGTTCAACCGGAGTACATTTTACATCAGGGACCTGAAAAAAGTAAAAATTACATCGAGGTCCATAAACATTTAGCATAAAGGACCCTAAAAGAAAAAAAATCTAGTTCGGCTCATTCTCGAGAGATCAGCTGATATGACCCAACTCTTAATACTACTTCCTCTTCAACTGTTTTCAAAACATGGCCAGATCTATTTCCATGCAAATTCTCTAACATGGGATCATTAGCATAAAGTATGATGTTGATATGGCCTTGACCTTGGTCGTTCGGCTTGAAATCCAAGAATGTTCATACTCGTTGACAACTAAGCTTAAATTCATTTAAATTTCACCACTTACTTTTAGGTTAACATTTTACATGGTCAGTTGGAGTACATTTTACATCACGGTCCTAAAAAGGAAAATTATTACATCGAGGTCCATACATTTAGCACAAAGGACCCTAAAAGGAAAACTTTCTAGTTTGGCTCCTTCTCGAGAGATCAGCTGATCCGAGTCAAACTCTTCATACTACTTCTTCTTCTATTGTTTCAAAATGTGGCTAAATCTATTGCCATACAAATTCACTGATATGGGGTCATCAATAGAAAGTATGATGTTGATATGGCCTTGACCTTGGTCATTCGGCTTGAAATCCAAGAATGTTCATACTCGTTGACAAGTAAGCTTAAATTCGTTTAAATTTCACCACTTACACTTTTTTGGTTAGAATTTCAAAACGGATAGTGGAAGTACATTTTACACCAAGAACATAAAAAGGAAAATTACATCGAGGTTTATATGTTGAGCACAAAGGACCCTAAAACCAAGCAAGGTAAATAGCCGGGTACGGCTCCTTCTCAAGAGAGTAGCTCATCGAGCCATACTCTTCATACTAGTTTTGACTAAGGTATATGTCCCGAGGGAGCGAGATTCTTCAATTAATTGACACGGTAAGTGGATGTGTACATTTTACACCAAGGACCTCAAAAAAATGAAAAATACATCCAAGTCCATAAATTTAGCACAAAGGACCCTAAAGTTTGAAATTTGGTAACATGGTCTATAGAAACGAGGGGAATATTCTAGAATGATGGAGAAGTGTGTTTTGAGGTTTGTGCATATAGCATTTCATTGTGATGAAGACTATCAATAGAATCTTCTAGATGCTAGAATGGAAAAGAAGATCCAACGGCTGGAAATGTTGGCATTCGCGAGTCTTGATCCAATAATTACTATTCAAATTTTTTAGTACACCATAGAGTGTTAAGGTAGTGGTAATGGTAAGACTAGTATACTTGCTTAACAAAACAAACCAGCGCACTGCTCTCTATCAACATATCTTGTTAATAAGATGCACGAATCTACCAGATGTGGGAACTGTATCATAAACTATATATGATGTAAATATGGTCATGACCTTAGTTGTTCGGGTCAAAACTAGGAATGTTCATACACCCTAAGCCAATACATTGTGAAGAAGACAAAGCATTTTTTTATTCAAAGGTGTCAAAACACATGTTTCTCATTTTTTTTCTTAGCATTGTATAGTGTACGAATAACTTTGAATATTGACCATTGGATCAAGACTCGAATCCCAACATTGTCAGACGTTGGATCTTCAGTTCCATTTTAGCATCTAGAAGATACTATTGATAGTCTTTCTTTTCTTATCTTACCACTATTATATGTAGTGTATGGACAAAAGTATGAAATTAATTTATGAAAATTCGGTAAAATTATATGTCTGTATTTGTTTTTAATAAATATATGCATGTATTTGAACTATTTAATGACTGGCAAAATGTTTTTATTGTCTAGTGTCTAAAAAATTAAACATAGTTGAAAACTCGGACGTAAGTGTGAGATGTTTTGTTTTCTACGTTGCTTTGGATCACTTTTGTCCATCGGTTGAATATTGGATAGTAGATACAGGGGGCATGTTTGCCCCTAGCAATAGGAACGTGGAGTAGTAGTTGAACAATTTACGAAAACACTTAAAATCCAAAATATAAACATTAGCAGCAAAGCCAGTTTACAGCCAAAATACACCCTTCCTAGTGCCAAAAGAGACCCTGCCTCCAACTACTACTGCATTAACTAGTAAACGAGTTGTTCTTATCTACAACTAAATTTACTAGTAATACATCATTACCATCGCATTAGGATCACTTAGCCGAAGATTAGGATCAATTCATCTTGTCGATGCAAACGTAGAAAGACAACACCTTGATCATCCGGTACTATCCATCAGCCACAGTAATGTACCCGCGGCGGCACCATGAGGAATGTCAGATCTTTGAGGCCAACACTGTCGGGCGACGCGTAGCTCGTTGGCTCAATGGCCCCATTAAGGGTGTCCGTTGAAGTCCACCGGTGACCGCAGGCCAGTCGCGCACAGCTTCACCCTGTACCGGGGCCACGAGCACGAGGCCGCCCTGACGCACACCGAGGAAACGGCGGCGGCCTGGCCGAGCTCGCCGATGATGAGGCTAAACACGGTAGTGTTATCACCGTAGACGATGACCATGGATGGCGGAAAGGACGGTAACGGCATTGTTACTATACACTCCATGGGTTGGCCGTACGATAGCCTATGCACTTGTACCTTGTGGACACCGTTGAGGTGCAAAAGGAGCTCAACCGGCGAGGCGGTGAATATGCAGCAGACCTCTGTGCAGCCGCACTGGTTGTACGGGCACGCGGCCTTGTGGTCGTCGAGATTGTGGTAGGCAACCATGGTGAGGCATCCGTCATGGCGGCATAGAGCAGTTATTGGCGCTAGCTTGTCTTTGTCCATCGCCGGCTAGATCTTGCTGGAATTTGTCGACGTGTCCAGCGTTGGAGTGGTTCCCTGGAAGCTCGGCTCGCCAATGTAGTTCCCGGAGTCTAGAATTTATATGCAGCATTGAGTTTTTTTGAACGAAGGCTGCAGAAAGTTGACAGGTGAGAGTAAATCAGGTACTTATTACCCTATATAGTACTGTACTAGAAAAACAGATCCTACCCGCGTGAGAGTGGTAAGAAGGTCTACGCCTTTTTTGGAAATGGAGAAGGTATACACCTAGAGAGAGACATATAAACCTAGGGCCTGGCGCAAAGTGTACAGTGCTGGGAGGGAGATAACGAGGACTGCATGCATGTCTTCAGCACCATCTGCATTGTATTCTATCTACTTGTCTCTTCCGGCTCTTTCGTTTCTCGGCATGTGTCAACACCCAGATTTTTAATCCCAGATGCCTGTTATGCCATACATCACAATCTCAGGATTACCATTTTTGTGAGACATAATAGATTGGATATTACAGTACATCATCCATTACAAACCATAATAAGGTCTTACACAAATAAAGGATCTCATGATCCAGTCTTAGTACAATCAAGTAGTAGGATAAATAGCGTAGCGGTGGGGTCCATCTTCAGGGTCACAGGCAATGCTGACGATGGGAGATGATCCTAGTTGTCGTAGCTGTCCTGTTGTCCTCCTTCAGGGTAGTCCTCCTCATAGTCTGGCCACGGGAATAGCCAGGGACAAAAGCCATGAGTACTCTTTAAGTACTCGCAAACTATCACTAACAAATAAGATAGTTCTAGTAGGAATACTAACTCTAGGTTTATTTGTAAAGTTAAGTTTGAAGCCTAAGCTAAGTTCAGAAACAAAGAAAGATAAATAAAGTTTGAAAACACCTAAGTGGGAACTTAATTGTCATAGTCACAACTCTGTTGTGGTCAAGTCATGTCACAATTCATTTCATAAGTCATTTTGAAAACATCTGACAACGGAATAGTATGGCCACTCCAACTGTCCATAACCACGGACGCGGCTATTCGAATAGTTTGACACTCTGCAGAGGTGGTACACTTTCACCACAAGATTCGATACATCTGTCAGGGATAACCCTGAATCACCATACTTAGTATGCAGATAATCAAACATAACATTTTCTTTACACACTCTAGTATAAGCACCCCTCCTATGAGTATGGCCTCCCAGCCATGACCATCTGTCATCCTGGGCACTGCATAGGTGGACAACATTGAGATGTAGCCTCAGCTCAAACCTCTCCCGTGAGGGAACTAATACTAATGCATATAAATTTCCTGCTAAGCCTTACCCAATTCACATATAGTGGTTGTACGGTAAAATTGGAATGGTATCGGATCCGAACCCAACCATCAGTTTATATAAAAGGGCTAAGGCTCATGCCTCAACATTTTCATCATCATAAACCATTTGTGTTTCTCAACACATGTCAAAACATCTCAATTGAATGACTCGTCATCCCAAGGTTTTCACAAGTCATTTTTACCAAGTATTCCCATCTAAAGTGATCTAGTTTTTGGTTTATCTCTAAACTATGAAGTTAAGAGTGTTCACTAATGTGGGATGCTAATCTCAATCTCATGCCATGGAATGACATCTAAGTCTAACTAGATAGGTCAAGTTTTATACTCTCTATGCTACCTTTAAACAAAGTAAAGGACTTTGGTAAAGTAAAGAAAGTAAAGCTTGTAAATAAAACTTGGAGTAGGTAATAGTCAACATGGTATAACCAAAGCATGCCTATTGCATCTTGCTTAAGTTATCTAGCTTGCAAGGTTTAGCTTGCCAATAATAGCTTGCTCAGTTTACTTGAAGGCTAGGCTTGCCTTGGTTAGTGAAGTGGTTGAAATTCTCTTCCTCCTCTTCTTGGTAGAACTCCTCCTCCTCGAAGACTTGTTCGGTACTATCGTCTATAAATACATACGGAATACACAATCACCAAACAATACTTAACTAGCTTACTTGGCACACTAAGGGACACATTTTATGATCTAGTATCATCACAAAACATCACAAGGTTTTAATGAACTAGTTTCATTCTTTTTATTTGAGAAATGTAATTTCTACTCATTGAAATTAACTAAGATTTAATATTCTCCAATTAAAATATGGGATCATATGGACACATGTCATCACCACATATTCTACTATATGGGAATGTGATTTGAAGGTTTGATCACATTTTAATAAGTTTAAGTTTAATATTTTATGACTTAAAGTGACTATAAATGCCTATATAGCATTATTTTGATACTAGTCCAAACTCACTGCATGTAATCCTTAATATTATTACATATTCAGATAGGTATGGTTAAATGTGATTTTTGAGAGTTGGAAACAACTCCAAATCTATTAGGCTTGATTTTAGAAAAATGTTTGAATGTGCAAAAGCTTATGTCTTGTTATTTTTACTAGGAGAGATTTATAACTCTAAATGATCTACATCCAACGGGCTTGGATAGAGATTTTCATTACCTTTCCCACAAAATTGGAATCACTCAATTTGGATTTGTAAAACTCTTTGAGTTAATTTTTAAACTAAGGGACAGATTCTAGTTTAAGTCTAAAAATAAAAATCCTAATTTGAACTAACTGGGTTGCGCGGGAAACTAATTGGGCCGGCCTGTGTACACTCCGCGGAGCAGAGGACAGCTGACAGGGGGTCCACATGTCAACGGCACATCTTACCCTAAGCGGTACAGGGCGATATGGACCGCAGGATTAGAACGAGATCAACGGCTCACGGTCGTCGTCGACGACGGACTCGTCGCTGGAGAGACTGAACCCTAACGGCTCGGTGGGGGTGCAGTGGGGAGGTACCGAGGCTATAGCTAGTGCGGCGAGGCGGGTAAACGAACGATTAGACGACGGCCAGCTCAGGCGAAGTCACGGCAGAGGCTGAGGTGGACGAAATCAACGACAACGTCTCCTCCTCTGCTGTGGCTGCCTCCGGTGAAATTCCGGCGGCCTGCTGCTCGAGCTGCTCCAGTGAGAGGTGCGGAAGGACTGGTGGAGAGAGGGGGGTGGAATGGTGTGGCGATTGAGGCTGGGGAAGCCCTCCTTATATAGGCTCGAGGAAGGGACCGAAGGGGCAACGACGAGCTCGTCGGTGACGACGATACAGGGGCCTATAGGCATGGGCAACATAGGCGGACGGTGGCTTGCCTCCTGGCGGTCCTCTACGGCTTTATGGCGTAGCTAGGGGTGGTGGCAAACGGTCGGGAGCATCGTGCGCTCTGGGAGACAGAGGCGGTGCCTGACGGGGTTCCTGGCGACTGTGGGTCACGCGGCAGTGCACGGCTGTGTCTGGCGGGGTGAGGTGGTCAAGGCGGAGCGGTGTGCATGGTCTATGGTCGAGGCGCGGTCTGTGGCGTGCTGGCGCTCCGGCGTGCTCTGGCGCGGTGCAGAGAGGCATGGGCACGAGCGAGTGGAGGTGGTCTAGGGGCTGGCTGTGGCTATGGGGTGGACAGGGGAGTGTGGTAGGGTTGGGCGGAGCTAGAGGTGGTACTAGAACGGCGCTGCGTGGTCTGGGGAGCATTTCCCACGTTCGGCCGACGGTGACCAAAAACAGGCGGCGCGGCACTGCTGCTCTAGGCCGGTTAGTAGCTTAGTTAGGGGATGGTTAGAGTTAGAGGGGACAAGGGGACCAAATGGAGCCCAATTACTCGACAATGCATTGATCATTGAATAGTAATAGTTAGGCAGATAAAATGTGCATGCCACCTGTTCTACACAATGGCCGCAGGAACCAAACTTTCAAATTTTGAGATGATTTTTGGTGGATTTGTTGGTCTCATGCTTGAGCATCTCTGGTTGCTAGGATTTGTCAAATGGAATTCGTTTGAGTGGTTTTTGAAAAAGTGTGATCTATACATATGAACTAGATTCCATTTTCAAATGTCATTTAAAATTAGAGTTTGAATGTTTTTGGGAGATTATAAATTGGGCCTTGGCACATCACTACTTGTACTATCAAGGGGTGCAAAGATCCACAATTTTCTCTGTTGGTAATTGAGTGCTAGGAACACCCAAAGTGGGCTAGGTGATTAAAATGGCAAAAGTGACCATTTCCTTATTTAATTCTTTTTGATTTCTTTTTCTTTGGAATTTGCTTGGGGATGATCTAGATGATGTGTAATTCACCTTAGAGTCATTTTACAACCAATAGATCACTCAATGATGGCAATTCAAAACAACTCCTATTTTAAATGCACACACATATGAATGCTTAAAGATTTTAAATGCAAAAAGTTTTTGTTAACCCTAACTTGGGTAGATTTGATCTTGATTAAAGATTTGGGATGTTACAAACCTTCCCCCCTTGAACAAAATCTTCTCCCAAGATTTAAGAAAGAAAACTAGGAACTAACGAGATCTAGGAACTCAGTCCTAATGTAATGTTCTTGCTCCCAAGTGGCTTCTTCTTCGGTATGGTTGCTCCATTGAATCTTGAGAAATTTGATACTCCGGGTCCTGGTGGTTCTGTAGGCTTTCTCCAAGATACGGATGGGCACTTCACAATACGTCAGATCCTTGTTGATATCAACAGCTCGGTGATCGATGTTCTTGAAAACTTCGGTCTTCTCCGGCACTTCTAAGCATTTGCGAAGTAACGAGATATGGAATACATTGTGGATGGCTGACATTTCCTCTGGTATTTCTAGTTGATACGATACTTCTCCTCGACGATTTAGAATCTTAAAGGGTCCAATATATCTAGGGCTAACTTGCCTTACAGACTAAAATGTTGGGTTCCCTTCAATGGTGAAACCTTGAGATACACAAAATCTCCGACATTGAAAGTCAGGTCTCTCCTTCTCTTGTCAGCATAACTCTGCTGTCTGGATTGGGCGGTCTTGAGGTGCTCACGGACTTTGTGAACCTTCTCTTATGCTTCTCGGAAAATGTCGGATCCAAAAATCTGACTCTCTCCTACTTGTGACCAATTCAAAGGGGTACGACACTTTGTTCCGTATAGGAATTCAAATGGTGCCATTTGCAAACTGGCTTGATAGCTGTTGTTGTATGAGAATTCTGCGAAAGGTAGGCAATCTTCCCATTTTGATCCATATTCTAGCACATAGGCTCTCAACATATCTTCTAAGATCTGGTTGACTCTTTCAGTCTGTCCATCGGTTTGCGGGTGCTAAGCGGTGCTGAAATTCAACTTGGTTCCTAATCCTTCTTGGACTTTCTGCCAAAATCTCGAGGTAAACTGGGTTCCTCAATCTGATACTATGGTGTTGGGGGTTCCATGCAGACTAACAATTCTAGCAATATACAACTCTGCTAGCTTCGAACTCTGGTAGGTTGTCTTGACAGGTATAAAATGAGCTACCTTGGGCAGTCTATCAACGATGACCCAGATTGAGTCATTTCCCCTACTAGAAGTAGGCAAACCGGTGATAAAGTCCATTCCGACAGAATCCCATTTCCATTCCGGAATCTGCAATGGTTGCAACAGTCCCGCGGGTCTCTGATGTTCCGCTTTGACTCTCTGACAGATATCACACTTGGCGATGTAGCTTCTGATTTCTCTCTTCATCTTGTGCCACCAAAACTGCTCTTGCAAATCTTGATACATCTTCGTTCCTCCGGGGTGGATAGATTAAAGAGTATCATGAGCTTCTTGCATGATAACTTGCTTCATCTCCGAATCTGCTGGCACACAGATACATCCTTTGTACCACATAACTCCTTCTTCATATTTGATGAATCCAGGTACCTTTCCTTTACCAATACGATGCTTGATTCCGTCAATACTTTCATTTCCCTTCTGGGCTTCCTTGATTTGGCTAATCAAAGTGGGTTGAAGTTCAATGCTAGCTAAAAATCCTTTGATAACTATCTCAGTTCTAAACTGCTCCAACTCATCATACAAACTTGGTAGCTTCTCCTTGATCATGGTGTTTAGCCTACACGGCAATCTGCTAAGAGCATCCTCTACCACATTGGCTTTGCCGGGGTGATAGTGAATGTCAAGGTCATAATCCTTGATTAACTCTATCCATCTCCTTTGCCTCATATTCAGCGCCTTCTGAGTGAAAATACACTTCAAGTTTTTATGATCAGAGTAAATCTCACAGTGGTTACCCATAAGGTAATGACGCCATGTCTTCAATGCCAAAACTACGACTGCTAACTCAAGATCATGGGTAGGTTAGTTCTGCTCATGCTACTTCAGTTATCGAGATAGATAGGCGATGACCTTGCCTTCTTGCATCAATACACATCCGAGACCAATCTTGGATGCATCACAATACACATCAAACGGCTCTTGATATCTGGCATGATCAATATTGGGGCTGAAATCAATCTCTTCTTGAGCTCTTGGAAACTGGCTTCACATTTGTCAGTCCATTCAAGCTTCTTGTCCTTCTTCAACAATTGGGTCATGGGTCTTGCTATGCTCGAAAATCCTTCGACGAACTTGCGGTAGTATCCCGCTAATTCAAGAAATGCACGGACTTGGGTTTGAGTGGTTGGGGCTTCCCATGCTTCAACATCTCTAACCTTGGCGGGGTCAACAGCGACTCCTCCGGCAGACACAATATGTCCTAGGAATCCTACTTCTTTCAGCCAAAACTCACATTTGCTGAACCTGGCATACAACCGATGCTCTCTAAGGGTTTCAAGGATGATTCTCAGATGTTGCCCATGCTCTTCTTCTGACTTGGAGTAGATAAGGATATCATCGATAAACACCACGACAAACTTGTCTAGAAAATTCATAAAGATCTTATTCATGAGATTCATGAAATAAGCAGGGGCATTGGTTAATCCAAAAGACATGACTGTATACTCATATAATCCATAACGAGTAGTAAAGGCGGTCTTTGGAATATCCGTTGCACAAATCTTAAGTTGGTGATAACCAGTCCTAAGATCAATCTTCGAGAACACATTTGCTCCAGTCAACTGATCAAATAGATCCTCTATCTTTGGCAAAGGGTACTTGTTCTTGATTGTGACATCATTCAACTTCTTGTAATCTGTGCACAAACGGTTGCCTCTATCTTTCTTGTCGATGAACAGAACTGGTGATCTCCATGGCGATGAGCTTGGTTAAATCTAGCCTGTTCTCAACATAGCATCCAACTGCTTCTTCAATTCCACTAACTCTGAGGGGTTCATACTATTGGGTCTCTGGGCTATGGGTCCGGTTCCAAGGATTAGTTCAATAATGAATTCAATATCCCTATCCGGGGGCATACCTGGCAATTCATCTAGAAATACGTCGGGGTATTCACAGACTACTCTGACTTGGTCTATGGTGGGTAGGGATAGACTCTTATTGCACTTGAATTGACGGGGCAAGGTTTCAAATATATGCTCTACTGCGACTCCAGAGCTACTGGTCATGGTGATGGCTTTCTTGGCACAGTCAATCAATCCTTTATGCTCTGACATCCAATCCATTCCTAGTACTACTTCCAAACCTTTGGTTCCAAGTACTATTAGATTAGCGTAAAAATCTATCTCATGTATTCTGATAGGCACCGCTATGCAAATTTTTCTAGCTTTTGTAGTTGAACCGGGGATTTGAACTATCACGACATGCTTCAAGTTGGTTGGGTGAATCTTACTAGTGCATGCAAATTCTTCAGTGACAAATGAGTGCGATGCTCCAGAATCAAACAACACTCTTGCTAAAACTGAGTTGACAGAAAACATACCCAGCACTACATCTGGCGCTTCTTGGGCTTCTTCGGCGTTCATGTGGAAGAGATGGCCGTTGTGGTTATGAGGGTTCCCTGGGGCGAATTTTCTTCCTGGTTGAACACGACGCTGCTGTTGAGATGGGGCATTCACATTGGCAGTGGCGGCAATCTTCTTGGGGCACTCATTGGAATAGTGACCCTTCACTCCACACTCGAAACAAGTAATCTGGGACTTGTCTTTTGCTGCCACAGGCACAACATTGCTTCTAGTTCTGGGTGCGGTGTTGTTGTTATTGTTGTTGTTGTTGTTCTTGGGGGGTGCACGATTGAAATTATTGGAGTTGCCGGGGGGATTGTTGTTTCCTCCGGACTTCACATTTCCTCCGCTACGGTTGGGGTAGCTGGGGCGAGACATTGGGGGTCGATTGTTCCGCGGTGCATATCCTGATGAAGGGTTGGGACGGTACTTCTGGTGACTGTTGGATCTAGCTTGGTGCATCATACGACGTTTGCGATTGTCGTTTGCCTGGTTGATCTTCCCTTCCATCTGAATGGCAGAGTCGACTAGCTCTTCGAGATCATCGAAACGGATGTTGACGAGGACATTCTGCATCTCATCATGCAGTCCGTTCAGGAATCTCTCCTTCTTCTTGGCCTCCGTGTTGATCTCATCAAGTGCATACCTGGAAAGGGAAAAGAATCTTTCATGGCACTCCACTACAGTCATTCTGCCTTGCTTTAACTCTCTGAATTCATCCCTCATTCTGGTGACTAGACCCTGCGGCACGTGGGTGCGGCTGAACTTGATTTTGAAGGCTTCCCATGTCATACTTGACCATGGTTCATCCTGCCAAATAGTGGGTGGCAAAAAGAACTTTCTCGTTGTCATCAACTCTGGCTACTTCTAAGTTGTTCTCCATTGTCTGCAACCAATCATCTGCATCTAGTGGGTTCTCCAAAGCGCTAAAGACTGGGGGATTGGTATTCTAGAATTTTTTAAGCTTGGATCCTGGATGATCCTAATTTCCATGGTTCTCATTGTTGTGAACCATCTGGGCGATCTCCTGCAGTGTTGCTAGATTAGCTTGGGGCTCTGCCCTACTAGCTTCACGGTCTGCAATGAGAGTCTGCAGAATCTGCAACATTGGGTCTTTAGATGAGCTGCTCCCTCCTTGGTTTCCACGAGTCATCTGAAGATTGAGATAGATAAAAGGGTAAGAGGGAAAGTTCTAAGGTTCATGGTTTTGATTTCAAAGCTAAAACTTTGAGTTTGACTCAGGTTTTGCAACTAACTTCTTTTCATTCATTCAAGCAAAGCACATGATACAAACTCACACACACCAAAACATCAAAGGAAAACATATGGTTTTAAGAACCATTCTGCAAGCTACGATACAATGGGACCGATACTCCTCACTCTATGATAGTGCTCTAGTGCATCTACTCATCATCGATGAAGTCGGAGTCATCATTGTCGGTGTATAAGTCCACTGCATCCTCCTCTAGATAGTCATCATCATTGTTGAGGTAGGAGTCAATATCCCCTTGGATATCTTCACCTTCCTCTTCTTCTTCCTTTGCTGCAAGCTGAGCTTCTTGCTCCTTGATGGTCTTCTCGAGGTCTGCCACCTTCTTGCGAAGACGGTCGATGGTGCGATCCTTCTTTGCGTGTTGACGGCGAAGAGACTGATGATCCTTGACGAGCAGTGAGAAAGTCTGGGCCTTCTAGGCAGCAAGGGCGAGGTTGTGGTTGGCGACCTCTCTAGAATTGTCCAACTCCTTCTGTCTGTCGTATAGTAGGAAGTCGAGGTTCTCCACTTGACGCTTCTATATTGGATGACTTGGCATTTATAGCGGCATTCCCATGGAATCACGCCTTGCATAGTGAACAAAGCAGGTTCCTTGGATTTGGTTGACACTCTAAGCACACAGACGAGCGAGAGCTTCATGCATTGCCCTGGCTAATCCATCTAGCCAGTTGTTCTCTCTCACTGAGAACTGAATCCTCCCAGATACTGGTGCTTCTATCTTGCCTCGAATATCAGCAGTTACTAGCCATTGTAAATCTCCTCCTGGTGGACCTGGGAGTTGAGCTCCAAGAAATTCCGGATGCGGACGCTCCAAGAACTCGGACAGTGAATCCAGATCCCTCTCGAAGATCAGTTGGCCTCCGTTGCCCAACTGGTAGAACTTGTTGTATTGGGCTTCCATCTATAAGAAATTAGGATGAGAAAGTTAGTGAAATGATCAAGTGTGTCAAAGTTTTATGTAGTAATGTAAGAATTTGGAGGAACATGAATTTTTTTGAGAGAAAGAATTCCCAAGGGTAAGAGAGGAAATAGTTTTCATAAATACTCACTTTGGTTTTTGAAACTATGTTTTTGTTCGGATGTCCATTCTGACTAGGGTCTCCTATGGTCAGGATGGCTCTGATACCAACTTGTCAACACCCGGATTTTTAATCCCAGATGCCTGTTATACCATACATCGCAATCCTAGGATTACCATTTTTGCAAGACATAACAGATTGGATATCACAGTAGATCATCCATTACAAACCATAATAAGGTCTTACACAGATAAAGGATCTCATGATCCAGTCTTAGTACAATCAAGTAGCGGGATAAATAGCGTAGCGGTGGGGTCCATCTTCAGAGTCACAGGCAATGCTGATGATGGGAGATGATCCTAGTTGTCATAGCCGTCCTGCTATCCTCCTTCAGAGTAGTCCTCCTCATAATCTAGTCACGGGAATAGGCAGGGACAAAAGCCATGAGTAATCTTTAAGTACTCGCAAACTATCACTAACAAATAAGATAGTTCTAGTAGGAATATTAACTCTAGGTTTATTTGTAAAGTTAAGTTTGAAACCTAAGATGAGTTCAAAAACAAAGAAAGATAAATAAAGTTTGAAAGCACCTAAGTGGGAACTTAATTGTCATAGTCACAACTTTGTTGTGGTCAAGTCATGTCACGATTCATTTCATAAGTCATTTTGAAAACATCTGACAACGGAATAGTATGGCCACACCAACTGTCCATAACCGCGGACACGGATATTCGAATAGTTTGACACTCTACAGAGGTGGTACACTTTCACCACAAGATTCGATACGTCTGTCAGGGATAACCCTGAATCATCATACTTAGTATGCAAATAATCAAACATAACCTTTCCTTTACACACTCTAGTACAAGCACCTCTCCTATGAGTATGGCCTCCCAACCATGACCATCTGTCATCCTGGGCACTGCATAGGTGGACAACATTGAGAGCTAGACTGAGCTCAAACCTCTCCCGTGAGGGAACTAATACTAATGCATATAAACTTCCGGCTAAGCCTTACCCAATTCAGGTATTATGGTTGTACGGTAAAATTGGAATGGTATCGCATCCGAACCCAACCATTGGTTTTTATAAAAGGGCTAAGGCTCATGCCTCAACATTTTCATCATCATAAACCATTTGTATTTCTCAACACATGTCAAAACATCTCAATAGAATGACTCATCATCCCAAGGTTTTCACAAGTCATTTTTACCAAGTATTCCCATCTAAAGTGATCTAGTTTTTGGTTTAGCTCTAAACTACTAACTTAAGAGTGTTCACTAATGTGGGATGCTAATCTCAATCTCATGCCATGGAATGACATCTAAGTCTAACTAGATAGGTCAAGTTTTATACTCTTTATGCTACTTTTTAAACAAAGTAAACGACTTTGGTTAAGTAAAGAAAGTAAAGCTTGTAAATAAAACTTGGAGTAGGAAATAGTCAACATGGTATAACCAAAGCATGCCTATTGCATCTTGCTTAAGTTAACTAGCTTGCAAGGTTTAGCTTGCCAATAATAGCTTGCTCAGTTTACTTGAAGTGCTAGGCTTGCCTTTGTTGGTGAAGTGGTTGAAATTCTCTTCCTCCTCTTCTTGGTAAAACTCCTCCTCTTCGAAGACTTGTTCAGTACTATCGTCTATAAATACATACGGAATACACAATCACCAAACAATACTTAACTAGTCTACTTGGCACATTAAGGCACACATTTGATGATCTAGTATCATCACAAAACATCACAAGGTTTTAATGAACTAGTTTCATTCTTTTTATTTGAGAAAAGTAATTCCTACTCATTGAAATTAACTAAGATTTAATATTCTCCAATTAAAATATGGGATCATGTGGACACATGTCATCACCACATATTCTACTATATGGGAATGTGATTTGAAGGTTTGATCACATTTTAATAAGTTTAAGTTTAATATTTTATGACTTAAAGTTACTATAAATGCCTATATAGCATTATTTTGATACTAGTCCAAACTCACTGCATGTAATCCTTAATATTATTACATATTCAGATAGGTATGGTTAAATGTGATTTTTGAGAGTTGGAAACAACTCCAAATCTATTAGGCTTGATTTTAGAAAAATGTTTGAATGTGCAAAAGCTTATGTCTTGTTATTTTTACTAGGAGAGATTTATAACTCTAAATGATCTACATCCAACGGGCTTGGATAGAGATTTTCATTACCTTTCCAAAAAAATTCGAATCACTCAATTTGGATTTGTAAAACTCTCTGAGTTGATTTTTAAACTAAGGGACAAATTCTAGTTTAAGTCCAAAAATAAAAATCCTAATTTGAACTAACTGGGTCGCACGGGAAACTAATTGGGCCGGCCCGTATACACTCCGCGGAGCAGAGGACAGCTGAAAGGGGGGTCCACATGTCAGCGGTACATCTTACGCGAAGCGGTACGGGGCGATATGGACCGCAGGATTAGAACGGGATCAACGACTCACGGTCGTCGTTGACGACGGACTCATCACCGGCGAGACTGAACCCTAACGGCTCGGTGGGGGTGCAGTGGGGACGTACCAGGGCTCCAACTAGTGCGGAGAGGAAGGCAAACGAATGAGTAGACGACGGCGAGCTCAGGCGAAGTTGCGGCAGAGGTTGAGGTGGACACAATCAACGGCAGCGTCTCCTCCTCTGCTGCGGCTGCCTCCAGTGAAATTCCGGCGGCCTGCTGCTCGAGCTGCTCCGGCGAGAGGTGGGGAAGGACTGGTGGAGAGAGGGGAGTGGAATGGTGTGGTGATTGAGGCTGGGGAAGGCGTCCTTATATAGGCTCGAGGAGGGGATCGAAGGGGCGACGACGAGCTCGTCGGTGACGATGATACAGGGGCCTAGAGGCATGGGAAGCATAGGCGGATGGTGGCTTGCCTCCTGGTGGTCCTCCACAGCTTTATGGCGCAACTAGGGGTGGTGGCAATCGGTCGGGAGAGTCGCGTGCTTTGGGAGACAGAGGCGGTGCTCGACGGGGTTCCTAGCGACTGTGGGTCACGCGGCGGTGCACGGACATGTCTAGCGGGATGAGGTGGTCAGGGCAGAGCGGCCTGCACGGTCTGTGGTTCAGGCGCGATCTGTGGTATGCTGGCGGTGCTGGCGCTCTGGCGCAGCGCAGAAAGGCATGGGCGTGAGCGAGTGGAGGTGGTCTAGGGGCTGGCTGTGGCCATGGGGTGGACAGGGGAGTAGGGTTTGGCAGAGCTAGTGGTGGTACTAGAATGGCGCGACACGGTCTGGGGAGCGTTGCCCACGTTCGGCTGGCGGTGACCAAAAACGGGCGACACGGCACTGCTGCTCTAGGCCAGTTAGTAGCTTAGTTAGGGGCTGGTTAGAGTTAGAGGGGACAAGGAGACCAAATGGAGCCCAATTACTTGTCAATGCATTGATCATTGACTCACCGTGTTTGAAATTTGGTTGTGTTTTAAAATTAACTTCACACCTTGCAATAATCTATTAAGTGGACCCACCACCAGGCAGTCAATGTATCGAGAACGAGTGAGTGTTCGGAAAGATTCAACTTCTTGCTAATTATATGCATGCCTAGAAATTTGACCGTGTTTTGAAAACAATCAAAGATGCTATGACTCACCGTGTTTTAAAATTTTGGTTGCACTTCGAAATTAACTTCACACCTTGCGATAATCTATTCACTGGACCCATCACCAGGAAGTTAATGAATCGAGAACGAGTAAGAGTTTGGAAAGATTCAACTTCTTGCTAAGAATATGCATGCCTAGAAATTTGACCATGTTTTGAAAATAATCAAAGATACTATGACTCACGGTGTTTTGAAATTTTGACCGCGTTTCGAAATTAACTTCACACCTTGCGAAAATATATTCAGTGGACACACCACCAGGCAGTCAATATATCGAGATGAGTGAGAGTTTGGAAAGATTAAACTTCTTGCTAAGAATATGCATGCCTAGAAATTTGGCCGTGTTTTGAAAACAACCAAAGAGAGTTTGACTCAACATGTTTTCAAATTTTGGTTGTGTTTCGAAATTAACTTCACGCCTTGCGATAATTTGTTCGGTGGACCCACCAGGCAGTCAATGTATCGAGAACGAGTGCGAGTTATTTGGAAATATTCAACTTCTTGCTAAGAATATGCGTGCCTCGAAATTACTTGACCATGTTTTGGAAACAATCAAAGAGACTATTACTCACCATGGTTTGAAATTTTCGCTGTGTTTCGAAATTATCTTCAGACTTTGCGATAATCTGTTCAGTGGACCCACCAGGCAGTCAATGTATCTAGAACGAGTGATAGTTGTTTGGTAAGATTCAACTTCTAGCTAAGAATATGCAGGCCTCGAAATTTTACCATGTTTTGAAAACAATCAAAGAGACTATGACTCACCTTGTTTTAAAATTTTGGCTGTGTTTCGAAATTAAATTCACACCTTGCGATCATCTGTTTAGTGGACCCACCACTAGGCACTCAATGTATCAAGAACGAGTGAGAGTTTGGAAAGATTGAAGTTCTTGCTAAGAATATGCATGCCTAGAAATTTGACCGTGTTTTGAAAACAATCAAAGAGACTATGACTCACTGTGTTTTGAAATTTTCCCTGTGTTTCGAAATTAACTTCACACCTTGCAAAAATCTGTTCAGTAGACCCACCACCAGGCAGTCAATGTATCGAGACGAGTGAGAGTTTGGAAAGATTCAACTTCTTGCTAAGAATATGCATGCCTAGAAATTTGACCATGTTTTCAAAACAACCAAAGAGACTATGACTCGCCATGTTTTCAAATAGTGGCTGTGTTTCAAAATTAACTTCACACCTTGCGATAATCTTTTCAGTTGACCCACCAGGTAGTCAGTGTATCTAGAACGAGTGATAGTTGTTTGGCACGATTCAACTTCTTGCTAAGAATATGCATGCCTTGAAATTTTGACCATGTTTTGAAAAAATCAAAGAGACTATTACTCACCGTGTTTTGAAATTTTGGTTGTGTTTCGAAATTAACTTCACATTTTGCGATAATCTGTTCAGTGGATCCACCAGGCAGTCAATGTATCAAGAATGAGTGAGAGTTTTTTGGCAAGGTTAAACTTCTTGCTAAGCATATGCATTCCTAGAAATTTGACCATGTTTTGAAAACAATCAAAGAGGCTATGATTCACCGTGTTTTGCAATATGGTTGTGTTTCAAAGTTAACTTCACACCTTGCGATATTCTGTTAAGTGGACCCACCACCAGGCAGTCAATATATTGAGATGAGTGAGAGTTTGGAAAGATTAAACTTCTTTCTAAGAATATGCATGCCTAGAAATTTGACCGTGTTTTGAAAACAACCAAAGAGACTATGACTCACCATGTTTTGAAATTTTGGCTGTGTTTCGAAATTAACGTCACACCTTGTGATAATCTGTTCAATGGACCCACCACCAGGCAGTCAATGTATCGAGAATGAGTGAGAGTTTGGAAAGATTCAACTTCTTTCTAAGAATATGGATGCCTAGAAATTTCACCGTGATTTGAAAACAATCAAAGAGATTATAACTCGACATTTTTTGAAATTTTGCCCGTGTTTCGAAATTAACTTCACACCTTGTGAAAATTTGTTCAGTGGACCCACCACCAGGCAGTCAATGTATTGAGACTAGTGACAGTTTGGAAAGATTCAACTTCCTGCTAAGAATATGCATGCCTAGAAATTTGACCGTGTTTTGAAAATAATCAAAGATACTATGACTCACGGTGTTTTGAAATTTTGGTTGTGTTTCGAAATTAACTTCACACTTTGTGATAATCTGTTCAGTGGACCCACCAGGCAGTCAATGTATCAAGAACTAGTGAGAGTTGTTTGGCAAGATTTAACTTCGTGGTAAGAATATGGATGCACTACAAGAAATATGCTCACTAGTGACCTTTTAATAATGACCATGGATTTTTTGGTCATAGATCTATGACCATTCTAAACCAATTGGTCGTGGCATTTCGGAGGGTCCAAACCTTGAAAAATTACGACCAATTTTATTAAGAAGGTCATATTTTCCAAGCACGAAAAGATCATAGATAGATAACACTAGTTTATAGCCTTATATTTATCTCACTACGACAAATTTAAATGGTCATGGCCACTGATTCTTGTTGCTTTAAAATGACTGGTCGGCCATATCAACAAATTTGTCTACGTGTCATTTCCATGTGTCAACTTGTGCCGACGTGTCCGCATAAGTGTCGTGTGATGCTGACTAGGACCAATATATGATGTGTGAGACCCACCTGTCATACAATAGACCAGCTAATTGGAATAATATGGCAAAAAAAGACCATCCTAGAGCTGGAACTCACAACCTCCAACACTAATCAAACCCACCAAACCAATAAAATACATATTGCTTTGTGTTTAGCTAACCCACATGTTCTATTTAAATATACAAGTCTGGTTCTGCGCTGGAATAAATTTGCAAAAATAGGAGGGAGTAGAACTCAAACCCGCGACCTCTTAGACTCAAGAACCACAACAAACAACCACAGCACCAAAGGCTTTGTGTTTAACTAGCCCATATGTTCTATTTAAATATGCAAGTCTGCTTGTGCGCTGGAATAAATTGGCAAAAATAGGAAGAAAGGGGACTCGAACCCACGACCTAACTGATATGGGGTGGCCCGATCTTCTCAGCAAGCTCTTGGCGATGGTGATGGTGGATGATAGATAACTAGTGCGTAGCTATGATCTCTCCCGCTCGATCCCTGATGCCAATGCAACAGCTCTCGAACCTTGTAGGATATTCACAACACCACACTCTTGCACACACAGCCGTGACCACGAACGGTAGTATGCAATCTACTAATTCCCAATGGAACAACAGATCACACTCAATTATAGTTGGCAGATTCGAACACAGGGTAATTCCAGAGGTTCTATGAAAGAAACAACTCCAAAATATTTTAACGTGGTCTAAAAACCTAACTTGTGACGGCTACGGAGGTTTATATGAGGTCTGGGGCGTCCTTCCCTCTAAACGGGCCTAAAAACAGCCATAACTTGGCCCAAACTGACTCGGTTCGACTCAAACTGATACATACCGACCCATATATGGGTTCGGCCTTATTGGCACGCAGTCCAAACGTCGTGGAACACCTCAAACATGTAATTCTTGGTGCGCCATCTCTCTCTCTTGCTCATACGTGATTTCCTCATTGCGTCCTAGTGCGCCTGCCTCCCGCTCCTCCCTCGCGCACTTGTTGATATTGGAAATCAGCGCTTGTCCTTCTTGCTGCAACTCTCCTCCTCCTCGCGCAACACTTGTGTTATCAATAAACCTGATCATACAAAGATTCATAGACTTAGGTAGTATAAAGTTCTCATTAAGTAAAACATCAGGTTTAATTAAGAATGAATTCACCTGATAGTCATTATTGATTTGACTCAGTATTTGCTTCCAGTTCAGGCAGTCAGAATCATCATAATCCCCATAGATATCCTCATCATCCTCCCTTTCTTCATGAAAAGCCGTCCTCGGCTTTAGGTAAGCTGAAAGTGGGAGAAACAAAAAGAACAACGTGTACGCAAAGTATATGTATATATAACATGTTGTATTATTATTGTTCACATGAAAAGTATGTCCAGTATACATCAAGCAACTTAAATTGCAGGTATAAGTGAAGTACAAAGAATCATGATCATGGTGAAAAACAACTAAATAGATAGTCATGTTCTTCAATATTAAATTCAGTTTTCTCAAAGAAGATCTATGATCAAATTTGTGAACAAGATCAAACCAATTTAATATGTCTGAAAACCAAATTGAATCATGCCATGCTTCAACTGCGCTACTCTGATTATTATAAACATGATCATGTTGTCCAGTATGTAAAATGCAACTCAATTTGCAAATATAAGTGAAGTATAAAGCATTAGCACAACTAGACAACGAATTTTGGGATAAACACAACGAATAAGAAAACTGGGGTTCTATTCTAGCAAAATTACAACGATCCAACATAGGTAAAATTACTTGTGTTGGCTGCATTATATCAACTAGACCTGACTTTAGTTTCATATTATCACAAATTTTAGCATATATCTCACAACACAAAATCGTCGACACACAACATGTATGGCTGAAAACAGCATGTTTCAGTTCAGCGATTCGATCACAAGTAATGCATATGTGATCCACAAGAAAATTTTCATGCATGCTATATTCACCAATCAGATTGAAATTGAAACAAGGAGAATATGTGCTAGAATTCAGAAATGAAATTTCAGAAATCTTATCCATAGCACAACTCATACTCATAGGTTCATTTAGCATGATGGAATACACAATATCAGCAGGTGGTATTCGAGCAAGTATTTCCTTATGTGTTATCAGTACCACATGATCAAAATTTGAATTTGGTAAACTATCACATGGTGCTGAAACAGTAGTGCAAGGCGAATCAGAAGGAGGCTTTAGTAAAGGAATAGACTCACAATATGTCGCACATGTTGGCCGAAGCTCCAAATCAGTACCAATGTCATTAACAAACTTCTCAGCTGTAGTAGGTACTACGACATCCTCCTCAAGTAACAATACCAGATCGTGTGATGCAGGTTGTAAAATAGGCGGCTCCCTTTCTTCAAAAGCAACCTGCATAGCACAAGAAACAATACCAGGAGTAGAGATGATTACATTAGTAGAAATATCCTCACATGTATTAGCATCTACTGCACTGATGTTTTCTTTTTCTCTCATACTCTTAGAATGGATGCTCTCAACCTCACGTTTAGTGGAATCACACAGCTCACTTTTGATAACACTCTCACTCAGCTTGGCTATGTGGCTCTCATTCTCACATGGGTTGTAATGCACACCGTGTTCAAGATGACAAATAATAGAATTGTCACCATTCATCATGACCTTGTACTTAGCAGACAAACTGAACTCTTTTGTCCTCTCCTTGTGAAAGATGATACTCATGAAATTTGTCTACTGAAATCCTGAGCATAACACGCCTCTTCATGTTCCATTTGAAAGAAATCCTTCCAACAACAGGACATATTTGAGCGTCAAACCTTCTACTCCAAGGTTCTCCCAATAGTATGTGACAAGAATCAAGTGGTATAGGAGATACATCACAGCGCACAATCTCAGTATGATCTTTAAAAGTCATAGGAACATCAGCGGTGTGTGAAATCAGCAATGTGCCATATGATGAATGCAAGAGATATGGCACCCACGGGCACATGTGGGTAGCTACAACTTTTGTACAACTTCAATGCTGATCAAATTAATAGTAGAGTTACTATCAATGGTAATGGAAGCACATCGCTCACCAATCATCACATTATGGTGGAAAAGACCATCACCATCAAAAATACCGCGTTCTTCCTTCCAAAAAGTTCCACTACAACGCCAATTTTCGATGAATTTGTAACTATACGTCTCCACATTATTTGTAACATCACCTGCCTCCATTTTCTGCATCACATCAACACTACTAGAAGACAGGATTAGTACATTAGTGCACAAATCAAAATCAGTATGGTGGAAACTCTCACAACTCACTCACAACTGATAAGAAAGAAGATCTTACCGTTCCAAAGTGAATAGAGATGCTCTACCAAACGTAATCAAGGACTGATGCACTGAAGTGATGAAGTGAATATCAAAGGTATAGAGAACGATCACAGGACACACAGGTTATTTATGGTGGAGCTATAGGTATGGTATCCTAACTACACCGCAAACAAGATGATACCAAGATGATATGGGGTGGTCCGATCTTCTCAGCAAGCTCTTGGCGATGGTGATGGTGGATGATAGATAACTAGTGCGTAGCTATGATCTCTCCCGCTCGATCCCTGATGCCAATGCAACAGCTCTCGAACCTTGTAGGATATTCACAACACCACACTCTTGCGCACGCAGCCGTGACCATGAACGGTAGTATGCAATCTACTAATTCCCAATGGAACAACAGATCACACTCAATTATAGTTGGCAGATTCAAACACAGGGTAATTCCAGAGGTTCTATGAAAGAAACAACTCCAAAATATTTTAACGTGGTCTAAAAAACCTAACTTGTGACGGCTACGGAGGTTTATATGAGGTCTGGGGCGTCCTCCCCTCTAAACGGGCCTAAAAACAGCCATAACTTGGCCCAAACTGACTCGGTTCGACTCAAACTGATACATACCGACCCATATATGGGTTCGGCCTTATTGGCACGCAGTCCAAACGTCGTGGAACACCTCAAACATGTAATTCTTGGTGCGCCATCTCTCTCTCTTGCTCATACGTGATTTCCTCATTGCGTCCTAGTGTGCCTGCCTCCCGCTGAATTCACCTGATGGTCATTATTGATTTGACTCAGTATTTCCTTCCAGTTCAGTCAGTCAGAATCATCATAATCCCCGTAGATATCCTCATCACTAACACTTCACACCACAACACAGCAACACAACACTTCGCACCGCAATAACCCACGGATAAGCCCAACCAAGCAGACCAACCGTCGATATCGCCTCCATCCAATGGACAAAAGGTAGAATGCCAGTTTCTCCCGCCTCCCCATCCTCCCCACATTTTGGACATGAATTGGCCGAAACGCCCTTCATTTCTCAGTATTGCACCGCAAAAGTTTGCAGGGTACTTTCGTGAAATCATCACACCACCCATCCACGCCCAAACCCTAACCCCCTCATGCGCGAGACCCCAACTACCCTCAACCCCGCTACCACTGCCAACCCCATCCCCACTGCCGATCTCCAGATCCCCAACTACCAACGTTCGGCGAATCCTACGCCACATCGCTGGCCACCCCATGCCTCCCATATGCCCACGGCTGCTGCTCCTCTCGGCCTCCCCTACGCCCATGGTTGCTGCTCGAATCCGCTACTCGAATCCACCGTGATCTCGCGGCTTCTCCAGTTCGTCCCCGACCTGCAAGCATAGGAAGATCCCCCGTGTTCGGTGCAACGGCGAAATCGCTCGGTCGTGAAGGCGTGGAGGCCAAGGGGCTGGAGTGCGCCATGGATGCTGTAAAGCAGGGCTCGACCTTCCTCGTCCTCTGCTCTAATACGCATGTCTTCATCGTTGCCGCCAACGAGCACTCATCCAACCAGTCGCTGGTCTTCCGCGTCACCGACCACGCCGGCTGAGTGCTAATGTCCCTCTCCTCCCCCTCAGAGACGAGGCACAGGTCCATCTCCTCTGCCCGTTCCGTTTGCTCGTTTCAATTAAATTGGTTAGGGTTTGCTAGTTCCGGAAGTGGGTTAGATTAGATTAGATCAAACCTGGATCTAAATGACATGGAATTAGCATCAAGATGATGAGAACTGTCCTTTAGTTTTAGTAGATGTATAGGTTGCTATGAACACTCTAGTCAAGTAAATCAGGCGTAAGAGCAAGTACAAGGCCCTATATGTTTGTGGTACCATGGTTCTATTAACCCTGTGTTTATTTGGAATCCTCTCATGTTAGTTTATGGTCTCTTGGATAATATATCAATTTACAGGGATGTTCGAATTGTGCATTGGGATTGCACACTTAGTTGAGACATGCAATTTGGCACTATGCTGGACAGTTTGTTTTCTTGCATGTGTGTAGGAATGTAGGATTATATCTTATGTCTCAATCACTTTTTTAGGTTGACTATTTGGAATTTAAGGAAGAGACTCTGTTAGTGGTCCCTGGTTTTAACACCCATGTTCAGTTTGGTGTAGTACTCATCTGATGGCTCACTTAGTTTGTGATTCTCATTGTATCTCGATCATTGTACTTCTGTATTTCATGTCGTGGACAACTACGTGTGTAGCATACAAATAATAGCAGAGCTAGAGATGCCATGTGTAGGTTATTCATTAGCAAAAATTGTGTAGGTTACACTGCATGGATAATTTATCAGCATAAAATCTATTCCTTTTCCATTTCACACTTGGCACCTTCCATTGTATCTTAATACTGATGCAACATGTGAATCTCTTGTTACTGTGTATAGCCATGTTGTTCCTGAACTTGATTGATCATTGTTTCTTGCGGTTCTTGCTTAATGTGTTGTTGAGTCGTTTGAAGATAGTGTGGTTGCTTCATGTTAGTGTGTGATTAAGTTTATTGCATCCAATACAGAGTATGTCTCAAACCTTAAATGATCAATGGAACATATGAATTTGAATCTGTGCACCTTTTTTGTAAACAGGTATTTTTTTGGGACTAATTTTGTTGATTCTTGTGAAATAGAACCAAGTTGATGCATCAATGATGAGACATCACTAGTTCAGTTTGTAGGGACAGTTAAACCAAAAGTTGTTCATGTCCTTCTTATGCACGGACTCACTCAAATAATCACTTTTTTGCTTTGCAAAATGGATTGATCCATTAGGAGGATGTGACCATCATGCCTGCTATTTACTAATATTATGGTGAATTTCATGCAAATATTACCTCTAATTTTAACCAAGTGTAATTGTTAGGAAGAAATTATGTGAATTAATTCTGGCATCGGTCTAGATTGGGAACATTGATATTGGTTTAGGATTTGTTGATGCCCTGCTATGTGTTATTTTAACTTGAGTTCAGGTATGTATAATCCTACTGTTCAGGACATGTTTGTCTCATTTTCTTTGATTCTTGAACCTGAATCTCTTTTCTGTTTAACATGGGATGGGCTTCCTGTTACATATGGTTATTTGTGAACCTACTTACGAAGATGATTTTCATGCTAGCTTGTGAACCCGCCGGTTTGAAGAATCTGTCTTCTGGTTGAATTTGGAGAAGATGGGTGATGAGGTAATAATGCATACGTATGAACATAGAGCACAAGTCTAGTTCGTTTTGTAGTTTAATTCGGTGCTATAGTAATAGTTTGCATCTCTGTCCCTATTTGGTACTGAAACTTACGAGATAATTAATTATCTTTGCTATGAGCATACCAAGGAACCTCTCTGCCGCCACAAGGCCTTGTTATTACTTCTTGACGCCAGTCTTCTCGGTGATGTATACTTCCTGAATAAGAAGTGCAAATTGGAGAGCTAGGTAATGTATACTGGCCAGATTATTTACTGAATATGCGGATGAACAATATATTCTATTATCTGATCAATATAACCATTGTTCGATTTCTTCACTGCCACATGGAGGAGTCGTAGTGTGAGTTAGGAGCGGTGCAAGATCCCTCCATCTGTCGGTGTTCCTGATCCGGATTGGACCGGAGGACAAGTCTGTGCTTCTTCACTACCGCTAGGAGGGCTCCAAGTCCGTGTTCTTCCTCAACACTGTTGTCGCCCTCATCTTCTCGGTAGTCTTGTTTGTGTTGCTTGTGGTAGAGCACTTTCCATTGGTAAACACCATTAGTAGGTTTAATATCTATGCATAAACTATGTGAAATCATTTCATCTTCCAAGTACACACTGTGCCGCTCTTGGAAGGGACTACGTAAGTTTCCCTCTTTGCTATATCAACTGGGCATCGCTTGGTAAAATAGATCTGGCACTTTATGCTTATATGTAATTCGATTGTGAAGTGTACAATCAATATGTTTATTGTCTACAATTTATAAGTAACTGACTAGGTTACAAAACATATTTCTTTGTTTGCATTCTTTTCATCGATATTCTGTAGTGGAACTATCCGTGTATGAACACTTGGCACTTGTTTTGTACAGAAGGGTGTTCGTGAAACGAAACCTGCATATATCTACTTGATGGTACCATTTGGAGCTAAAGCAACTGGGAACTAAGAACTCAATCAATGCTATCAAGACTTGTTCTGGGAACCTGTTTGTTGCCATGTTAAATTATGGGAACCTGTTTGTTGCCATGTTAGGTCTAGGAACTTTGATCCTAGAACCTGTTTGTTTCCATGTTAGTTCTAGGAACGTGTGATATTTTGTGAACTTGTTTGCTGCCATGTGTTGGCGATCATTTTGTTAAGTGTGAACCTATGAGGTCATATTATCTGATACGATAATATGTATTACGTGATGAAAAGATATTATGTGATGTGCTGGGATAGTATGATAATATTTGCTGAAATAATATCTAATGTTATTGTAATTCAGTATTTTTAAATAAGAGATGAATTGAGTATTTGAAATAATTGGTGTTGGCCCATATATGACCGAAGCAGTAAAAAGACCATGACTCAAATACATGACGAAAAATTGGGCCATAAAAAGGCCGTAACCCAACATTAGAAAATAATTTATAAAAATTTGAAAAATAAAAAAGAATTGGATTGTAAATAGGCTGAATTATTGGGCTTGGCCCATTTAGAAGGTTGGACTTGACTGGGCTGAATCTTGTGTATGACCAGTTGATTTGGTCACATAAATCTGCCACGTAGGATTGGCTGACGTGGACATGCTAGAATGTCATGACCAAAATTTTGGTCATCGACACTATGACCATCTATTTTGGTGATAGTAGTCTATGACCAATTTAAAAAAAGGTCGTGAGTTGTCTATAGTGGCCCTCGCTATGTGACCTACTAGTTATGGTCATAGAAAGGTCATAGATGTATTACTATGACCTTTGTATGACTAATATTTGGGGTCACAAGCTAGCATATTCCTTGTAATGATGCCTCGAAATTTGACCATGATTTTGAAACAATCAAAGAGACTATGACTCACCGTGTTTTAAAATTTTGGATGTGTTTCGAAATTAATTTCACACCTTCCGATAATCTGTTTAGTGGACCCACCACCAGGAAGTCAATGTATCAATAACGAGTGGGAGTTTGGAAAGATTCAACTTCTTGCTAAGAATATGCATGCCTAAAAATTTGACCGTGTTTTGAAAACAATCAAAGAGACTGACTTACCATGTTTTGAAATTTTTCCTATGTTTCAGAATTAACTTCACACCTTGCAAAAATCTATTCAATGGACCCAACACCAGGCAGTCAATGTATCGAGACGAGTGAGAGTTTGGAAATATTAAACTTCTTGCTAAGAATATGCATGCGTAGAAATTTGATCGTGTTTTTAAAAAAACCAAAGAGACTATGACTCACCGTGTTTTAAAATTTGGGCTGTGTGTCGAAATTAACTTCACACAATGCGATAATCTTTCCAGTGGACCCACCAGGCAGTCAATGTATCGAGTTCGAGTGAGAGTTGTTTGGCAAGATTCAACTTCTTGCTAAGTATATGCATGCCTCGAAATTTTGACCATGTTTCGAAAAAAATCAAAGAGACTATGACTCGCCGTGTTTTGAAATTTTGGCTGTGTTTCGAAATTAACTTCACACCTTGCGATAATCTATTTAGTGGACCCACCAGGCAGTCAATGTATCGAGAACGAGTGAGGGTTTGGAATGATTCAACTTATTCCTAAGAATATGCATGCCTAAAAATTTGACCATGTTTTGAAAACAATCAAAGTGTCTATGGCTCATCGCATTTTGAATTTTTGCGTGTGTTTTGAAATTAACTTCACACCTTGCAAAAATTTGTTCACTGGACCCATCAGGCAGTCAATGTATCGAGAACGAGTGAGAGTTTGGAATGATTCAACTTATTTCTAAGAATATGCATGCCTATAAATTTGATAGTGTTTTGAAAACAATCAAAGAGGCTATGATTCACTATGATTCGAAATTTTGGTAGTGTTTCGAAATTAACTTCACACCTTGCGAAAATCTGTTTAGTGGACCCACCAGGAAGTCAATGTATCGAGAACGAGTGAGAGTTTGGAAAGATTCAACTTCTTTCTAAGAATACACATGCCACGAAATTTGACTGTGTTTTGAAAACAATTCTAGAAAGGAAAACAGATTGAAGAACAACCTCAAAAGTTTTAAATTCGAAAAAGCAACACAAAGAGCCTCACTATTTTAAAATATAAAAGGGTCATATATTTATGAACATCTTTGCAAATTTCAACTTACAAAAAGGATCAAAAAATCCTCATAAAATTCAAATTCTAAAAGGGATCCTATATTTGTAAACATCTCATAAATATTAGCGTATAAAAAGGATCACAAAATGATTCATGGATTTAAAATTATAAAAAAACATCATAAAAAGCCTCACATATTTGAAATTATAAAGGGAAAGATTTCCAAGAAGACTCACAAATTTCAAATTATCAAAAACATCACCAACAAAAGCCTAGGGTTTTTCGAAGAACTTATTTTATGGCTTCGGTGTCAAACTATTGATCTAGTGCCAAATTTGAACAAAAAGGGAGATAACATGGAGATATCAAGCTCGTTGGATCGTAGAGGATCCTAAAGTGGGTGTACACAATCCGTGTGAGCTAGGTCTCGACCAATCAGGGCCCGACCCTACAAGACATAGAAGAACACCTTGTGCACCCAAAAAGGTGTTCCGTGAATCTTTTTTGGAAATTTTGATGAAATGACATATTGTGGAGCTACCAATGTTAAAAAATACGAGCAAAACTATGCGACACCTGTAGTGAAAACGGAGGATGTTTCTAGTGAAAATCGGCATGAACTCGGAAAATGGAAGAGAGAGGAGAGAGGGAAAATCAATTTTCTATTTCTTGTGGGCAACCCACAAGATTGAGGTGCACCTTAATGCTAATGTAATCGCATGTGCCTCGCCGGTGAGCATCGAAGGAACCCAGGCTAGCTAGGGCTATGATTCTGATGTTTGCGTGTCTGCTGGATTCTTCTGGCGTACATAGACCGATGTTTCGTGCTTGCTTGATTTTATAGGCGAGGCAACCTTTTTGATGTGTCGCGGTGACGGCCAGGGAAGGGAGATCACGTGGCACGTTCGGCATAGTTGAGTTTTCAAATCAAAGTGACATTAAATAATTTCAAATCAATGTCGCACAAGGAGATGATTTACGTGGACTATACAGTGGTTATTTTTTATCCATGGACTTTGATATACTACTAGTCCGTATTTCACTTATAATGATTGATATTAGTAATTAAAGAATACATGCGTGTTCCCAGGCTTCTTCCTTTTAGTATTAATTACCTCAATTCATGTGAGTAATTAACGTGTGTTTCTCTGTATTGGCACCCTTCTCGAACGCATGGAGAAATTAAGGAGAGGAAGTAATTTCACCTTCCTCGATAATACAAGAGGTTTTATTGTGTCAAAGTGGAAGATGAAATGACAAATGGAGTACTTATGTTATTACTAGATCATAAACACTGTTCCAATTTGCACTTGCTAATAATATTCAATCTCCAAAATTTATTATAGAAAGGAAGTAGAGGTGAAATTAAATAAAATTCATCCTAAGACTTCTTTGTCTTCTTGATCCTAGATCCTTCCGCTGTCACCTTCATGCTGGCGTCGTCCTTCCGCTACCCATGGCATCCCCCAGCTCTCGTCGTCTTCTTCTTCTTCAAGCCTCTCGCCTACTTCTCCTTCCTCTTATCATTGCTGATGAAGGCGGGATCGAGCGCACTCTTCTTGGAGACGAAGTCAAGAAATGGTCATAAATCTTCCGACCCCTCATCCTCCTGCTCCCTCCTCTTCTTGTTGATGGAGGATGGATCGAGTGAAATCTTCTTGAAGACGACGTCTCCTTCATAGTGGAAAGACCAAGGATCCTGCTTCCCCTCCTCCTCCTCTGTGCTCTTTGTCGGCGGTGTCCCCTCCATCAGATGACGGTAAGCAGGGTCCTCGTCAGAAAAATTACCTTCTAATGTGTCAGAATAGTACAGCTCGTCAATAGACTCCCCGCTATCACCATGGTAGGGACTGATATCCCCGTTCGCCCGTGCATTGGACTCGTCAATGAATGTGCACTAATCTGGAGCACCTGCGCGGCATTTTTGTGTGTGTGGTGGCTTGGCCGGTCTAAAGGGGCAGGGAGAGATAGAGAGAGTTCTTCACTATGTGCGTCGTGCCTGAATGGGTGAGGTGGTTGTTGTTGATGGCTGCTTATAAAGGCTTGCTCAGGACATCCAGGAGTTGCCACGTGCCGTAGGAGCAGCCTGTCAATTCCCTTCCATCGTTTTTTATACAAGAGTTCCCTTCCATCGTTTTTTTACAAAAGTTCCCTTCCATCATTGAAACAAGATCGAACGGTTTGTACTCCTTTGCCCCGAGAGCATCAACAGCGAGGATATTGCAAGTACCACCACATTTTGCGGAGGTTTTTGCACATAACAACCATAGACCTTTTCTCTGCAAAATACAAACATTTTCTATAATCGTTGCACATAATACATAACCAGTCATTGAATTTTTTTAGTTTTTTTGGGAAACGTTTCATAGTTAATTATATAATATAGTACTAAAATATAATTTTTATCTAAATTAATAATAGGTAAAGCCCAAAAAATAATTATAATTTTGAGCCACATCCATAAAGTATTTGGTGTATTTTTGGATCTTGTAAGTTATATCATTTAGAAATCAACCTATTAGTAGGTACATAATTTCCGACATGCTCTAGAGAAATGATATATAGATTCTATAATGATGGAAAGTTTGTTTTGAGGTTTATGCATAGTGTTCATCGTGCTAAATACTATATCAATAGAATATTCTAAATGTGAGAGTGGAGGGAAAATCCATCGGTTAGCAATGTTGGGATTTCCAGTCTTCTTCTAACGGTTAAAGTTCAAAGTTATTTTTACACTATATACTAGGGTATGCTAAGATAATTAAATGTATAACATGTCATTAGAATCTTTGTGGTTTTTTCATAGCGTTCATTGTGCTAAGGACTATCGATAGAATCTTCTACGTGCTAGAATGGAAAAAAAAAGATCAAAGAGTTAACATTGTTGGGATTTACCAGTCTTGATTCAATTTCATTGTTCAAAGTTACTCGTACATTATATAGTGGAAATATTTGCAAGAAGTCACACACTACTTCCTACTAGTAAAAGGCGCGTTCCACACTCGTATATACTGTATGAAATGTGATTTAATGAACATTAAGTTGTTATTAACCAATAGTCTTGTTAGAGAAAAAAGGCATCCATTAAGTATATTAATAATAACTGACATAGGTACGACTACTCGGATGCTTATGATTTGCTACCCTATACTAGATAAAAGGCTTGAAGATTCCAGATGATAGCCCAAGGAAGCAGCCGACAAAGACTTTGATTGTATTAGGAAAGAGTCTCTGAACCAACAATGTGTTGGTATTGTAATCACGTGTATGTAAAACCTATCCGCATACAGCTTTGAGACCCGGCCTATTATATATAGGACGGGAGAAGCCTAAGCGAGGGTACCGAAAACTCCCAGGCAACTTGTAACAGTGTGATTCCCAAATATTCAGGCGACTTTGACTCCATTGTTTTCCTGACATCCGACGAAATCCCCAGCGTTCTCTTCTCCACGAAACCCTAAGTCCTTCACCATGGACATTGCCGAGGTTGCCACTCGTCAATTGGCGCCGTCTGTGGGAAACCTGAATGCTGGAAAAAATGGAATCGGCGGACCGCTATCCACCAAGCATCAACCCAACAAAAGCAGATACACACCCGCCCACCCCTGTATTAGTACCCGCCGATTTCAACGGCGGATCTGATCTAATCATCGGAAGCTTTCACTTCCAAGTAGAAGACCCGCAAGAATCGCACCCTTCGTCCCTGATCACATCAGAATCATCGGTGGAAAAACCTACGCCTACGGCGGTACCTACATCATCCATCGGATCCTCCATGCACGTCGCAGCACAGATCAAAGCAGGCAAAGAAAACAAGCAAATTGAGACGGATCTGGGGGACCTTGATGGTCTTTATGACAATCTCTCCTTCGGATCATATCCATAGCTAACCCCACCACACGAAGCAAGCCTGATGAATACCAGATCCGAAAAAGCAGCAAAAGCATCGATTTTGGAATTCGGATGGCCGAAATCTATCTAGAATAAAAACTAATGGACTTCACTGGTTCACCCGACAGTGTCTCCCTCGGTTCAGACGATGACGTCACTAGTCGATATATCACTCAGCACGAAGTATGCATGATCATCGGAGACACCTCGACCCAGCAAGACTCCAACGGTAACCCAATTTTTAACCCCGATGATATTATTTCAAGCCACAATGCAGGAAGTCACATTAACGAAGGAAGCCGAGGAAACGGGGGAGACCCAACAATCAACCGTGTAAATTGAGAAGAAAAACCACGTAGAGGCGAGAGGCAAACTCTTAGCTTACTAGCCAGCTCATGGCAAAAAGCAAGGGCAACAATTTCGGGTGCAGTTCCAATGACAACGGACGCCACTCACGAAGATTTATTAGCATATCAATATTTACTCCATCACAAGAAGAGAGACCTACTAAAGATGCAAAGCAACTCGATGAAAGGAAAAAATTAAATGACGAATCTAGCCTACGATGGGCACAGTTAAGCTCCACTCGAGGATCAAGGAGCGTAACAGGAGGAGCATAGCCAAGGAGAGGAACATCTCGGTTGCAGAATATTCCCGAAGCAGAGAGAAGCGGACTAATCCGAGACCTTGATCTATCATTCATGTCAATAGACCAGGCTGGAAACATCAAGGCAAAAACAGCCCAGGCAGCCATTATGGCTGCACAAATATTTCTAATCACAACTCAGCCAGCACCCGACGATCCTCACGGGGCCCTCCACCGCTCCGCCATCGCAGGCAACTCGATAGATCCCCACGCCATCGCAGCAGCCCTCGGCAAGGAGGTCATACCCGACGATCACGATCGCCAGATCGGGTCCACTTTTCAGAATCAGAGCCGCGAAATGACTCAAGAAATGATATCACACAATGAAGGATCGACCGCCCAGAGAAGATCGTAGCACCCGAAGATACCATGACGGCGAAAGCTAGGAAGAGCAAGAACTATGCGGAGCCAGTTGCTTTACCCGACGGGTTTGCAAGACTCCGGTACCAAAAGACATTAAATTACCTCAAGATCGTCAAAAGTACGATGGTCTCTAAGAACCCAAAGCTTGGCTGGTAGATTATATGGCAACCATCAAGTTACAAGGTGGCTCCAAAGCTACTGCAATGCAAAGCTTGCAGTTGCACCTAACCGGCACGTCACGTTCCTGGCTAAGGCAACTAGACGAAGATTCTATCAGCAGTTCGAACGATCTTGAGGACAAATTTATCAGGAACTTCCAGTCCACATTCAAACGACCCGCGTCTCTGGAGCAATTGCGTGCCTGCAAGCAAAATCCAGGAGAATCAATACGGGCTTCCGTCCAATGGTGAAACATCATTAAAAATTTGGCTGAAGCCATATCCGATGAAAGAGCAATCAATGCCTTCAACGATGGACTTCGTCGGCGGGAGTTTATTGAAGAACTAGGACGAACCAAGTCAAAGACAATTTCCCAGTTGATGGACATAGCCAATCGTTGGGCTGATGGAGAAGACGCATTACACAACAAAAGAGCCTGTTCACCCGAAGAAGACCAGGACAGGCGCAATAATGATCGGTAAAATAGCCCGTTCACCTCACGATCAGGAGGCATCCCCGGTAACTCTTCAGGAAAGACATCTAGAAACTCACAGACCACCGGAACACTCTGAATACCTTCCATAGCATCATCATTCAAAGCCGCCAAAGAATAAAGCTGAATTGTAGGAGTCGGACTTGGAGAATAGACTATATGACCTTCAGGAATTTTCAGAGAAACCGAATATTCAGCACAATCGATCACAGCTTTATTTGCAGCTAGCCAATCCATGCCTAAAATGACATCAATATCTAAGCTGCCCAGAATAATCAAAGAGGCCAGAAAGAAAGAATTCCCAATTTGAACCTGATTATCATAACTGATCTTGGAAGTTAACATCCTTGCCCCAGGGGAAAGGACCATCAGCTTTTTAGGTAACGAATCAGAAGGCAACCCGTTCTCTTGAGCAAACTTAAAGGACACAAAAGAATGCGATGCTCCAGAATCAAATAAAACTCGTGCAGGTACTGAGTTAACAGGAAGCGTACCCAACACAACTCCAGGTGCATGCTCAGCTTGAGCGACGTTGACACAGTTGGCACGAGCAACCGTAGACCCAGGCTTGGTGTTGATGTTGAGAGCCCGAGGTGGAGGTGCACGAACCATAGGAGAACTTGCCGCAGGTCTAGGAGGTGGTGGTGGAAGAGCTTTGTTGTTCATTGGACAATTCCAGTGCTGATGCCCAGTGTTTCCACAAGTATAGCAAGCACCAGGTGGACGTGGAGCAACGTAGCCAGGGACTCCGCCAGGCGCTCCAAGGTAGTTGTGGTTGTAGCCCCTGGGAGCCGCAGTGAAGGAGTTTGGTGGCCTTGCCGCGTAGCTTGACGGTCTTGGTGGAGCTGGGAGCGACGGTGGGGTGTTAGGAACCCAGACACAACGCTTAGAAGGAGCTGTCATAGCAGAAGAGCTTGCTGCATCATGGCTGTGTTTCTTTGACTCTTCAAACACTTGCCTACTTGCTTCTTCCTGCAGAGCTGTGTGTTGGAGTTCTAGAAAAGACCCCGGCCTTGCATGAGTGATTGCATATTTGATGGATGCATTGAGGCCTTGCCTAAACCTCCTTTGCTTTTTCTTGTCATCAGAGATCTCATCGCCACCATACCGAGCAAGGTTCATGAAGTTTCTGATGTAAGTATTGACATTGTCAGTACCCTGCTTGAGGTTGAGAAACACTTCCTTCATCCTTTCCATAAAAATTTCTGACAGATATTGCTCTTTGAAAGCCCCAGTGAATTGCTCCCACGTACGCTGAAAACCAGAGAGGTCTGCCTTGAGGTAATTTTCCCACCACAGAGCTGCATCTCCCTTCAGAAGGTGAGTGGCACATTTGACCCATTCTTGCTCGGGAACATCCGCAGTCATCAGCAACCTTGACACTTCACGCAGCCAATCATCCGCATCAAGTGGCTGATCAGACACCTCAAATTGGCGTGGGTTGAACTTGAGAAAACTCTTGATGTCTCCTCGCTTGGGAGGTGGAGGTAGCGGGACAAACTCGTTCCTCCTGACACTTTCCTCGAAGCGCTGCTGGTTCTGCTGCATAGTGCCCAAGGCATTTGAAATACTTGCCAAAGCAGCCCCAGTTCAGGTGGTATGTCCTCCTCAGAACGGCGTGGTGGTGCCATCCTGTGATTGATATAAAACACAAGTTAGTACTATAATGGAGAATGATAATAATCCAAAATAGTACCAAAATGGAATTAACCAAGATTAAAGGATGCAATTCACTGAGATGATATTAAAATATCAACAAAGTTCAAGGCAACTAGAAGATATTAAGCATAACGCACACGACTGAACAAGGAGTGTGGTACACAAGCTAACAAAGAAAAAAAATTCCGCAAATTTCGGCATTAAAATACCACTATATGTGTAAAACCACTTCACGAACTAAGATTAGTAACTCTACTAGTTCAATATACAAGAGCGAATGATAAAAGTAGTGGTATGGTCGTGACTCCATCCCGCACTCAAGTCATTACTCCGCACATGAATCAGTAAAACACATATCCCAACACCTTGTTCTTAAGATGAACCTAAAGATTGGTAACTACGAAAAAGAACACCCCAACAAGATAACGTCGGATAACAAAGAGTAAGATAGATCGCATCGGTATACACGAATCATAATAGATCGCGTCGGTTTACAAAGGCCTGTCGGTATGGAATGTACCAACAATTGATAACCAAAAGGCAGATAGTAATAACATTTGGATGCAACAGATAGACAAGGAATTCACACACACACACACACACAACCTATGGTACTACGGAACCCAGAACACGTGAATCCTAGTTTGAATTTTTAGAAGAGGATTGAAAACGTTACACTTCCTTACCAGAAAAGGGTGGGTGGATGGGTAAGAAGAAAAATGGAAGCAGTCCTACTCTCACGTTTTGTTTTTCCCTAGTATACATAACTACCAAAAATATTTGCTAGACTGACAACGACCATTTTGGCTGAGACCCCGAAGGGCGGGATGGCTCTGATAGCAATTGTAACTACCTCGGTGAATTACGCTCTTAGTTACATGCCTGGATGAACGAAAGTGGTTAAAATAGTACGGTGGGGCCCGGGGCCACTCACGGTAGACCTTTCGGCCGTCCTAACCACTTTCAGAGCATCGGGACAAGAACGAGCGGCGTAATCGGTAGGCGAAGGGATCAACTACATACACAAGTGAGTATGTATGCAAGCCACATACAACAGTCCTCAGAGCCATTCCATCTAAAAGAAATAGAAATATTGCATCGCCATACGGCAAGATTCAAATATCCTAGATAGAGATAATATTTTAGGATAGCTCCTCATACATCACACTTCAGAGTACCAGGCGGAAGCGGAAAACAAGGTCCGAGTACGGATAAGAAGCAAATCGTCATAAGATGCCACATAAATAAACACATCCCGCCCACAGATCTCACGGATCCCCGTTCCCGGAATTTCTACACCGAGTGATCGTTGCCAACATCATCTGTCTCCTCCACCCAGTATCCATCTTGCGGGTACACCTGTTCATCTGAATCAAACAATTTATCGTGTGAGACCCTAGGGGTACTCAGCAAGTCTTTATGCCACTAAAGGGGACACAACCTGGGGTGACGCAATTGCAGCAAAAGGTAATAACTAACAAGTCTAAAATACTCGCTAACCATCCACCTAACCAATGATAGACGGATGTCCGTGAATTAAGAACAATAGTTATAACAGTATAATTAACAGATCCATCCTCCTCCTCGCTTACCAACGAGGAAGCGGACGAACAACCCCCACATCCGTTGGCAGTTTTATTAACCATTCCATGAGTATTGCACTATTTACTAGCCAGGTACTTAGTCAATTTAAAAGCGGCACTTTAGTTATACCTGTCTATGATCGAGAAACTGTGCTCCAAGTCGTCCATAACCGCAGACACGGCTTTCAGAAAGATTTACCCTGCAGGGGTGCACGAATAGCAACACACACTCGATCAACCTCGGAAAAACCAACTCAAAACCCAACGAGGCATTCACGACAAAGCAATCACAGGATTCAGAAATATTTCAGGGGGCCACCCCAATAAGCTACCCGTAACGAAGTTGGCCGGCTCCGAGACGGACCCAGGGTTTGCGACAATGGCTGTAAACGACTGGGAACCCGAAAATGTGACTGGGCTTGCCGATCCGTGAAAACATTCCTCAATTCTTAAACAGTACAGGTGCTCCTCGCACAATCTTAAATGAAACAGTAAAACATGGCATAAGTACAGTATAGTAATAAATCCCCAAACTAATTGTGGCCCCAAGCAATAAGAATGAATCAAGCTCTGGCTCAGGGGGGTCCATAAGGCCTCCCGGATGTGGATAGTGCGAATAAACAAGGAACAGGAATCAAGTACTCGGGGTCCTACGGGACACAAGTGAGCATGAAAAACCAAATAGCAGATATTGCTCACCGGTGCCTCTTTCATTAGTTATCCAATTACTACTCAGGTTATGTTGTTTAGGTACCTCGTTATTCATCAGACACCCACATACCCTACACATGCTTTTCTACGACTCGCATGGCTCAAACAACTCCTGTAGTAATGGTCGTGGGATGGAGGAACAAGCTTCGGTGGGGTTTAAAAGTAAAGGCTATGCAGTACTTGGGATTCAATTTAATGCAATCGCGACTCAATGATGCAAGAAAAAGATAGAGGGAATAGGTACTATATGTATGCAAGCATGTGGTAGTGCTTGCCTGACAGCTCAGTTGAAGCGAGAGATGGATCTGGGTAGTACTCCTGTGATTCATGGTAATTCTCCTGTTGGGCGTCTATTCGAAGAAGAACCAAACAAACAAGGGCCAACATAAATAGAGTGCATAAGTATATGAATTAAAATGCGTCAGCAAACAAGCATGGCATGATGAATGATACTCAATTTACATGGCATTAAAGTAGCATGGCAAGGGTGAGGTGTGGTGCAAGAATAAAGCATTTTATTAATTATTTAGCCAAGTTTTATTGTCATAAACAGTTCTGATTTTTAATAATGACATGATGCATGCTTCAATTCAGAACCAAGAATGCATGGATAGAACGGGCTCGTCGTGATGATCGATTTAGACATATTATTTGACAAATTTGGAGTTATAGAATTAAAGTTATTAATTTATTAAGAAAAAAGGCATTTTATTGTAATTTTAATCATCTCGAAATTTTAAAGTGCTCAAACATTATTTTGAATGGCATATTTGAATTCCCAGATAAACGGATAAACGAAATTTGAATTTAAAAACATATATCACTTGTATTATTTGGATTTATAATTTAAAAGTTATTTAAAATCTGATTTGAATTTGAATTTAAACAATTTGAATTTGTTTTGTTAAAACAGATAAACGGAAAATACTTTTATTACCCAGCCCTTCTCTAGCCCCAGACGCTGGTGGGTGGGGCCGGTCTGACTGGCGACGCAGCGCGCGGAAAACTTTTTACACCGCGAGCTTGCCTAGCCACTGCGATTGACAGGTGGGCTAGCGGCTAGAGGCCCACGGGCCAGTGGCTGAACCCCCAGAAGATGATAGGTGGGGACGTGCTGGAGCGCGGGTTGAGTGTACAAAACTGCGGGGGCATTTTTGTAAAATTTACACAGCGGTTGGCAGGTGGGCTCGCGCGTACCGCGGGTTGAGGCGACGAAAGAAGCAGGGGGTAAATGCAAAAAGGGGGGGCGCGTATGTGGATCTTCTCCATGGTCTGACAGCCAGATCCGCGCGCGGCCGTGGCGGGGCGGGGATCGAACCGGGGACCTGGGGCTCGCGCTGGGGGCGGTAGCCGCTGCGGTAGGCGGGGATCATTGTTAGAAGGGGGAAGGGCGGCTAGTAGAGCGGTACGCGACGCGGAGGCGTGCAAACGCTCGCGCTCGGCGACGCACCGAGAGTGCCCGACAGAACGCACGGCGCGACCAGGCAACGGCGACAACGGCGAGGATGTCTGGGAGGGAGTTTGGCTTACCGCGAGGCTGCTGGCGGTGGTGGTTCGGGTAGAGGAGCGGTCGATCGTTGACGTAGCAGGCGGCCAGCCGGAGTTAGGGTTTCGGCGGCGTCGCGGTACTGTGGCAGAAGTGGAGCTCCTCCTCCTCGCTGGTGCGTACAGGGTGAAGCAGGGGAACCTTCTCGGCCTCCTCGACCACCTCCACGTCACCCACGCCGGCCGGAACGAGGAAGCGGTGAAGGTACTGGCAGTGACCGGCGAGAGAGGAGACGGTGTCGGGGGAGAAGAAGAAGGGAGAGGGCAAGGCCCTGGGGATGGATCTGGGCGAGGCCAGGAAGCGTGAGAAAGGAGGCAAAAGTGAGAGGGAGGGAGGAGAGACCGTGGGGCTCGGGGTAGAGATAAAGTGGCTTCGGCCACTTTTCCTCCTCCTCGCTCACGTGCTCGACGTGAGCAGCCAGGGCAGGGGCAGGTAGGGCTGCCAGGTGGGGACGGCGAGGCTGAGGGTCTGGGACCAGCAAGGCAGTGAGAGGGAAGGAGTGGAGAGAGGGAGTAGCTCGGGTGCGCTAGGGTAGATTCGAGAGGGTGGCCCGGGTTAGGGTTTTTGATTAGGGGTAGAGAGGGTAGCTAGGGTGGTGGTAGACGATTAGGTTAGAGAGAGGATTAGAGGAAGAGGGGGTCTCGGCAAGGAAGAGCTAAGGTAGAGTAGGGTGGCTAGGGTTAGTATTTTTAAGAAAGAGAGAGAGGTTTAGGGTTTGAGAAAAATAAAGAGAGAGAGGGGAGGTGTTAGGGTTTGGTTTAGCCACAATAGGTCATACATGGTTGGAGGGTGAGAAGGATATGAAGGAGAGGACATGGGGTAGGGTTTTGTGATGAGCTAACATGACTAAAACATGTGATGGAGGAGATGGTGGTTTATGTGGAAAGAGCCCACATGACCATGCTTGGATAGATGATGGATAAAGAGAGAGAGGGATATGGTTTGGTGAGGAGCAAAGAATGGCCACCTTGAATTGAATCTCCAAGGACCATGCCACACTTCCAAAAATTCAAGCAAAATCCCAAAAGAAGAGGATGGTGATAATTTGCATGGCCCATGCATGATAATTAATGGCCATGTTTATGCTTGTGAAAACAATAATAATAACATGGCATTATTCTTATGCATTCCAAAATGTGGAATAAAGGTCAAGCAAAAGGAATTAGAATTAGATCCACCCCAACCCACATGAGCTAGAATAAATATCAAAAGAAAAAGAAATACAAGCTCATGGGTAATGGAATGGTGGAATTATAAGGTGGTGACAAATAAAGGTGGTGGAGTGGAATAAAAAATATGCCCCCAACTCAACTTGGGCATCAAGCATTTATGAAGATTCAAATACAATATATCAAGAGCCAAATACAATTAAGAATGCATATGAGAGAAGAACCAAATCAAAAGGGTTTTATATGATGCTCAAATTCAAGGTGGCATGATGACATGAGCATGACATAATTATGATGCAACAATTCTATCTAGGAAGTAGCCATTATATTACTAGACCAAGTAGCATTACAATGGTTAGACAATTGGGATGCTACACATTCTTAAAAATGCAAGAGTTATGCAACGCAAGGGCAACCGAAGCAGCAAACCAAGGCTACGCTATCGTGCCTGGCGCTTTGGCTATCGGTGCGCAACCGCCACAACAGGGGCACCCGCCAACAGGACAGCCGCTAAACACAACACACCAAGATAACGAATATCACAGGTCAAAAGGATCAATGTCAATGAACCAGAAGGGATGACCCTCCAACAAAATATAGAAGTTGATCACTAGGCAAGCAAACATGGCAGTAGCAAAGCCATCTCCTACACCTGACTATCTCCATTGGTCAGAACAAGAAATTACCTTTAGTAGTTCTGATTATCCACTACGGGTCCCTCGACCAGGCCAGTCAACACTAATAGTAGAAGCACAAATCAGCAGGTTTCACATGAGCAAGGTTTTCTTGGATGCAGGGAGCAGCATCAACCTGATCTACGCCAAAACTCTACGGGCTATGAATTGGTCCACGACAAATCTAGTACCTATAGACACAACTTTCCACTGGATAGTTCCGGGAAAAGCCGAAATTCCATTGGGAAAAGTCCATCTCGACGTAGTCTTTGGATCAAAGAATAACTTCAGAAGCGAAAAGCTAGAGTTCAAAGTCATGGATTGGCCATATTTGTACCACGCGATCCTGGGATGACTAGCTTTCGTTAGATTCATGGCAGTGCCTCACTACGCATAGCTGGTGCTAAAAATGCCAGCCCCCAACAGAATCATTATAGTAAAAGGAAGCTTCAATCGCTCGGACAGCTGCGATCGGGAATTCAACAAAATACCAGAATCTTTCGGGATGGAGACAGAACTTGGATAGCTGAAAATAGCAGATAAGGAATCACTACACGAAGGGCACACCCACAAAAAGCAAACATTGGAAGAGCAAGCGCACAACGGTCCCGCAAAAGCAACCTATGCAGCCTCCACTATAGGCCCCGCATAGGAAGGCCCACTCATCGAAAAGACGAGAGCACCAAACATACCAACACGGAGAATGATGAAGAACCCAAAGAATAGAAGCCGAAGTTCCTACAGTAAATTTTCACTTTGACGCACTTTATATTCCATCAAGGCCAACGGCCAAGTGATCACGCCCTCGCAATGTATTTCCATTTATGCTTATCAATGAATAAAGAAAGTATTTCATGAGATACAAATTTCTATGGCACACGCAAGCAGTTATGCAAATGAACATTAGTTCGTCGGGTCCTCAACAATAGAATACAACCTACAATCAAAATATCGTATAAAACATATGAGCTTTTTGAAAACATAAGAAAGATCTATATAGTATTTCTTCTATGAAGTACAGGGCTGCACAAGCAAGCAGTCAGATAGCAAAATTAACAAAAAATTCTTCGTCTGCCTCTAAGCATCTTCGAACAATCCTAATGGTGGGTGACATGGGTATGATTACTTGGATGCTCATTATTCGCTACCCTACATTGGGTAAAAGGCCTAATGGCCCATGAAGATTCTAGATAAACAGCCCAAGGAAGCAACCGACAAAGACTTTAATTGTATTAGGAAAGAAACTACGAACCAACATTGTATTGGTATTGTAATTACGCGTGTATGAAACCTATCCGCATGCAGCTTTGAGACCCAGCCTATTATATATAGGACGGAAGAAGCCCAAGCGAGGGTACCAAAATCTAGTGGACAACTTGTAATAATGTGTTTTCCCAATATTCAGGCAACTTTGATTCCATTGTTTCCCTGACATTAGACGAAATCCCCAACGTTCTCTTTTCCGTGAAACCCTAAGTCCATCACCATGGGCATTGCTGAGGTTACCCCTCGTCAATTGGCGCCGTCTATGGGAAACTTGAACGCTGGAAACACAGATTCGGCGGAACGCTCTCCACCAAGCATCAACTCGACGAAAGCAGATCCATGCCCGCCCACCCAAACAGCTATATCAACAGAAGTACAGGAACCTTCCGTCGGATCCTTAATGGAATTTGAAGCACAGATCGAAGAAGACAATGAAAGCGGGCAAATCAATGTGAATCTGGGGGATCTTGATGGTCTCTATGACAATCTCTCCTTCGGATCAGATCAACGGTTCACACAACATGAAGCAAGCCCAACCAATTCAGAACCTGAAGAAAGTAGCAAAAGCATCGACTTTGGAATTTGGATGGCAGAAATCTATCTAGAGCAAAAAACCGATGGACTTCACTGGCTCATCCGATAGTGTCTCCATCGGCAAAACCGACGACGTTACCAGTCCGTACGCCACTCAGCACCAAGTATGCATGATCATCGGAGACGCCATGACCCAGCAAGACTCTAACGGTAACCCAATTCTTAACCCCGACGATATTCATTCAAGCCATAATGCAGGAAGTAATGATAATGAAGGAAGTCGAGGAAACGGGGCAAACACAATAGTCAACCAGGAAAATGAGGAAGAAGAGCAACCATGTGAAGATGAGAGGCGAACCCTTAACCTACCAGGCAGTGCATGGTAAAAGGCAAGAGCAGCAATTTCGAATGCGGTCCCAATGACAATAGATGCCACCCACGAAGATCTACTGGCATACCAGTGTCTGCTACACCGCAAAAAGAGAGACATCCTCAAGATGCAAAGGCAGCTCGATGAAAGAAAAAGGGTAGCCAACAAATCTAGCTTACATCAGGCACAGCTAAGCCCCGCTCGAGGATCAAGGAGCATAACAGGAGGAGCATCCCGAAGAAGAGGAACGTCTAGATTACAAGGCATACTCGAAGAAGGGAGAAGCGGACTAATCCGAGACCTTGATCTCTCATTTATGTCGGTAGACCAAGATGGAAATATCAAGGCAAAAACAGCTCAGGCAGCTATTTTAGCCACGCAAACATACCTAATCACAACACAACCTACACCCGACGATCCTCGCGCAGCCCTCCACCGATCAGCCTTAATGAACCTCGGATTGATGGGAGAAACTATCACGCAAGTAAAGGAACCATGAGGAAACTTGACAGGTCCCCACGCCGTCGCAGCATCCCTCGGCAAGGAGGTCACACCCGATGATCACGGTCGCCACATCAGGTCCACTTTTCAGAACAAGAACCGCACAACGACGCGAGAAACGACATCACCCAGCGAAGGATCGATCAATCAAGAGAAGAGCGTAGCACCCGAGGATACCGTGACGGTGAAAGCGAGGATGAACAAGAATTATGCGGAGCTAGCTGCTTTACCAAATGGGTTTGCAAAACTACGGTGCCGAAAGATTTTAAGCTACCCCAAGATCGACAAAAATACGATGGCCTCCAAGAACCCGAAGCTTGGCTGGCAGATTATATGGCGACTGTCATATTACAAGGCGGATCCAAAGCCACAGCGATGCAAAGCCTGCAACTCAACTTAACCGGTGCGGCACGCTCTTGGCTGAAGCAACTACCGGAAGATTCTATCAGCAGTTGGAATGATCTTGAAGACAAATTTATTAGAAACTTCCAGTCTACATTCAAGCGACCCACGTCTTTGGAGCAATTGCGTGCTTGCAAGCAAAAGCCAGAAGAATCAATACGAGCCTTCATCCAATGATGGAACATTACCAAAAATTCGGCTGAGGAAATATTTGACAAAAGAGCAATCGACGCCTTCCATGATGGTCTTCGTCGACAAGAGTTCATTGAAGAACTAGGATGAACCAAGCCAAGGACAATTTCATAGCTAATGGAAATAGCCAATTGTTGGGCCGACGGAGAGGATGTTGTACACAACAAAAGGACTCGTTCACCTGATGACAGGGACTGGCGTAACAACGACCGGAGACGACGAACCAACGATGGATATCATACACCCAGTTACGTCATAGCGAGTTTTTATGGAACTGACAACCGATGAAATGATGACTACAACATCGGATATCTTGGCAGTAGGGACAACATCGGTGAAAGCCAGCCATGGCAACGATACCAGTCGACGAACCGAGACCCACCAATGTCAGCAGGACAAATGTTGGAAGGACCCTGCAATATGCACTACTACGTTGACTCAACAGGGAAAAGGCGATCAAATCACCTCCTAAAGGACTGCCGGACATTCCTAAAGATGCAAGGACTATGCAACGCAAAGGAAGCCGAAGCACCCAATAGAAACTACGCCCCTACACCTGGCACTTTCGCCATTGGCGCTCCACCCCCGCCGCAGGAGACTCCACCAGCGGGACAGCCACAAAACATAGTATACCAAGACAGCAAATATCCCAGATCAAAGGGAGCAATGTCAATGATCCAAAAGGGGCCACCCTCTAACAGAAAACAGAAGTTGATCACTAGGCAAGTAAATTTGGCAGTAACAAATCCACCTCCTACACCGGAGTATCTCCATTGGTCAGAACAAGAAATTACTTTCAGCAGAGCTGACCATCCCTTACAGGTCCCTCAGCCAGGCCAGTCAGCACTAATAGTGGAAGCGCAAATCGGCGGGTTCGACATGAGCAAGGTTTTCCTGAATGCAGGAAGCAGCATCAATCTGATTTATGCCAAAACTCTATGGGCCATGAACTGGTCCTTGACGAACCTAACACCAATAGACACAACCTTCCACAAGATAGTTCTAGGAAAAGCCAAAATTCCATTAGGCAAAGTCCACCTCGACGTAGTTTTTGGGTCAAAAAACAACTTCAGACGAGAAAAGCTGGAATTCAAAGTCATGGACTGGCCATCTCAATACCACGCGATCCTGGGACGACCAGCTTTCGCTAGGTTCATGACAGTACCTCACTATGCATACTTAGTGCTAAAAATGCTAGCCCCAAACGGGATCATTATAGTCAAAGGAAGCTTCAGCCACGTAGATAGCTGCGATCGGGAATTCAACAGAATCTCGGAATCTTTCGGGATGGAGGCGGAGCTCGTATAGCTGAAACTGACGGATGAAGAATCAACACACGAAGGGCACACTCGCAAAAAGAAAATATCAGAAGAGCAAGCATGTAGCAGTCTCGCAAAAAGCAACGTATGCGGCCTCCAATAATGGTCCCGCATAAGAAGACCCACTCATTGCCAAGTTATGAGCACTACCATACGGAAGATGATGAAGATCCCAAGGACAGAAGCCGAAGTTCCTCTAGAAAAACTCTATTAAGATGCACTCTCTACTCAATAAAGGTTAATGGCCAGGCGTTCACGCCATAGCAATGTACCCCTATTCTTTATTAATAAATAAAGAAAGTATTCTGCGAGATAAAACTTCTGTGGTACACGAACATTAGTTCGTCGGATCCCCCAACGAGAGAATACATCATATAATCAAAATCTCGTATGAAACATGCGACCTTTTTGATAAAATGTCTATACAATATTTCGGTTACACAGTGCAAAGCTACACAAACAAGCAGTCAGATCTCAAAATTTACAAAAAATTCCTCGTCTACTTCTAAGCACCTACGCACAATCCTAATGGTAGGTCTACGAGCGACGGCATAGTGAGGCGCCATATATACAAGGTCGCCATCGGAAGGGGGAGGCAGACCCAAAGATATGACGTCCAGGTCCAATGACGGGTGATGCGCATTGATGTCTACGCACTTCTATTCTTGTAGACAGTTGTTGGGCCTCCAAGTGCAGAGGTTTGTAGAACAGCAGCAAGTTTTCCCTTAACTGGATCACCCAAGGTTTATCAAACTCAGGGAGGAAGTGGTCAAATGTATCCCTCTCAAGCAACCCTGCAATCAAGATACAAGAAGTCTCTTGTGTCCTCAACACACCCAATACACTTGTCAGGTGTATATGTGCACTAGTCCGGTGAAGAGATAGTGAAATACAAGTAATATGGATGATTATATGTGGTAAAGGTGCCAGAAAATAGCTTTGATGGCGTGTGGTTGACAGGTAGGAAGAGACTAAAGGCAATATGAAATAAAGATGGAAGCAAGCAAACCTGTAACAGATCTAGTTACAAACTGTGTTTCAATGCTTAGAAACAAGGACTAGGGATCATACTTTCACTAGTAAAAACTCTCATATAAATATCATCTTTTTATGATACTACTCTGAACTACTCTCCGGTTGGACACTCTAATCCATGGTAGGGCTATAACAACACTCCTCAAAGTTCGCTTTCCCCATCTAGATAACCCCACACTATCACCTTGAGCGCTAGATGGTTCCAACAAACACCACAATTTCATAGAGACATCCAAGTCCAAATATAACTCATAACAAGTATTTGTAATCTCTACCCTAAGTGCCACCATGGTGTGCATGCTGTCACTTTCACACACATGGGGAGAGCCAGAGATCTATTAAAGCACTTGAGTAGCAAGGTAGATCTACTTGATTACAAAGCACTTGATCACAATATGATCATGCATAGAGAGAGAGAGATGAACACATAGCTAACGGTAGATCCCTTAGCCTCGAGGAAGATCTACTCCCTCATCATCATCTGAATCAGCAACTGCGATGGAGATAGTGGTGGAGATCGATGGAGATGGCTCTGGGGGCACTTCCCCGTCCCGACAGGGTGCTGGAATAGAGACTTTTTGTCCCCCGAATCTCCCCTTCGGTGGTGGCGGTGCTGCGGAACTTTTAGTGGCTGGAGGCTAGATTTCTTAGGGTTTCTGTGAAAGGGCGATGTTAGAGGGTGGACCAGGGGCCCACACCACCTGGCGGTGTGGCCAGGGGGACCCGCGCCACCACATGGTGTGGACAGCCCCTGGCCCCTCTCTGTCTCGTCTTCTGGCTCCGTGAGTCTTCTGGTGAAATATCGAATTTGGCTTTTGTCCGGTCCAATTCCGAGAATATTCATTTTCTGGCTTTTCTGGATCCAAAAATAGGCAACTGGCACTATGGCATCTTGTTAATAGGTTAGTTCTATAAAATGTGTAAAAGTACTCCAAAGTGTGGAGAAAACATAAGAAAGTAGATTTAAAACAAGCATGGAACATCAAAAATTATAGATACGTTTGCAACGTATCAACATGCCCAAGCTTAACTCCTGCTCATCCTCGAGTAGCTAAGTGATAAAAAGAATAATTTTTGAGGTGACATGCACCATCACAATCTTGATCAAGGCATTTGTAAAACATTGATAGCTGGGATCATATTACTTTAACATAGCATGAAAGATATAGTTCTAACAATAAGACATAGCAACTCTGTTGTGACATGAAAGGATACAAACAAAATATCCATGAATAACAATGCTTTGCAAGGTGTTTGTTTGTTTCACATATATAAAACATAATAAGAATGGTATTCATCTTGTCCCTCACATTGTAGCAAAACATAGATGCATCGGACACCTTCAAAGTTCAAAAGGGTGACTAGATACAAATAGTTTAAGAACAAGTAATATCAAAGTTATGCATCAATCAACAAGTCTTGGGACATTGCACATTAAATTAAGAATGACCACTATGCTCTCTCAAAAGGTGCATAAAGATAGAAGATGAAGACTCAATATAAAAGTAAAAGAAAGGCCTTCATAGAAGGAAGCAGGGATTCAAGTCTCATAAAGAGCTTCAAAAAATTATGGTACTTATTAGCTTTCAGCTCTCATTGCCCCTATCATAAGCATCTTGAAGTGATTAAGGTTAAAGTGAACAAACAATGGAGTATATGCTTGACAAAGTATAAGTTGGCAATCTCATGTCCCTTGAATACGAGGGTCGCTCCTCATGCTACTCAAGTTTAGTTACCGGTAAGTTCTTGTCATAGTAAGTACATGTGTATCATAGAGAACCGCCAACGGGGTACCACTTGCCTGATGATACGGAAGAATCCCCATATCAAAATGACAAGGCAAGCAGACATTAAGCATCTCAGCATCTTCTTATTTACCATGGGAAAATGGTGCTTTTTCCTCTCTTTCCTCTTTTCTCATCTCTTTTTTTCCTTTTTTTCTCAATCTCTATCTCTTTTTTATAAGTAATGCTAGATTGCTCATTATGGTTACGCTGCAGGTTTCCACCATGATTAGGCATGGATTAGACCAGCGGCCCAGGCGTTTCTCTAACACACATACATAACTCCATGGACTTACAAGCTCCCCTTTCATTTCACACTGACGACATCCATAAACAAAAGAGCATGATATCAACTAGGTACAATGTACAAGTGCAATGTTGAAAGCGTTCCCCATGACAACATGGTTCTGCTAATCCCCAACGTATAAGTGCAAGCATATGCAACATAGATGACACAATGGTTCAAGTTTTATTAGGGGCAAGAAAACTAAAGTGTGCCATCAAGTTCGTGAGAGCTTTAATCACTAATTTTCACATAACAAGTTTAATTCGGAAGGTAGATAAAAACATGAATATACTTGGAATAGCAAATGCTAATAGGTAGGTATGGTGGACTCTTTGGAATAACTTGGTTTTATTTGGAGTTGGATGCATGAGTGGAAGTCATACTTGGTATGGAGGCTAGCAAAAGACTGGGAGCGACCAACTAAGAGAGCAACAATGGCCATAATTAGGCAAAGCGACAAAACATTATTAATCAAAGCATAAAGTGATATTACAAGTCAAAAACTAAATGATCATAGAGGCTATGGTGACATGGTATATGCTTAACATGGTGTGAGCATGCCCCAAATCAACCCAAATAAAGCATTTAAAGGAGAATACCACAATACTATGCTTTAATATGCTAAAACAACACATGATTCTTTCAAGGCACATTAAGCAATCTCAATTGTTTATAACAAGTCATGCTACAACAAGAATCACTAAGCATAAAGTCAAAACAATATCAAGCATGACATGATAAAGACTAAGCCACAGTCAAAACAAGCTCCTTTTATACCACGTATAAGCATGAACTTTCCTACTCTTTCCCAATCCAAACAAACTTATTTGAAAGAACTCACACAGATAATAATAAATAAAGATCAGTGAGCTTGTCTCACAAATCCGAAAGGAAGAACTAAAAAGTTCTAAGCTGAAAGCACAAGAAACTTAAGGATAAACCTAGTGCTAGCAAAAGAGAACACTCACAAAACAATAAGAATGAAAACTAGAGTGTTCTGAACAATGAAAGCAGAGTGTGTCTCTCTCCAAAAGAAGTGTTGGGATCCAACCAACTTATTGCAAAAAACCAAGCAAACTAAGCGAACGAAAACTAAGAACAAAAACGAAGACGCTCCAAGAACAACACAACTGTGCATGAAACAATAAAAATGAAGTGTTTGGAAGAAACCTGAGATTTTTATTGATAGAAGGGGATGCCTTGGGCATCCCCATGCTTTGATGCTTGTACATTTTGAATATTTTCTGGGGTGACACGGGATGGCATCCCAAAGCTTGAGTTTGTGTCCATACTTCATCTTATCACATTACTCTTTCCTACACTTAAAATTTTCCTTCATACAAAAACTTCACACAATCTTCATTAGCAACATTAGTGCACTCAAGATAATAAGTCTTTGGTTTTAGCTTCAACACAAGTAAAACTTCCATTAAAACATAAGATACTGTAGCACTTCCTTTAAAAAGTTCAAATGATCAAGGAGAACTCAAAGAGAAAGAGGTTAAGAGGGGAATGCAAATAATAGCAGAAATCTATCAAAACAGATCAGCAGGTAAAAACCAATTTTTTCGAAGCCCTTCCGTTGCTCAAATCGAAAAGTGTTGAACTAACCAAAGTTATATAATAACCTGGGGGATTTATTCAGAAAATTACAGCTCAATCCGATATACAGATATGTTTCACGAATTTTTACAGTAAAGCACAAAAATCTGTTTCGGAACAACACTTCCCCAAATCTTACTTCCCTCTCATTAGAGGTTATTGTTGGCACAAAAATCAAATAAAAAAGGACAATGAAAGGTTATTACAGAAGTAGTAACTTCCAATACTCAAGAAAACTATTGGGTTATCTCCCAAGAAGTACTTTTCTTTAATGCCTTTAAGTTAGGCATGATAGTTTGAGAAGATGCTCATATAAGAAATATGAATTGAAGCAAAAGATAGCATCAAGAAGCATATTCAAAGCACATTTAAGTCTAACCCACTTTCTGTGCATGTGAATCTTGTAAAGTCATGAAAGCACAAAGCAATAAGCATAGTAAAGAAAAACAAGTGCAACTTCGAAAATTTCAACCTAAAGAGGGGAAACTTAATATTGTTGAGATACATGAAACCATTGTTCCCTCTCTCATAATAACTTTTAGTAGCATCATAAATAAAATCAACAATATAACTATCACATAAAACATTCTTATCATGAGCCACATGCTTAAAATAATTAATACTCTCCACATAAACATAGTCATTCTTATTAATTGTAGTAGGAGCAAATTTAACAAAATAGCTATCATTATTATTCTCATCACCATAATCATCAAATATAGGAGGCATATTGTAATCATAATCAATTGCCTCCTCCATAGTAGGTGGACTGAAAATATCATATTCATCATTGTAATCATCATATATTGGAGGTTTGGTATCATCATAAGCAACAGAATAGCTATCTTCCAAAGCTGGGGAACTTAAAAGATCATTTTCACAAAAACTAGCTTCCCCAACCTTAGACTTTTCCATAGTATTAGAAATAAAGGTGTTCAAATAATTCATACTAATAACATTGCTATTAGCATGCAAATAAAGTTCCATAGGTTTTTTAATTTTCTCTTCAAACACTTCATGTCCTATTTCAAGATTAATACTATAAAGCTCTCTAATTTTGTTGTTGTTTTCCATTAAGCCTAACTAGTGAAAACAAGAAACAAAAAGACAAAATTGCAGAATCTAAAGGGAATAACTTCGAGCACTCACACACCAGCTAACGCACTAGAAGATAGTTTAGTAGCCATAGGATGTCTGTACCTTTTACCTTACCTCCCTGACAACGGCGCCAGAAAATAGCTTGATGTCTACGCACTTCTATTCTTGTAGACAGTTGTTGGGCCTCCAAGTGCAGAGGTTTGTAGAACAACAGCAAGTTTTCCCTTAAGTAGATCACCCAAGGTTTATCGAACTCAGGGAGGAAGTGGTCAAAGGTATCCCTCTCAAGCAACCATACAATCAAGATACAAGAAGTCTCTTGTGTCCCCAACACACCCAATAGACTTGTCAGGTGTATAGGTGCACTAGTTCCGCAAAGAGATCGTGAAATACAAGTAATATGGATGATTATAAGTGGTAACGGTGCCAGAAAATAGCTTTGATGGCGTGTGGTTGACGGGTAGGAAGAGACTAAAGGCAATCTGAAATAAAGATGGCAGCAAGCAAACATGTAATAGATCTAGTTGCAAACGGTGTTTCAATGCTTAGAAACAAGGCCTAGGGATCATAATTTCACTAGTGAACACTCTCATATAAATATCTTCTCTTTATGATACTACTCTGAACAACTCTCTGGTTGGACACTCTAATCCATGGTAGGGCTATAACAACACTTCTCAAAGTTTGCTTTCCCCATCTAGATAACCCCACACTGTCACCATGAGTGCTAGATGGTTCCAACAAATACCACAATTTCATAGAGACATCCAACTCCACATATAACTCATAATGTCACTTTCACACACATGGGGAGAGCTAGAGATCTATTAAAGAACTTGAGTAGCAAGGTAGATCTACTTGATTACAAAGCTCATGATCACAATATGATGATGCATAGAGAGAGAGAGATGAACACATAGCTACCGGTAGAACCCTTAGCCTCGAGGAAGATCTACTCCCTCATCATATTGGGAATCACCAACGGCGATGGAGATGGTGGTGGAGATCGATGGAGATGGCTCCGGGGGCACTTCCCCATCCCGGCAGGGTGCCGGAACAGAAACTTTCTGTCCCCCGAATCTCCCCTTCGGTGGCGGCGGTGCTGTGGAACTTTTTGTGGCTAGAGGATGGATTTCTTGGGGTTTCTGCATCAGAGGCTTATTATAGGTGAAAGTGCGATGTTAGAGGGTGGACTAGGGGCCCACACCACCTGGTGGCGCAGCCAGGGGACCCGCGCCACCACATGGTGTGGCCAGCCCCTGGCCTCTCTCCGTCTCGTCTTCTGGCTCCGTGAGTCTTCCGGTGAAATATCGACTTTGGATTTTGTCCGGTCCAATTCCGAGAATATTCATTTTCAGGCTTTTCTGGAACCAAAAACAGAAGAAAACAGTCAGCTGGCACTGTGGCATCTTGTTAATAGGTTAGTTCCAGAAAATATGTAAAAGTACTCCAAACTGTGGACAAAACATAAGAAAGTAGATATAAAACAAGCATGGAACATCAAAAATTGTAGATACGTTTGCAATGTATCACGCATGCACCTAAGAGAGCGCGAGCTTGGCACCCGCCACAAGCTAAAGCTTCACATAATGGTGGATCTTCTCACCTTGCCGAAACTTTGTAATTAAATCTGCCCAGGTCTGACGCTGAGGACCCCGAGGAAGCAGGGCATTGTAAACAATAGCCAGAGATCTGCAGCAGCATTCGACAAATTGCTCCAGCTCCGATATACGATCCTGCAACAGCGCCATAGTGTAGGCACGACGGTGGTCAGTCCAAAAATCTGTTTCAGAACTTCGAGAGACAGATACTAGAGCGTGCATCCGGTCGCGCAGACGCTGATTTTCCTCCCTCTCGCACAATCAAATACCTGCACATTGGAGAGAAATTAATTTCTATCAAGACGGAAAAGGCAACCGAAGAAAAAGGCAGCTTACACAATAGTTTTTTCGCTCGCCCTAGAGATTTCTTCCAAGAAAAAAGCCTCGCGGTTGAGGGCCTAGCGTGTTTTCGATTGGTAATCATCCACCATCGATTGAACAACCCGCAATCTTCCTTCAAGTTTCTTCACTTGCTCTATCTTTTCAGCATACAACGGTGGGTCCACCATACGCACGATGGCAGGACTGGTCGCACGTGCTATAGTGGAGGGCGGAACAACATCCGACGGTTGCGCGGAACCAGAAGGAGCCAAAGAATCATTCAAGATCTGACAAGACAAAGAAGTATACGAAACACTCAACATACAAAGGCAAGGTCACATGCATATATTCAAAAGCTGCTTTCTTGTAAAAAGAAGCAAAGGGAGGCTGGACAAGTTCAAATTCCATTACAATAAAGGGAGACATGATAAAAATTACAGAACATAGCCTACAACGCTGTATCCTTTAAAGAAAGGGTGGCACTAGCGGAAGGAGCACTAGCTATGACAACAAAAGGGGTAGTCGAAGAAGGAGCACCCGTCGCAGTAGGGGAGCCGAAGAAGGGGTCGCCAGGTTCTCCGAACCTGAACCCAGGCCTAGGAGTAGCCGAGAAAGTTTTCTAGCCCTCTTAATATGTGGCTTTAGGTCAATCTCTTTGCCACTGGGGGTGACTGGGACAGAGGAGCTAACCTTCTCCCAGTCGACCTTCTCGCTGTGCGCCATCGCCAGGGCCATCAAAGTTTCGGCACCGCTCCTTGACTGCGTCAAACTATAACCAACAAGGGGGCCAGGATCAGCACCGAAAATGGCGACAAGATCATTTAGGTTCTCCGGCACATCCTTGGTTGGAAATATTTCGGCATGGAGCTTCTTGAAGGCGCAGCGAGAGCGGACAAGAAGATTGCGCCCACGAACGTTGTTAGCCTCCAAAGTGCTAACAACATCCAACAAAGGATCAACCTTCTTATCATCATCCGCATTAGGTTCTGGCCAGTCAGTTCTAACAACAAAAAGAGAGAGGAAGAGGTTGACAACCAAAAGAAAGAATCAAAACAAAAACACGCACAGATAAAAACTTATGGGTCAGCGAGTTATTAAGGGCCTCCAGGTGCTGCCGCACATTCGCATCCCGAGTAGCGACTTACCTGGCCACTTTCTCAGCATCAGCTTTCGCCTTCTGATTGGCCTCCTCCAAAGCCATTTCCACAGCTTGGAGTCTGCCCTCCAGATCATCGGCGCGCTTCATCGCCTCATCCTGAATAACTCTGGATTGGTTGGCAGCGGCTGTAGGAGCGAATCACAAAAATGAGGATGAACATTTTTACAAAGAGATTACAAATATGGTCAGCACATACCTTTTAGCTCTTCGGCATCATCACGGATCCTTAAAAACGAGAGGCCATACCGACCATCTCGCGCATCAAAGGCTGAACAAAGAAAAATCATAGCAAAAGGATATAAAGGAAAAATAAAAAGTGTACGGGGAAGGAAAAATTCCGGCTTCAAAAGTGACTTACATCCTTCATATCCACATCAATAGGATCTTCAGATATCACCACCCCTTTACCTGTTGTTTTCTTCCTTTTTCTCGGCGGCGGCTTGGATGAAGTGGCAACATCCTTCTGGGTGGTCTTCTCCACAGGAGACAGAGGTTCTTCTTTCGGCTCCGCCGATAGGGGAGGAGTTTTCCTTGTGGAGCAGCCCACAGATGTGGGAAGAGGAGAAGCGGGAAGATCTTCATCATCACTACAATAGTACAACACAAGCAGGAGCAAGCATCAGTAGTAAAATCACCCGGTGAAACAGAAACAGAAGAAAGCAAATACTTACGAAGACACATCCTGCGCAAGACGGAACAAGTTCATCTTGGTAGGGGCAGCTGCGATCGGAGAAGCACCGAAAGGCTTGGAAGCAGTCGAGTCATCCAAATCCTCGACCCTTTCCACAGCATAAGGGCGTTTGCTCTTTTCACCAGCAGGCTCCACGCGGAAATCTCTGAAGCCAGCCGAAGGAAGTGATGGCGTCTTCGACGAAGAAATTAAACTATTCTTTGTGGAGTTAATGCACCAATAAAATCACCTCAGTAGTTCTGTAAATCCAAAAATAGTTATTCCAATTTCTACTGGAAGGTATTTGCAATACCTAGCCAATGTACTTCGTCCCAGGTCATTTGGTCCTATAAAATATATTTGGTTAAAAAGACAAATTGACCACAAAACTAACTTTGGGAATTTCCCAAGGGCATTATGATAATTATTTTCAGGTGTTTCTAACTCTCAAAAATCAAAAACCCAAATTTATACAAAACCTTATGAGGAAACATTTGATTGAGCTATATATCTTTTATGGTGAATTATTCACCTAAACTTAGGTTTATTTCACTAGAAAATTCATAACTAATTAAGGAAAAATGATAAAACCATGATACCACTTTTGTTAGTCTTGTTATTCCAATACCTACCTGTTGATATCATTTTTGTACATGGATATCATACATACCCAAGCCTTAGTTCAAAACCCCTTCATTATGTGGTATTTGGCATTTAAATCATTAAACATGTTCCACAAATGCCTTTCCATTTTTCTTCCAATTGCAACCAACTCAATCTACCAAAACCTACTGAATTGAACAATGTGTTATATGAAATTTTGTTGTATTTTCTTGATGCTTGTATGCCTTGTGTTGATTGTGGCCTTTGTTTGCTTGCATGTGATCCATATCGACGATAGATGTGATTGAATCGAAGACAAGAAGATGGTTATTATTTTTATTATTGTTATTATTGGGTATTCTAAGAAGAAGTCCAGGGACATACATGCCATATTGTTGATCGCATGCAAGCCACCGTCTTGCTCATAAGCCTTGTCCTACTGTTTTACTTATGCATGTTTTACCTACAGTTTTATGTAAACTGCACTATTTTACTATATGATGTTGTATATCTGGTAGTGGTTAGCTCCTCCAATACCATTACAACTTTGTACTGCTAAGTACAACCCCTTGACGACACCTACTTTCCCCTAGTATGATAGCTGGTGTATAACCCCATACCCCTTTGGAGACCCCATTTTAGTCGAAGCAAAACTAGAGGATGGGAAGACCCCCCACCCCCCACTCCCAAAAAAATTTACAAAATGTTTATGACAAAATCTTGGTGAGGTTTGACCTACCAAGATAAGTTTGAGAAAATAAAAAGGTTTTTGTTTTACAATATGCTAAAAGAAAGATGGAGGAAAAATGTTTACGAAAACGCACCCGATCCTTTGCAGTTTTGCCAGAACAATTAACCCGTGCGACCACATTACTCTGGAATGGGATAGGGCTGGACTTGAAGTTTGCTACTCTGGTGTGGGAATTCTCACAACTACTTCTAAGGGATTATCTCCCTCTAATGTCGGGGTTCCTTTATAGAAAGGGTCAACTGCTAGACAATCACCTAGAGGAATTGTGAATTGCCCTCGGGAGCAGCCAGGCGATACTATGAGCCTCTCACTGAAAGTGCCCACTCTAGAGGAGTCGGAATGCACTCCATTTGGTCTATGGCATGGACATCCCGGTGTGGAGAGGAACAACTCATAGGATAGGGCCTATACTAGAGTGGCATCTGGAGAGTCTTGATCGGTTACTCGACCCACGATCGGTATGGATCAGGGCAGGGTACCCGGATGGTGTGGGTAAAGTGTACAACCTCTGCAGAGTGTAAATCTATTCGAATAGCCGTGTCCATGTTCATGGACGGTTGGGAAGGTTGCTATAGAGCGGTGTTGGTTTTGATTTCAAAAAGTACTTCGGAAAAAGCAAATGCTTTGGGAATGATTTGACCATGGGATGATCGGAAAGGAAGGAAAGGACTTTGGTCACGAGATGACCGGAAAGAAGAAACAAATGAGTGACCCAATCCTAGTGTTTTCCAAAAACTTCTCAAAAAGGTTTCCAAAATGTTTTACAAAAGATTTCAACAAAGATGTGTGGATGCTATATCTACAAGAGAAACTATGTGAGAAAAGAACCTCTCTTGGAGCCCTCCTACTACCATAGCCATATTGCATATCCTCTTGTTATTATTACTCTCTTAAGGTGGTTTGTGAGTACATTCAAAGTACTCACTGGCATTGTCCCTGGCTATTAACTTGGTCAGATATCAAGAAGAAGGTGTTGTTGATGTCTATGCGAGCTAGGACATTCTCCTAGACGGTTGCTTGTAGGTTAAGGCATGGCTCGGGCTCTACGCTTGATGAAGTTCCACTGATAATTATTGATGTAGCCATACTAGCATGTAAGGTATGACATGTGTCCGCTTAAGTAATGCATGTTTACTTTGATACTTGTCGGTTATGTGCCATGACTTACTGATCATGGGATCGTGGTGTATGCATAACAGGGATTCTCGGAGGATTAATCCGGGGGCCCCACATGGTTGGACGCGGATCCGCAAAAAATATGCCAGGATCTAGAGACCCGACTATTCTTTACCAACCTCATGCCGCAGCTCGGAAATACGATCAAGAAAGGGCTGGATTTCCGCCATTTCTTTGGCAGAAGGACACTGGTCCTAGGAATCAAGTTTGCGGCAGGTTTTCTTTGGGTCAGAAGGGGTTAACCCGAAGGACTGGCCTTCAAGTGGTTGATCCTTGACATAAAACAATTTGGACTTCTAGCCTTGGACAGAATCCGTGATTTTGAAATCAAAATAATCAACGTCGGATCAAACAGAGAAAATGCCGCCACCAACGTCATGGACAATGGTGTTAGTGGCGTTGCGACGAACATAGAAGAAGTGCTTCCAAAGGCCCCAATGGGGATGAATCCCAAGGAAACACTCGCAAAGAGTGATGAAACAAGCGATGCGGAGAATAGAATTGGGAGTGAGATGATACAGCTGCATGCCATAAACAAACAAAAGGCCCCGAAGAAATTCGTGGACAGGGAGAGAAAGACCGCAGAAGAGGAAGGAGAGGAACATTACCCTCTAGCCAAGCTCAGGGATGGGAACAACTTCGTCCCCGGGGAGCTTGCAGGAGCCCTCCGTTAGAAGGCTGGAGTTCCGCGCCTCGCGGAGCTCCCACGTCGTGCACTTGGTGAGAGCCCACCCGACGGCCCTTTTCTTGGTGGCCTTTGCGGTGGCAATGGAAGTCCCAGCTGCCTCGTTTTTGCCCATGGCGGCGAAGCGAGGAAAGAAGAGCACAAAAATCAAAGTTCGCAAGGAAGAAAGACCAGGAGATCGCAAGGGGGCAAGAGCGCAAGGAGGAAGAAGGAGCAGATGGAGGCAAGGTGAAACAGTAAAAAGCATATCCCTTCCCTTATAAAGAGCAACGACACAAGGACCTAACTGTTCGATGCAAAATCGAAATGACAGAGGATAGCACGATGATGACACGTGTTTACAAAGGTTTCGTAAAGGGAAAATTAAAAGAAGTTATGACTGCAGTAAAAACGGAGAACAACACGTGACGCCTCGATTTCCACGTGGAAAGGGGACGTGTAGTCAAGAATCTCCGCTTAATACGCCATCACGCATCATCATTACTGCCGCACGAGCCCATGTTCGACACGTCCCGTCAGGGCGTGTTTTCTCTGAAAATCAACAACATCAGATATGCCATCACTGACGTCACAATAGAACCACTACAAGAAATTGCGGCTTGTTTTAAGAGTATGACCTGAAGAAATTAAATTGGAGTCGGACTAAATTCCTCCCGGAGAAGATTTGAGACTACACTCGAATATACAATATTACAACTATAGCCTCGGGGCTACTCCTATCGGGAGCACTGGTCGTGCACCTGACAAAAAATACAGAAGCACTGGCGCCATAAAATTTCCGAGCCTATGTTTTGATACATATATCCAAACATATCCTCGGGGGCTACTCCTATCAGGAGCGCTAACGTGCACCCGATAAAAGGAAAAACAAAGGAAACATTCAACGACAGATACTCCTATCGGGAGCAGATTGCAAAAAGTATAAAAACTCTCGGATCGAACCCGATGCAATAAAAATCCGAATGCCGTGTTCAGAAACATGAAGACACCAGGATTCGTCATGTGTGGCCTGGTAATCACACAAGAATGCACTCTACCAGTAAAATATCTATATCACCAATACGATGAAAAATCCCGACGGACGCGTTGGGTACTCGATAAAATAGAAACTGGAATTCAGTATTGTGTAAGACCTCGGCGGCTCGAACTGAATTACACCAGTTAAAAATTCCGGATTCGAGCCTGGGGACTTGAGTTTGATGTAGGTCAACCTTGTTTTTGCTTAGGAGCAATTAACTTATTCCCGATCCGTCGGAAGCATCAGACTCGTTGTACCAAAATCCCCACAAAAATAAAAATTAGGAAACAAGAGAGAAGGAAGAAAGAAAACTTTGAGACTCAACCCGAAACTGTGGTTCAGATAGAGTCTTGGGGGCTACTGACATGTGTATGATTACTCAGATGATCATTATTCGCTACCCTACATTGGGTAAAAGGCCTAAAGGCCCATGAAGATTCCAGATAAACAGTCCAAGGAAGCAACTGACAAAGACTTTAATTGTATTAGGAAAGAAACTACGAACTGACATTGTGTTGGTATTGTGATTACGCGTGTATGAAACCTATCCGCATACAGCTTTGAGACCCGGCCTTTATATATAGGATGGGAGAAGCCCAAGCGAGGGTACTGAAATCTAGTGGACAACTTGTAATAGTGTGTTTTCCCAATATTCATGCGACTTTGATTCCATTGTTTTCCTGACATCCGACGAAATCCCCAGTGTTCTCTTTTCCACGAAACCCTAAGTCCATCACCATGGGCATTGCCGAGGTTACCCCTCGACAGTGGGTCTATGAGTAGCGGCGTAATGAGGCGCCATATAATCAGGGCCATCATCGGAAAGAGGAGGCAACCCGAAGATACAACCTCCAAGTTCAGTGTCAGATGATACACATGTACCCAAGAAAGCGCGAGCTTGGAACCCGCCAAGAGTTGAAGCTTCAAGAAATGATGAATCCATTCACCTTGTTGGAAATTTGCAAGCAAGTCCGCCAAAGTCTGAGGCTAAGGATCTCGAGGAAACATGGCATTATAAACAAGGGCCAGTGATCTTCGGCAGCACTCGAGAAATTGCTCCAACTCTGATAGGCGGTCCTGAAGCAACGCCACAACATAAGCATGGTGATGATCGGCCCAAAAATCTGTCTCAGAAGTTTGGGAGGTAGACACAAGAGCTTGCATTCGGTTGCGCAGATGTTGGGTTTCCTCCCTCTCGCACAATCGAAAGCTTGCAAATCGGGAAGAAAACATTGACTTCCCACAAAAACCAGAAGGAGCAGCGGAGATTTCCTTGGAACCAGAGGACTTAAACAACAAATTCTCACTTTCCTTGGAAATTTCTTCCAATAAAAAATCTTCACGATCGAGGGCCTGACGTGTCTTAGATTGCGCAACATCCACCACTGAATGAAAAACCCGAAGATTTCCTTCAAGTTTTTTCACCTGTTCAATTTTTTCAGCGTACAACAGTGGATCCACTATACGCACAATGGCGGATCCACTGTACCCACTACAGATGAAGATGGAATTGCATCCGACAATTGCGCGGATCCAGAAGGAGCCAAAGATTCATTCAAAATCCGGCAAGACACGAAAGATATGAAAAATTCAGAATACAAAGACAAACTCATACGCATATATTCAACATTTGCTTTCTTGCAAAAAGGAAGCAAAAGGCAGCTGGAGAAGTTAAAGGTTCATTACAGTGACGACAACAATAAAACTACAAAACAAAGCCTATGAAGCCATGTCCTTCAAAGACAAAGTAGCACTACCAGAAGGAACACTAGCTGTAGGAACGACAGGAGCAGCCGAAGAAGGAGCGCCTGTCGAAGAAGGGGCGGCCAGCTTCTCCGAGCCTGAGCCTAGGCCCAAAAGCAGTTGAGAATACTTTATGGCCCTCTTAACATAAGGCTTCAGGTCAACTTCTTGGCCATTGGAGGTGATTGCGACAAAGGAGTTAACCTTCTCCCAATCGACATTCTCGATGTGCACCATCGCCAGTGCCATTGAAGTTTCGGCACCACTATTCGACTGCATCAGGCTATAACCAACAAGGGGGCTGGGATCGGCACCGCAGACAGTGACAAGATCATTCAAGTTATTCGGCGCCTCATTGGTTGGAAAACTTCAGCATGAAGGCTTTTAAAGGCACGGCGGGAGCGGACAAGAACGTTGCGCTCACAAACGTTGCTGGCCTTGAAGGGGCTAACAACATCCGACAAAGTATCAACTTTCTTGCCTTCGTGCAGCGTTAGGTTCTGGCCAGTCAATTCTGAAAATAAAAAAGGAAAAGATTGATGACCAAGGAAAAGAAACAAAATAAAGCCACACAAGACAAAAAAAACTTACGGGTCAAAGAAGCATTAAGGGCCTCCTAGCGCTCCCGAAGATTTTCATCTCAAATAGCGGCTTGTTTGGCCACTTCTTCAGCATAAGTTTTCGCCTTCTGCTTGGCCTCCTATAAAGCCTCTTCAGCACCCCGAAGTTTGACCTCCAGATCATCGGCACGCTTCATCGCCTCGTCTCGAATAACTCTGGATTCATTGGCAGCAGCTGCGCAAATAAATCATGAACAGTGGAGAAGAAAAACTCGCAAAGAAATCCCGAAGATAAATATGACATACCCTTCAGTTCTTTGGCTTCATCGTGGATTTTTATAAAATGAGAGGCCATGTCAACCATCTCGCACATCAAAGGCTGAAGAATAACATCATGGCAAGGGATAGGAAAAATAAAAAGAAGCTACGGGAAGAAAAATTATGAAATAAAGAGTGACTTACATCTTTCGTATCCACATCAACAAGGTTTTCAGATATCACCACACCTTTACCAGCCGTTTTCTTCCTTTTTCGCGGCGACGACCTTGACGAGGTGGCAACGTCTTTCTGGATAATCTTCTCCACAAAAGACACGAGATTTTCCTTTGGCTCCGTCGACGGCGGAGGAGATTTCTTTGCAGAACAGGCAACATATGTACGAAGAAGAGATGCGGGAGGATCTCATCATCATCACTGCAAAAGGCAAAAACCAAACAAGCATCAGCAATAGAACTACCTGATAAAGCAGTAAAGAAGCAGTACAACACTTATGAAGATACATCCTGCGCAAAGCAGAACAGACTAGAGAAGCATCAAAGGGTTTGGAAGTAGTTGAGGCATCCGAGTCTTTGGCCTTTTCTGCAGCAAAACAACATTTCCTCTTATCACTAGCCCACTCCATGTGAAAATCCCCAGAGCGAGCTGACGGAAGAGATTACGTTTTCGATAAAGAATCAGAAGTAGAAAAATTCATCTCCTCATCCGCTGCAGTCTCAGTCACAGGGAGATCATCGGATGCGGAAGAATGGACAGGGGGCTCACAAATTCTAGTTAGAGGAGGAAGTGAGCTCAAGTGATCAAAGTCCTACATAAACAGAAGACATGGAAAAAGCGCCAGTCATTGATAGAGTAAAAATTCATCCACAAATAAAAGGGAGGAAAGATGGATGCAAAGGAAATTTACCTCGGGGAGACGGTTTTTCTTGCCATAAGGCTCCACAAGACAGTTGGAAGGAACTGGGCTTTTCTTGGTAAGGGTGGTGAAGTTTCGAACCGTCTTTTCATACACCTTGAGGGTAAGGTCTTCCGATGAAATCCTCATCGGGTCCTTCTTCCCGGTATACGCCCACATGCTAGAAAGCTGGGCCTGAAGTGGTTGGACACGGATCTGCAAAAAATATGCTAGTATCTAGACACCCGACAATTCCTTGCCAACTTCATGCCGCAGTTTCGAAATGCGATCAATATAGGGCTGGATTTCCACCATTTCTTCGGCAGAAGGACGTTGATCCCAGGAGTGAAGTTTGTGGCAAGTTTTCTTAGGATCTAAGGGGGCTAAACCGAAAGACTGTCCTCCAAGTGGTTGATCCTTAATATAAAACCACTTGGACTTCCAGCCTTGGACAAAATCAGTGATCTTAAAATCAAAATAATTTACGTCGGAGCGAACAGAGAAAATGGCGCCACCAATGTCATGGACAATGGTGTCAGTGGCGTTACGGCAAACATAAAAGAAATGCTTCCACATGCCCCAATGGGGATGAATCCCGAGAAAGCACTCACAGAGAGTGACGAAACAAGCAACATGGAGGATAGAGTTAGGCGTGAGCTGATACAGCTGGACGCCATAGACAAAGAGAAGACCACAAAGAAATTCGTGGACAAGAAGAGAAATGCCACGGAAAAGAAAGAAAATAAACATTACCCTCCAGCCGGGCTCGGGGATGGGAGCAACTTCGTCTCCCGGGAGCTTGAAGGTACCCTCCGCCAGATGGCCGGAGTTTTGCTCCTCGCGAAGATCCTGAACTGAACACTTGGAAGGAGCCCACCTGGCGGCCGTCTTCTAGGTGGCTTTCGCGACCGTAGCGGAATTCCCTGCCTTACTTTTGCCCATGGCAGCGAAAGGGAGACACGAGCATGGAGCAGGAGTTAGCAAGGGGGCAAGAGCACAAGAAAGAAGATGGAGCAAAGGAAGGTGAGGTAAAATAGTAAAACAAATCTCCTTCCCTTATAAAGAGCAAAGGTATGAAGTTCGAACCATTCGATACAGAATCGAACCGACAGAAGATCACATGATGGTGACATGTATTAAAGAGATTCCCTAAAAGGAAAAATCCAAAGAAGTTATTGTCGCGGTAAAAACGGGAGGACAGCGCGTCACTGGAGAGGGGACATGCAGTCAAAAAACTTTGCTGAATACGGTATCACGAGTCATCATTACTACCGTATGGCCCCACGTACAAAACGTCCCATCAGGATGTCTCTTCTGGAGATCAATAGCATAAAATACATCATTACTGACATCACAGCAAAGATATTGCAGAAATTGTGGCTCGCTATAAGAGATATGACCCGAAGAAATTAAAAATTGGAGTGGAAGTAAATTTCTCCGGGAGAAGGTTTGAGACTACAATCGAATATACAATATTGCGACTGTAGCCTCGGGGGCTACTCCTATCGGGCACTAGTAGTGCACCCGACAAAATCTACACAAACATTGGCGCCACAAATCCAAGTTTTCGAGCCTATGTTCTGATACATACATCCGAACATAGCCTCGGGGGCTACTGGTATCAGGAGCGCTGGCACGTAGCTGATAAAGAAAGAAAAATAATAAATTCTTCAACAGATACTCTTATCGGGAGAAATTATAGAAAACAAAAATATCTTCAGCCGCCAACGAACAAAAAAATCTTGGATCGCACTCGACGCAACAAAAATACGAATGCTATGTTCAAAAAACATGAAGCTAAGACCCCATGATTCGTCCTCTATGGCCTGGTAATCGCACAAAAATGCGCTCTGCTAGTAAAATATCCTTATCAATGATATGATGAAAAATCCCGACAGACGCGTTGGGTACCCGATAAAATAGAAACTGGAATTTAGTATTCGATAAGACCTCAGCGGCTCGAACTGAATTACACAAGTAGAAAATTCCGAATTCGAGCCTGGGGACTTGAATTTGATGTAGGACAAACTTGTTTTTGCCCAGAAGCAATTAACTGATTCCCGATCTGTCGGAAGCATCAGACTCGTTGTACCAAACTCCCTGCAAAATTAAAATTAAGAAACAGAAATAAATGGAAAGAATGGACAAAAGAAACTTTGAGACTCAACCAAAAACTACCGTTCCGGTAGAGTCTCGGGGGCTACTGACATAGGTACGACTATGCGGATGCTTATGATTTTCTACCCTATATTGGCTAAAAGGCTTCCGGTCTATGAAGATTCCAGATGATGGCCCAAGGAAGCAACCGACAAAGACTTTGATTGTATTAGGAAAGAGTCTCTGAACCGACAATGTGTTGGTATTGTAATCACGCGTATGTAAAACCTATCCGCATGCAGCTTAGAGACCCGACCTATTTTATATAGGACAGGATAAGCCCAAGAGAGGGTACCGAAAACTCCCAGGAAACTTGTAACAGTGCGATTCCGAAATATTCAGGCGACTTTGACTCCATTGTTTTCCTAACATCCGACGAAATCCCCAGCATTCTCTTTTCCGCGAAACCCTAAGTCCTTCACCATGGATATTGTCGAGGTTACCCCTCGTCAATAACTATCTACACATATTGAGAATACAACCTATTGTTCTATGAACTTTTTATTGCGGGGGGGGGGGAGGGTGTGACATGATGGTTCTAGAACATGGTGGAGTTTGCTCTAGGTACTACTCGTTCAACATGAATCCAGCTACTCTGAACCATTGGATCTAACAGCCCAATAGTCAGGACTGGTTCTATGGATCCAATTCAAAATTGCTCCATTATAGTAATAGAGATAATTCGAAAACATTGGCGATGATGCTATATGTGCATGACCAAACAAATTTCGGATAATCTCAAGGAAAAACAAGGCTGCATGTATCAATGAGCGTGAATGGACAATAAGAGTTGTGAGGACAGATTACTTGTGGGGCCTAGCAACCCCACATTTCTTCTTGTTTTTTAATGAGCTTACCTCATGAGTGGCTTTGATGTTGTTGCTTAGGTGCACTACGTTATTCATGTTAGCGGAATAGTGGGTTCCCAAAATTTTCTTTTAAACATAAGGTTGAACACTCCCAACCATAGTGATTCAAAATTTATCGATAAAGGGGATTTATTTACTGGGTGGTCGAGTGGTTGACTCCAAATGTCATTGTCATGTACTACCTCCATTCAGAAATATAAGACGTTTTAGCTTTGTCAATCGACTGTATCTAGACGTCATTTAGTGTATAGGTTCGTAGAGGTTAGGAGTGAAACTTTACACTAAAAGGCGTCTATGTACATTTATTTCACAAAGCTAAAATGTCTTATATTTCGAAACGGAGGGAGTAGACATGATTTTTGCTAGGAAGGGCAAACACTAATGAATGCTTATTGGAAGGCTAGGAAATTGGAAATTATGTTCCATTGATAAACCTTCGTACTCCTCTTCCTAGAGTCAGATTTTGGCAATTCAATACAAAAAGGTTATGGACATGCTCCAAAACCCAATATTTTTTATTTTTAAATAAGCAGAATAGTGATTAGCTTGAATAATTAATTGAAGTCTACGTATGTTCTACTACTGTACTTTATAGAATATACTATGTGTGCATGACCGAACAACTTTCGAAAAACATGGCCGCATTAATCAATGAGCGCAAAGTAAGGATGGCAATGGGTAGGGTAGAGTAATATCGTACTCAGTCCCGTTTAGTCAATGGGTAGAAAAATTTAACCATACCCATACTCGCGGGTCTAAAACTTTACCCATGCCCGTATCAATGAAAAATATCGAAGTTTAAAAGTCACAGTATCATACTCTTCCCTAGATTGCTCGGCCCCATAGGTTGTAACTCTATAGGTAAGTTTTACTACTATGTCAGTTTAAATGGGTAGGATATGGGTCTATCTACTCGTGTCCGCCCATGACTTAACATGTTAGGGTATGGGTATTACCCATGGGTATAAAAGTGTGCCCATACCCTACCAACATGGTTACGGCACCTGCGGGCACTCGTGGGTAAAATTGTCATCCTTAGCGCGAAGGGACAATAAGAGTTGTGAGAACAAAGTACTTGTGGGGCCTAGCAACTTTTACATTTTTTTTGATGAAAACACCGTCGCTGCTTACCTTATGAGTGGTTCGATGTCGTCCCTCAGGAGCTAGATTATTCACGTTAGCGAAATAGTGGGTTCCCATATTTTTGTTTAGAATAGAAGTATGGACACTCCCAACCATAGTGATTGAGAAGTTATCGATAAAGGGTGCTTTATTTTTTTAAAGCTCATGGTGCATTATTATTACACTCGATTCCTCATACCACTGGCCTACCATTCTGCTATTATTAGTTGTACTATGGATAAATTCAAATTCAGTTAAGTTGGTTGGCACTTTAATCATAATTTTTGGGCTCACTACCTGTCTTGGTGATAACATCTTCATACGCATCATCGTTGGTGAATAGATATAATACGAAAATATATCAATGCCACAGTATTTTAGTGCATACCAAAGTAATACTTCGGTTTTCTCTCTTCTCAGTTTCTTCAAAAAGGGGTCTGACCTCTTCCTCAATTATTTTAAAAACATAGTTTTGGAGAATACTTCAGTTTAAACCGCTATTATTTGTCGAAACAAAACACTAAAAGGTATTCAATAGTTTAGTTTATTTAGAAATCAAAATGTTTTCTAAATAATTTAAAAATAATTTGATGCCAAACTCGGCCTTAATATCTGAACCGACTCAATCTGGGCCATGGATGATAAATATTTAGATGCCAAATGGCCCAATGGTCCCTTAATTTCTGAACTGAGGCAGTATGGGCCATGGATGATCACCGATGTGCCTGTCAGCCTTTGATTCTAGGGAGTACGGCTTACCAATTTACTACCACTTGGACTATACATAAATCTGAATTTTGTCGAGCGGGAAAATCTCCCGCTATCCAATGTTTCCAACATCTTGGAATCCCCCTTCTACCCCTAGTGAAGTCAGTTCGTTGGGGCTTCAATCGTAATTTCCCCGTTCAGTACATCTATAGCCCTACCCCTACCACCGACCCCCACCACACCCCCACACCCCCACACACAATCCTCGCCCTCAGCTGCGCAAGCCCTGCGGAAAACCCTAGATCTACCTTCACCACCTTAGATCTGATTCACCGTCATCGCCATGCACTGCACCAGATCTGCTTCATCGATCCACTCTCCTAGCGCGCCGAACATATTCCCACCACCAAGAATCTGCTTCTTCGCTGATGTCGTCCAGTGCTCGGAGGAACCCCTGTTCTGCTTCTCCTTCGCCCACAAGCACCGCAATCGCAGCACCCTCGACAACCTCGACATCACCACCCAGGATTCACAGGATGCCCAAATGCCATCGCAACCGAGGTAACCATATCTCCTTGGAGTTTGGTTAGATAAATATGTAGCAGTTAACTATATTTTGTATTGGTGCTAGTTTTGTAGTAACTTACAAGTACTATACTTGTTACCCGTATCTTCCTAAATATTTTTTTGTAGTTAGGTTTAACCGTAAGGCATTCAACTGCGATTTTGTATATCATGGCGAAGTATGAGTCAGCCAACGGTTAAGACATTTATTTTCATTATCTACTTTAGTAAGTGCCCATATGTGATGCGGTTATAATTTCTCTCTGGCTTAGCAAAGGCTATGGCACTAACTGTTCTTTCTTTCTTGATGCTTTTGTCCTTGATGACGGGAAAATGGGAGCGACGGAAATACTCGGGTCCGCGTCATAGAGACAGATATAATTATAATTTAAAGTGCGCAAATGTAAATGACAAATATCAAGGATTGCGGTTCATACTTCTGGAACTCATACATTTATATAGAAATTCCGTTAATTACATCTCCGGAGAGAAAACCCCTGATTAAGAATTCCAAAATAGCTATTACGTAGGATTACATCAACATGACTATTACAAAAGCATGAAATAAAACTAAGAAGTCCTCCTCGCAGTCGTCGACGCCGGTATACTCGAGGGAGTATTTAACCTTCTTTGGATTATCTATGAAGTTGGTATAGTTTATTCGATGTATATGACATCTCAATAGTCACGTTTTATTTGATATCACCCGTACTAAATTTTCTAGTACGAATATTAATACATGCATGGGTAGCTTAATGTGTCTGGTCAATTAACCAATATATTTTGTCATATGTTGTATACATTTAGTGATATTTATTGAGAGTTATTTAACCGGTCAAGGAGACCCTTTTTATTATCGCATGTAGTATGGATTATGGACCATGCATGTGATTTTCCTATATAGGCACAGGTTTGATCTATGCACAATTTTGCACTAATTGATAGTAGCATGTGCATTATGTGTTTAGACCAAGCGACATGCCCATGAGCATTTCGTATCATATTTTTTACTTGGACTAACATTATTAGTACAAGCAGGGTGTATGCATGTGTATGATTTTAAAGCCTATGAGGTGTACGAGAGGTTTTAGTGCGGTACATAGTTTATATTTTCAACACTTTATGTCTCATGTCATGGAATTCGGATGAGAACCCATGCATCGAGCGGAACATAATTTTATCATTTTGCGACCCATATCATGGAATTCGGACAAGAACACATGCGGTCGAGCGCGGAACATAATTTTATCATTTTACAACTCATACCATAGAATTCGGACAAGAACCCATGCGTGGAGCGCGGAGCATAATTTTATCATTTTGCGACTCATATCATGAAATTCGGACAAGAACCCATGCGTCGAGCGCGGAGCATAATTTTATCATTTTGCGACTCATATTATGGAATTCGGACAAGCACCCATGTGGCGAGCGCGGAGCATAATTTTATCATTTTGCGACTCATATCATGGAATTCAAAAAGGAACCCATGTGTAGAGCCCGATTTATGATTTTGCATTTCTGTGACTCGTATCATGGAATTCCAGAGGGAACCCATGTGTAGAGCATTGGTTTATAATTTTGAGATTTCTTATGACTCTTATCATGGAATTCACAAGGAAACCCATGTGTAGAGCATTTTATCATAGCTTGTGTCACGGAATTCACATGGAACCTATGCCTAAAGCATAAATCATGATTTTGATATATTTAAGTATTTTAGCCGATATGTAATTGTAGAGATTTTTATTTGACCATCTTGACTCTTATCCATTTTTTTAGGAATGATCTAAGAGGATTTTTGTGGTATCTTTATACCGATGTAATTCTCTAGATTTGTTTCCACGTATAGGGACCGAACCAAGAAACGAGGCTTATGCCACGTTTCATCCTGATTTGTATCGCTAAAGGGACCAAATCAAGAGATGAACATCGAAGAAAAATATATGCAAACTTCATGGTTTGTACCACAATGGCCGAACCAAGGACATAAGTTTATTTTAGTAGATATAAAAGAGCCTCTTCGGTTTGTACCAATGGCCAAACCAAGAACATGAGTTTTAGTAGATATATATAAGAGAGCTCTTTGGTTTGTACCAATGGCCAAACCAAGAGCTAAGAAAGAGGATGAAGATGGAGGTCATTTGGTTTGTACCCATGGCCAAACCAAAGACTATGGGAGAACCATGAATCCCACCTTGCCTTGAACACTAAAGTGTTCCTTCTTTTCTTCTTCTCTTTGCTTCTTGATTGCCTTGAGTATTTGATATGCTATGAACAGATGAAAGGGATGTCTGACCGGGATGTGCGTGTGCACGCGATGATGGAGAGCGGCGATCTGAGCGATGGTAAAAACGATGAGCGTGCGAGCGGAATGAATGATGATCGATGGTGTGTGCGGGCGAATGAATGATGGCGGATGTCAGAGCTCCTCATTCTTGTGCGGGGTGGTCTCCTATTTATAGAGCCTTAGCAGCCGCGACAACTCCTGCGACATGCAGAAACATGGAGGCGATCGTGGGAGCGTGGCCATCAGGCGATTGTGGGAGCACCATTTGAAACCTGGACGCTCCAAGCCTCCTATGGTGGACTTAGTCACTTGAAGATATTTGAAATCTTGGAACTTGTTGGGTACGTGACCGCATGCATATGGACCATATGGGCTGTCTAATTGCTCTATTATTTTATACTAATGATGCACGGTGCCGCCTAATCCATGCATGCATGGGCTTTTGGTGAAGTCCGTACGCTTTATTATTTCATTATTCGTTGTACTCATTTAATCCAATAGCTAGGTGCTGTTTTTTCCAAAGAAGTTCCATGCGAATCACTTAAGCATTTTTTTGGTAGCTTAACTTAAGAGGTACCAAATTTATTCATCCATGGGAAAAAAATATGTGCGCATATATAATATTCATATTAATAATTTTAATGTGTTACTCGCACTTTGTCATGCACTAATATTTGCGTCCGGCAATTTATCTCGGTCGATCCTCACCGCTGGTTCTTTGAAATAATTTTTTATCATTATTTTGAATTTACGCCGTTCTTTTTATTATAACGGAATTTTGCCGTTCGAATAATTTAATAATATTTTTTGATGTATTTTCCACACTATTATTTTCTTTGGACAAAATCGATGTCAACAGTCCTATCTATGCAATACACGTTTACATTCGTTATACTGCTTCCACTAAGATGTATGTTATATTTTCTTCTGCTTACCTCACTATTTCTAACTGTTTGTTGTTGTTATGTAATGAATAGGTGCAGTTTACACTAGAAATTGTAGAATGAATGGCCATATAATCTCGTAAGTATCTATGTATCTATTGCTTTTGTATCACTTCAGGCTAACATCTGTGAGACTGGAACCTTTTTATTTTTACTATTCACTTCACCATTATGTAGAGGACCAACACCGAAGTATGGAGACCACCAGTCCAATTACTTGATGTAGCGGACATCATCGACGAATATACCTATAACCAGATCAGCAACCCTGAGACTCTACATAGAGCTACTGTAAGAACGCTCCCCTTTTTTAAGGTTTAAGTCCCCTGGTGTCATGCCATTGACTCTAGTTGAGTTGTTAATTTTGTCGGAGGCACTAGGGTGACTATAACAAGGCTAGAAATGCAAGGGAATCCAATATAACAGAAACGGAAGGATAATAAGCAACTACGCACTTCAAATCTTACTCTGGTATCTACACGTGTATGGCTATGTTAATACGGGGCACATGATAGTACACTTTGTCTTTGGGCAGACAATCAAAAAATTTAAACATTCTAACTGTTCGATAGATTGTTTGACCATTTCTCTAAAATGATTTGGCTAGTCTGTTAGAGGCACACGTGTGCATGAGGTCCTTGTGTTGAGTGCTTACATTGCTATAACAGACCAAATAATCTTTTGAAAACCTTTGAGAATGAACATGATAGTTTTGTTACTTTGTATGATGTTGTAACTTCTTTTATCTTAGTTTCAACCTTGATCAAGTAGAGCAGTCATTTCACAGGGCAGAAGTGACAGGTGCACACTATCTCATCCCTCTATGAAGTCAACTGTTCCAGTTATTCAACAAGTAAGAGATGTATGATGCCCTGCCATTACTAATTGCTTTCTTCCTTTTAGCAAAAGGACTGATTTGAAATTCGTTGGCTTTTGTTTTTCTTGGTAATGATGTTACATGATGTTTCTTTTTGTTTTAGGTTGCAAATATAAATATGAAGGCAGAACATAAAACAACTACCTCAAGTGTAGATCTCTTTGGACAGAGCAGCAGTGAACAGTGCATATTGCTCAAGTAGGTACACGATGTCGACTGCTCCATACATTCCAGCAGAAAGAGTTTTCGGTGCTGCACTCCAAGATGCACTTCATGTAGTTGGATAGGAAGCCAACAGAACAGATGCAGTAGTCTCCATAGCAAGGAAGGAGTTATCTGAGTTGAAAAACATGCAAGCTTTGACGGAGAATCTACTTAATAATATCCTCAACAAGTCTCGTAGTAATCCCGTCGTTACATGTGAGGCGGCGCGAGCTCCCTAAAAGTAACATTTCTGAAACTGAGATTATATTGTTTATCAGTTGTGTTGTACTCCTATGATGCTTTACAAGCTATGGAGTTTTTCAGGACTGTAATAATTTACTAATTTTCTAGTTATAAGTTTTTTCCACAGTTCCAGAATTCATTTAGCATTTTAGAGAACTTATGTTCTTTGTTTATCCACATTTATGTCCTAGTAATGAATCTAAGTTAGATAGGCTTAAACAGTAGAAGGCCCACAACATTTTATCGGTCCTTGATGGGCCACCAATCAACAGTGATGAGCCTACACTGAGGCCATTATATGTAGAATCTTACCGCAAAAGAACAGAATAGTAAAATGCTAGAATAGTAAATTGCCAGAATAGTAAATGGCCAGAACAGTGAAAGGCCAGAATAGTTCAGGAGAACTGTAGGACACCAGAACAGTAATAGGCCGGAAACAGTAACAAGGCTAGAATAATAGGAGGCCAGAACTTTAGCAGGCCATAAACTTCGCAACCCGTTTATGGGACTAAATAGTAGAAGGCCGGAATAGTGATTGTCTAGAATAGTAAAGAGCCGTAACTATAGAGCATCGACAGCAGGCCTTAACAGTAACGAACAGACTTGGCCCACGCTAAGAATGGGCCACACAATATTGGAACAAGGTGGGCCTTCTGTAGGCTGAAACAGTATCGGGCTCGAAAGTTCATGAGCTACGGATGGCTGCACTAGTTGGCCCCTTTTAAATACTGCTAGACGAAACAGTAACGGGCCTTCTTCTTACTGGGCTCTCCTCATGGGCCAGCCCACTTAATATTTAGTAGGACTTGTTTGGGCCTGGCTTCTGCCACAGTTTCTCTGACCGTTAACGGTGGTAACTAGGCGTTAACGGTGTTCGCCATGTGACATCTTGCATGACATCAGCAGTCAACGGGGCTAGCGAACAGATCTACGATGGAAGAAGTTTTTGTGGCTGAAGGGTGTGAACAGATCTACGATGGAACAGATCTACAAGAAAAAAATAGTTGCAGATTCTTTTGTGACGGATCTTTTATCACGATGGGCATCCATCGTAGAAGACTTTTTAGCCATGAAAAATGGGCCTTCAACCACGAAAATCGTTCATTGTAAAAGTCAACTTTTCTTGTAGTGGTTTAGAGAGATTGGAATTACTTTATTTGCATTTGTGGGTTTTTTTTAATGATTTGAATATCATAAACTACTTAACTGAGGGGTTTTAAGGCAAGGTCAGGTTCTGTATCATATCAATGTAAAAGAATGATATCAACAGATATGTATTGAAATAACAAGGGCAACTGGTTTCACCAATTTATCATTTTATATTAATGTTTTTATGAATTTTCTAGTGAGAAAAACTCTAGTTTTAGTAAATAATTCACAAGAAAATATATGTAGGTCCAAAAATTAATTTCTCTTAGCTTTAAGAAAGCTATGGGATACTGATTCACTGGGAGTTGGTTTCATCTCAAACTAATTACCAGAAATCCCTTAGGAAAATCCTAAAGTCCATTCTGGAAGGTATTTGGATTTTTCACCAGATTTAATATACAGAGGGTTTTAATATGAATCCAAAGACACGTGATAGGTATTTTCAACACCTTTCTGTAGAAATTGGATTCATCAATTTATGGGTTGTAGATATATAGAGGTAATTTATTTGGTGAAATCACCCCACACAGAGGATTTTCATTCACCAAAATTCACCAGAGGATCACTAATTCTTGAACGCATGGGTTTGGTTAGGTATTGATGTACCACTTCACTGGGAGTTGGATTTTCTAAACCTAGATCTGGATTGAGTTTGTTATTTTTCTACAGATAAACCACAACTCCACTTGGCATGGGACAAAGTCCATAGGGTAGGTACTTCAATTACCTACCGTAGGAAGTTGAGTTCACCCCATTTGGCTTTACCAAACTCTGAAAGAAATTTATTTGTTAAAAGCACACTTGTTTGTAAATTTAATTCTAGAAAAATAACTAAAACTCATCTGGATTATACAAAGGTGATGTATGTTAGAGATAACATGTGGGCACTTGAGGAATTTTAGATCTGGTAATATGCAAGCATTTTTGATTTTCATATGTATTTAAACCAAACTAATTAATCCGGATCTAGGAATAAAAGATTAAATGGATAGGAACTCTGGGCCACCTCTAAACCGAAACCGGCTTCACAACGCGCATTGGGCCCAAGAGGCAGCGCAACATGCGGGAGTGGCTATTTGAACCGTTGGCGAGTGGGGCCCGCCGTCAGCCTCATAGGGAAGCGAAGAGGTATCGGTGGATTAGGGTCATTCGATTAAGAGGCGATCAACGGCCAGAGCTCATCTTCTTCCTCCTGTGGCTGCTGACAGAAGGAAACCCTAGGGGCTTCAGGGATGGGGTGGGGAGGCGCACCGGAGTGTAGGGGTTCCGCGCATGAAAACAATAAATTTTACTCTACGCCCCTGAACCCCTGAAGCTGCCAGGACCTATCTATTAGTAATACAGTAACGGGAGGGGATTTTCGCGAACTTACCCTTGAAGACCGAAGAGTGTTGGCAACGCTCAGGAGAGCGTGGTTGATGTAGACGAGCCGAAGCCGACCTCAAGGTCGTGATGAAGTCCTTGCGCTCCTTCTGGCTCCAACGACTTGAGTGCCTCAAGTGCGACACCTCGCGGGGAGTTACACACGTCCGGTGCCTGACGATGACTCCCGCCTCCCTGATCCAGCAGTAGTTGCGGAAGTAGAGCTCCCGGATCAGAATCCCGCAGCGCGACGGCGCTCCGCGGTGAAGATGTCTCTCGCTCGCGCAGTCTAGACTTGGGACCACGGTCACGAGAGAGAGGGGGAGAGAGAAAATATCAATTGGACGTCCTCCCAAAAGTGGGGAGACCTTTATTGAATATTGGGTGTGTTTTTCTAGGCCAAATACCCCACTTTATATAGGGGGAGGGGAGGTACTACCTCCCCTCAAGTCCCGGGGTGGGACTAAAGGAGAGGAGGGGGTGGGGTGGCCGCCGGCCAGCCCCTAGTGGGCCCCGCTGGGGGCAAGGCCCAGCCGGCCTACCCCTTGGTCCCTTCTCCCTCTCTCCTTTCCCCTAATGGGCCCTCTCCCTCTGGAATTGGCCCATTAAGCCTTTTTGACCTTTAATTGATTTTATCTTTATTAAATAATTATGAATAAATGATTAAATCAATATTTAACATTCATCCACATATTATTCAATCTCCGTGGCCATGGAACACCTTCCACCTCCACTCCGGGCATCCTCTGGACTTACCGAAACCCTTCCGGTTTTCTCCCTACTTTTCTTCGGCGATTCTACCGATCCTATAAATGCTCTCTAAGCATCATCAAGCCCTTAAGCATGATACCCCATGGTTCCGGAACACTCCAGACATGGTCGGGACACTCCCGCACCAATGATCAACAGAGGGACCTAGATGGCCATGTGACCCATGTGCGTTCCACGAAGATCTTTCGTCGTTTGAACCGGGACAGACGTGTCTTATTTCCTTTGTCTCTAGATACTTGCATTGCCCGAGATCTGATCAATGACATCGCCATGTCGTGTTCAATCTCGTTACTGAACAATGATATTTGACTCGTTCCGACAAGTGATATCCCCGTGATCTAATCACACGTTGCGCAGCTATTGGATATAACTTCTCCGAGTGGGCCCTTGAGTATCTTCCGGTCACATGGACGGACAAATCCCGCTCTTGAAATATATTGCCTCTACGGTTTCCTCCGAATACCTGAACACACCTTTATAACCACTGTTTTACCAGATGGCGTTTGATGCTATCTAAGCACTCTCGGGAGACAGTGATTGATATAGCCTCACAGTCTAAGGAATAGTCTACGAGGATCCATTTCTAATCATCGTAACTTGAACTTCGTGACATTATCGGGTCATGATGTTTAGGTTGGGTATTGGTTCATCATCTCATTCTCAGAATGTGATGACCTCATTTCCAACTGGCATAAATTCCACATGATCAGGAAACATGATCATCTGTTGACCAATGAACCAGTGACTAGAGTTTCACTGGGAACCCCTGGTTGTTTGTATATCACACGTGTATTGATGTTTCCACTCAACACAGTTATAGCATGATATAAAACTTAATCATAAACTATATGAAATATGATAATAGTCCTTACTACTATTTGTCTCTAGGGCATATTTCCAACAGTCTCCCACTTGCACTAGAGTACAAATACACTAGCTGCATTTGTTCTTAATTATTGGCACCATATATCGGGTACCTGAACATGCTTGCTCATGGAAGAGGTTGAGTCTTGGGTTTGTACCTTACATTCCAAGATCCTTTGCAACTTACTAATGTCTCCTTGATTGACATTAATACTTTATCATCACATGATAGCATCTATGTGTATGCATCGTCGCTATGGTAGCAGAACGAGGCCTGATTCCAGGAGCCTACAGTGACGTTAGATCAACCTCGAGGGCTTTCTCATGGGCACTATGCCCTGGGACACATCATTCTACGTTAAAAGCGAATTAGCCCCGCCATAACATTATACAACACTTTAGATGGTACCCTTATCTATTATTATAAATGTATTCATCGAAACACTAGTGCACTATGTGCAACTTTCGATGTTTTGTTCACCTCGCTTCCTACTTGACTTTTAATTGGTATCTACAGGAGTTTCCAACATGTTCCCTTATAGCATACCTCTTTATTCTTTAAGATATGTCATCCTTTATGAATTTGGAAAATATGTCCATAGTTTTCTACTAGATACTGCGGACAAACTCAGCTCAACATTCTGTGATTCGAACTTAATCACTTTCAAACGTTTCTTATTGGATCACATATTATGCTAAGTTGTCATCATGGTTTACTAAGACAGAACCTATGTCTTAACATAGTGGATGATGATCATCCTATTCTTTCTTTCAACCATTGATGTTCAACTTAATACTATTCCTAATTTGAGTTATTAAGGACCAGTTCCTTAATTAACTTCTATTCCGAAACCCTTTTCAGAATCCCGTAAGGAATACTACATAATATTATAATACACCTATTATCAACTTCTACATCTTATAAATCATTATTTATAAGTATTTGAGCTTTCATTCTTAACATACTTAAGAATTACTCCTACAAGCTCCCACTCAAAATATGTTCCTACATATTTGAATTTAAGACTTATATTGCTCCCACTTAAAAATATGTCAATCACATATTGTTTTAGGAAGACTTTCATAGCTCCCACTCAATTTTATGAAAATTGCATATCTCCTTACTATTTTGAACAGCTTCAAAATCTTTTGATCAAATATCAAACTTGGAGATTTACTATGAGATACCAGTACTTTACTAGTTTTAAATACACTAGACATTTAGCACACATGAATCAAATTCATTTGAATTCATCCAATACTTGACAAATTGTGCTTTTGTCATTCACCCCTTTTTCCTACTATGGCTTTGCAGTCATTTAGGAAAATTCAAGTAACCCCTTTTACTTGTGAGATTCAGCAATGAATTGCTTTCTAATCTCAAGTGAATTTTGCTTTTAGCATTTCTCATAATTCTAGTTTACCATTATTTCCTTTGTAGTTCGTAGGTATGTCATATTCCAAAAATCATGACAAGTGATTCACAAATGTCTCCATACAAGATATGGATTTCCATTTTGAATCCTACTTCATATAGTGAAAAAACAACAGTGAAGGTAAAAACACAATGATCAAAATCATTGATTGTTTCCTTCTGTGAGGAGAATCGTTCAGGAACATTGTCCGTTGCGTTTCTCAACACTCTGATGCAGGGTTTTAAATCCTCATCATGTTTCAGTACTTCCCAGTTGCTCCATAATTAAGAAACATCACTAAAAGTGAGCTTTCTCAAGAATGTACCAAAATCCAAGCAATACAAATCTCGCTTTCCTTTTGGTTTGAGCTATGGGTTTTGTATTCAAAGTTTCAAATGAATACTCTACAAGGACTTATTCGCTATTGTTTTGGTTATATTGAATAACCCCAAAACTTTCACGAATTCAAATGGTTCACCAATTCTAATTGAGTGCTAACTATTTCTAAACTAATGGTCTCTACATATACACTACAACGATTTATTTGATGCCTTCTATTGAACCCCTTTGATATCTAATATCACATTGTGATGCTTTGCATTTTGATGTTTCGAAACACTGTGCATTTCACAATTTCTTTTATGCCATTCTTATAAAGTCGAATTTCATTACTATTGATCAAATCATAGTAATTAGATTCTCTTTTATACTTATACGCTTTTATTGATGAAACACTTTGATCAAATCAAATAGTTTCATATTCATGTTTCCTTTGGTAAACTGCTTCACACATTTAAACAATCAATTAATTATAATTACCATTTTCATTAAAACACAATACATCGAATATGTATTTACTTTTAACAATTCTTTAAACACTTAGTATTCAAGTAATACACGGTGTTCAAGTTATTTTGCCGAACTTAGGCATGATTTATATGTGATAAGAAATCGAATGACTTTCACATATTATCACATAACTTTGAATTTAAACAATGGTTTTTCATTCACTAATGAACATATCATTAAGTTGGGTATTTTAAACAAGGCATTTTAATGTTTTATAAATGTTCATACATTATCAATTAGTTTCATAACAATAAGGATAATTCACAAGTAATCAAACAAGATATGAACACGAATAGAAATCATTCATAAAAGAAAAACAACTGTTTGTTACAAACTCATATGAATAACCGTCTCACGAAGTGTGAGACACACTAAAAAAGTTCACAATCTCTTGATTACAATAATCATCCTAAAATATAAACTAAATGATAAATGTTGAGGGAGAGTGTCGTCGGCTATCATCATCATGCTCGCCATCAACATGCAACGTCACCTCCTCTCCAGCAAGCACCTCTCATGCAGAAGGACCTGTTTTCAGTAAAACAAAACAAGTATCAGATATACTTAACACTGCAATGTGTTTGCAAGATTATAACATTTATAAAACTGTATATCAAATATATACCTTTGTCGTTGACGACCTGAGCGACATCTGGTTCAACCAACACATTCCTGAGATGTGCCATGAACCGGTGGAACTCCATTTCCGTGTCGCCCCTCATTACGCAAGTCCTGACTTGTGCTTGGTAGCTTGGTGGCAGCGACCGCAGCACAGCAGCATTTGCAAAAGAGCCTGTAATCCAGACGTCCAGGAAGTATGCTGGCCTCATGTACACATCATGCATGTGCTCCAAATGGTCCTCTAGTGATGAGTTCTCCTCCATCTTAATGGAGAGAAAGTCTCCCATCAGCTCATGCTCCCAAATGCGTGTCTGCTCCACGAAATGTGTCCTAAGCTGTAGCATTACCGAACGAGGGTTGACATCACCCACGAAAGGCCACAGCTCGTCCACCATTCCAAAACGCATCACAACTGAAATATAGGAGGCCATCTCACGACGGAGATAGCGGTCTTTCCGCTCCTCTGGGGTCTCTAGGTCAGTGGGCTGATCCAAATCCATCCCGTCGAATATGTAGTCGACCACGTCATTCTCGCTAAGGAGAACATGGAGACTGGCAACCCATATGGAGAAGTTCGATCCATCTAATATGAGCTTCTCTCCTTCTAACCATTCAATTGTCAACACGAAAGGTCCCATCTAAATTTATAATTGCAAAAGGAATTTAGACTAAGTTTATAATTAAATGAGTTAATAATAACTCCACTCAGAAACACCTATCCCTAAAAGGGTTCCTAGTGATAACACGAGCCCTATCAGCCACATCTCCCCCGATCATCACGGCCATCAATGTGGGTTCAAGGGTGGATGCTAAACGTCAGTCACATTATTTATGCGACTCGTGCACGATCTTTTGACCATCCACGCTCCGAGGCCATGTCTGTACATGCTAGGCTCGCCAACTCAATCTTAGTGTTTTCGCTGTGCAACATGGCTTACACCCACTGTATGCGAACGTAGATATGTCTAACACCCAGGCCTGTAACCCTGGATTGCCTCATACCGAAGAACTTTCTTGGTGGTGCACACTAAGGGGGAACATAATCGTTGGTAATTATAATAGGGATCATCTTATTTGGCTACCGTCGAGTATCTAATACTAGCACACAATAAGACATACAAACAATAACATTGAATGTAAATGCTATGTGATATGGTCCTTCACGTCGTGATCTCCATCCGTCGTCGCCGGGTTCCGGCGCCAGGGTTCCGGTGCCGTAGACACCAGGGTACCGGTGTCATTCCGGCGTGGTAGTTCGTCACCTCCGTGACTATCTACTACTACGTAACAAAAGGTAATCACTTTACCTTTGCCACAACCATATCACAAAGCAACGCCCCCTGCAAAACAAAGTCAGACGCCTCTACTTTATCTTTGCATGTTTTACGTGGCTGAATGGGCTTTTGCACAAGAACCGTTCTTACCTACGAACTTTCCGCACAACGCTGGTCAAGTAGTTGTCTATACTACACTCCTTTCGGGGCCCTCCATTGCAAATGGCATACCAACTAATGCGAGAGAGACAGACACCCCCCTAATCCACTTTATACGGTACAAGCCGTATGTCAAGCGTGGACCAGTCTCGCGAATGAACACGTAAAGTCGGTTGGGAGGCGCTTCATCAAGCATTACTGCGGTATACACAAGTACACGTGGGAGGGTAACAGCTAAAAGATCAACGCCCACAGGCTACATCTCGTGTGTTCTACCCGTACTAGCATTACTACGCATAAATCTAGCTCTGATACCACTGTAGGGGTTCCGCGCATGAAAACAATAAATTTTACTCTACGCCCCTAAACCCCTCAAGCTGCCAGGACCTATCTATTAGTAATACAGTAACAGGAGGGGCTTTTCGCGAACTTACCCTTGAAGACCGAAAAGCGTTGGCAACGCTCAGGAGAGCGTGGTTGATGTAGACGAGCCGAAGCCGACCTCAAGGTCGTGATGAAGTCCTTGCGCTCCTTCTGGCTCCAACGACTTGAGTGCCTCAAGTGCGACACCTCGCGGGGAGTTACACACGTCCGGTGCTTGACGATGACTCCCGCTTCCCTGATCCAGGAGCAGTTGCGGAAGTAGAGCTCCCGGATCCGAATCCCGCAGCGCGACGGCGCTCCACGGTGAAGATGTCTCTCGCTCGCACAGTCCAGACTTGGGACCGCGGTCACGAGAGAGAGAGGAGGAGAGAGAAAATATCAATTGGAGGTCCTCCCAAAAGTGGGGAGACCTTTATTGAATATTGGGTGTGTTTTTCTAGGCCAAATACCCCACTTTATATAGGGGAGGGGAGGTACTACCTCCCCTCAAGTCCCGGAGTGGGACTAATGGAGAGAAGCTGGTGGGGTGGCCGCTAGCCAGCCCCTAGTGGGCCCCGCGGGGGGCAAGGCCCAGTCGGCCTCCCCCTTGGTCCCTTCTCCCTCTCTCCTTTCCCCTAATGGGCCCTCTCCCTCCGGAATTGGCCCATTAAGCCTTTTTGACCTTTAATTGATTTTCTCTTTATTAAATAATTATGAATAAATGATTAAATCAATATTTAACATTCATCCACATATTATTCAATCTCTGTGGCCATGGAACACCTTCCACCTCCACTCCGGACATCCTCCGGACTTACTGAAACCCTTCCGGTTTTCTCCCTACTTTTCTTCGGCGATTCTACCGATCCTATAAATGCTCTCTAAGCATCATCAAGCCCTTAAGTGTGATACCCCACGGTTCGGGAACACTCCAGACATGGTCGGGACACTCCCGCACCAATGATCAACAGAGGGACCTAGATGGCCATGTGACCCCTGTGCGTTCCATGAAGATCTTTCGTCGTTTGAACCGGGACAGTCGTGTCTTATTGCCTTTGTCTCCCGATACTTGCATTGCCCGAGATCTGATCAATGACATTGCCATGTCGTGTTCAATCTCGTTACTGAACAATGCTATTTGACTCGTTCTGACAAGTGATATCCCCGTGATCTAATCACACGTTGCGCAGCTATTGGATATAACTTCTCTGAGTGGGCCCTTGAGTATCTTCCCGTCACATGGATGGACAAATCCCGCTCTTGACATATATTGCCTCTACGGTTTCCTCCGAATACCTGAACACACCTTTATAACCACCATTTTACCAGATGGCGTTTGATGCTATCTAAGCACTCTCGGGAGACAGTGATTGATATAGCCTCACGGTCTAAGGAATAGTCTACGAGGATCCATTTCTAATCATCGTAACTTGAACTTCGTGACATGATCGGGTCACGATGTTTAGGTTGGGTATTGGTTCATCATCTCATTCTCAAAATGTGATGACCTCATTTCCAACTGGCATAAATGCCACATGATCAGGAAACATGATCATATGTTGACCAATGAACCAGTGACTAGAGTTTCACTGGGAACCCCTGGTTGTTTGTATATCACACGTGTATTGATGTTTCCACTCAACACAGTTATAGCATGATATAAAACTTAATCATAAACTATATGAAATATGATAATAGTCCTTACTACTATTTGTCTCTAGGGCATATTTCCAACACAGAGGCGTCGGGAGATGCTAGGAGGTACCAGGGAGACGCGGAGCTTCACACCGAGCTCAACAAGGGGAGGAAGATGTTGATATTGTGTAGAAGCCGATCGCTTGCGTCCGCGGTAGCGTGAATTGTACGACAGCTCTCCAGTCGCCCACTAGAGCTGCTCCATGCCGATAATGGTGCGTGAGGGAGGCTTCAGAGGCTCGCAGGAGTCAAGGTGACGTGCATGCACGACTGTTGGTATTGAGGAAGACCACGCGTGCGAGGCCGCCGGTGGCAAGCCGTTGGACACGACGTGGGGGAGCTGCCAGAGGGCTTCCCTAGGGAAAAGAAGGGAAGGGTCAAACAAATCTTGTCAAGGAGACTAAGGTAGTACTGAGAGGGGAAGTAGGGATGGACTTGGTCATGGGCATGCTCGACCTTTCGAGGAAGTCTGAGAGGAGAAGCTCTCCTTCTCCATGGCCATGGAAGGCGAGGGAGCAAGATCTGAAGCTCGGGTGAGGTAGGTGGGAGTGTGAGGAGGGAGTGAGCAGTGAGGGAGGTATTGTGGTGCCCTATGGGTATTTATTTTTGAAGGTATGATCCATGGTGGACCTAAACCATGGAGAAGCTTGGGAGTGGGTAGGGCAAGGGCATTGGCAATAAGGGCGGTGCCGGGACATGTGTGGGCCTGGTGCTCGACTAGAGAGGAGCAGAAGGGGTGCTGCAGCGGCGGTGTGTAGTCTAGGTCAAGCTTTGGCTTAAATGCATGTGCCCTCTCTCTCGCACTATCTCCAAAATCTAAAGGACATGGGAAGGTTGCTACTATAGGAGTGATTTTGTAGCACATGACCAGGGCTGGTGTGATGGTGGACTAAGAGGGTCAGGGATCATTTAGGTAGTTTTAAGAAGGAGAGAGGGTCATGTGGGCATGCATGTGTTTTGGGTTAGGGTTTTTGTACTGATCATGTGAATCGTACCGGGTAGGACAAATGATTAGGATGGATAGTGCTATGGAGAATATCCAAGATTGTTGGGAGGGTTTTGGTTAGTTGACTAATTTCCAGTAGAAAAGAACTTAGTGATTTTAATTTGACTTTCTCACAAACCCCCATGACCAAGGAGAAAAAGGAAGGGTTGATGGGGAAGGGAATGATAAGAGGTGAGATAGAGGTTGTTAGGATAACTTATTGGATTTTAAAAGAATTCAGGTTGGATAAACTGGAGCTTTTGGGTTAGGATTGATCTTGGTATTAATATTTTCTTACTATCTTTGGCAAGTTACACAAAATGATCCCAGGGTCCATTTTATTCATGGGGAGTATGGGTTGATAGTCCAACTTATTTAGATCAACACAGCCCAGAGAATTGGGCTGGATCATGATAGGGTTTTACTTGGAGAGAGACCAAACTTTGTTGAAATTAAAGTTGCCAGAACATAATATCATCTTGCCTCCAAAACATGGTTGGTTTGAGAGGCACAGGTATCCAAGGGAAACATGAGAAGCATGGGTTAATATACCTTCTTTATAATATCACAACCATGCTAAGGGTTGGCCAAAATAAGTTAGCATGGAGGTGGGAGCTTCTACCAAAGTGGGCATGATGATAAGATTTGTAGAAAAGATTATTTTCTTGTCTATTAAACCATCAAGAACAAATGGGTTGGAGGATTATCTAGCCAAGGGAAATAGTGGGCCTTGGTAGTACTTATGATGGTCTACAAGATGGTTCAAGTGCATTGAAAAAATGCACTAGGGTTGGAAATGAGGGAGACTCAAAGAAGTGATATTGATAACACATTTCCAGACTTAGCCATTTTGGCAGATTTGTAGTTTTTGACTATAATCCAAGAGAGGATGGTTTTGAGATGATGCAAGGTTCCAAATCATCATCAAGTGGATTATGATTGAGTGTAGATTGAGTAGGATAGATCGAGCCTTGATATTGGTCTTCAATGACCTGGAAGCTTCTAGAAGATGATAATTTCGGGAGTGATCTGGTTCAGGGTTTTAGATGATCAACGGGTGGCTAAAGGTCAGATCCAACTTTGGAAACTTTCTTAGTGGTCTGTAATGTTATCTTTGCTTGATCCTAGAGGATGGGCTCCTAGGGTAGCTCACACTACTTCCTAAGCAAACAAGTCAAACAACATATCAAGGAAAGTCATCTAGCAAACATCTTAAGTCTACTACTAAAGGTACCTTCAAGCTTAGTATGAGGTATAGGTAGTTATTTTGAAGAGGTTGTATTTTTAAGAAGGTAAGAGTACTTGGTACTTCTACCAAGATTGGAATCCAAATGTTTTGTAAGAATTTTTGGAAAAACTAGAGGTAAGCATAAGGAGATGATAGCGTATAGATCTCCATAGTTTTGTAAATAGATGCTACTAAAATACTTTTGGTATCAAAGGAATCTTGACTCTTGTTTTCGAAATACCAGAACATTTGGGTATATGAAAATTAAGCTAAGACACTTCTTTTGTTAAGTAGTTTTTGTCAACTCAGGTTGAGATAAGGAGTACAACTTCTATTACACAAATTAGATGAATAAACAAGCAAGCAAGCACTGCATCATCAAGCAATAAAAAATTGTTGTTCCCCTGATTTTTGCATTCTGGACAACTAGGCAAGGTTACTGAACTTGGGATGTTACATTCATAGTCCTAGTTTCATGACTATGGTAAAGTGCAAAGTGTTGTAGAGTTGTCGATGATAAATGAGATCGAAATTGTGGAGAAACAGCGATGATGGATACACCCAATTTGTTATACCGTGAAACGCATCATCTGTTATCATTAGTTTCTTAATAGCAAGTATTACAATTACTAAAAGTTTGTTAGACCACAAGGCACATATGACTTGGATACGATCTGGAGGTGGCATGATTTTTAAACCATTGCTCCGAGTATGAGTATTTATGAAGTTAATCTTTTCTCTTACCAGATATTATGCCAAAGTATTATATGGTGTATTTGTGGGAATTGCTACTCCTGATAATGGAGAGATACACACTAGGCTCACTCATGTATTATGATGTTTGTCATCTTTTGTCCGGACACGTGATCAAGTTGGCCATCACAGGAACATGGACTGTATGGGATGAGTAAAGAGTACGTGTCGGGTAATGAGAATAACCTAGTGTTTCACCTTGGTATACGTGGCTTCCTAGAAATTTCCCAAACTAGAAATGGCTAATTATTTTTATTTAGTGCACCATCATGCATATTTGGCTCTAAAAATATTTTTACTAAAACCCTACTTTTATTTATACATTACTTCATTCTTTATTTCAAACTAGCACAATACTCATACGTTGCAACGGATGATAAAATAGTTCTTAAAAAAATTGTGGTCTTCAGTTTTCCTGTAAATCAATTTTTCTGCTCTAAGAGACATAGGTCCCATTCAATCCTCCTCAAACAACCCATCCAAATCACACACGGATGTTCTAGACTTCTAGGCCCTAGCTTAGAAATCCTTTTCGTTGTCCGTTGTCCATATTCGAAAGAGTATCGGTTGATTACATTATTTAGGCTCATGATTTTCTGATAAAATTGGCAGGCGCTATACATTTCTGAAGCAAGGTCGCAACTGGCATATTTACAGCTACCTACTACTAAATGGGGGATTACCATATCATAGATATTACTCCCTCCATTTCAAAATATAAGATGTTTTAGCTTATGAAAAGATGTATCTAGACTTTTTTTAGTGTGTAGTTTCGCTCCAAACCTAAACACCATAAAGGGTCTAGATGCATACTTTCACAAAGCTAAAACATCTTATATTTTGAAACGGAGAGAGTACAAAACAATCTTTTGCCGTTTTCACTCCTTCAAAGGCACGAGATAGAAGCTCACAAATTATATAGATCCAATTAGAATAAGTGATTTTTAAAGTGAATCCAATCAGAGCATGTCAATATTTCAAGAATTTTTCGAAAACTCATCAGTTTTTACTGTCTTAGTAGTTGAAACCATCAACCAACAATCTCAATCCCACTGATTAGTACTGGTCTAAAATGTAAGGAGCCTAAGCTTTAATCAAAAGTCAACATATTTTAAGCTTAACCAAATTTATATATAAAATAGAAAATTCACAATATCAAATCAATATCTATAATTTCACCAGAAAGTATAGTTTCTCAAAACGTCCATTTGATATTGTAGATATTCATATTTTTTCGCATAAACTTGCTCAAACTTAGAAGATGTTGACTTTTGGCTAAAGCTTAGACCTCTTATATTTTGGGACGGAGAGAGTATCTGGAGTATCTAGTATATTCGTTCATCTTTTGATTGTTACAAAGCAAGGAATTAAATCTCATAATGCTTGCAGATTAAGCCCGTAAATCAATGACCTTGAAGAAGGCCCTGCTAGTCAGCTAAGATGCATCAACACGGCGCCCATGGACTAAAATAAGTGAACAGAACCCAGCAACTCATCAGACTTTCAGGAGAACCGGGATGACAGGGGTGAGCGCGCCGCTGAATACCATCACGTTCAGTGTCTGTTCGAGCCTCATATCGATCACAAACTGCTTGTAACTTGAAGGCGGTGACCATCCTCCCAAACCCTCCCTTTCCCTATTTAAGAATCGAGAACAACACGAACAGTTTCAGTAAGACGACCACATGCTCGAACTGAAATCATGGATAGGGAGTTAGCAAATGCACAGATTTTGGCGAGCAACCGAACTACTTACACATCCCTCCCTCCCACCAAAATTTCCGGTCACAAACCGTAGAAAACTACCTGCTGCTGCTGGCTCCTGCTAGACACAGTACCCCAATGGCTGCTGCATCTTCCCGTGGCTATTTTTGCGAGCTAAGAGCAATGGTGCCGCCATGGCGTAGGAAGAGGCCTTGCTGTACACTGGTGGACTACAACAGCGGCATGGACTTGCCCGGATAAGATCTCCGGAGTGACCTCTAGCTCGATCGACGTTGTCCGCCTCTGCCACATCCAGCCGCATCGTCCCCGTCCGAGCTCGCTGCTCGAGCTCGCCCGGATAAGATCGCCGGAGCGTCGTCCCCAACCTTGCGCCACCGGATCGATGGAATTGGCCGCGGTCGGACAGGCGGTGCGCTACCTAGCTGTCCGGAGGGCGCGCCATAGAACATAGGGGCCAGCAGTTCCCACAGCCGTGCACAGCCATCTTAAGGTAGGAGGCACCAAGTGGTGTAGGAGGCGAACTGCACAGACTAAATTGATCTGACCATGGAGGATGAGGGAGGATGCGACTGAATATGGGTGGGAGGCGCTATGATATGTGTGAGGAGAGGAGCCCGTGGAGCGGCGTGACGGCCGTAAGAGGCTTGGCCGGAGTATGGGTGTGTGGCCGTTGTGGATCTGTGGCTGGGTGGTGGTCTCCTATCGCGGGAGAGGAGGAACGCCTGGAGACAGCCTGGGAGACGGGGGCGGCGGACGGGACAGACGAAAAAATTGCTGTTTTTTTCCACTCGTCCGTGGCAAGTGCGGGTAATTTACTCAAACTTCAAGGGCATAACTATCTTTTCTACACAGACCAAACTGCAGAACCGCTTTTGCTTTTATTATTACTAGCATAATACGTGCGTTGCAACGGTCGAAAAGTGGTAGATTATTGGTTAAAAATAAAATAAATTTAAAATCAGGTCTTCGGTTTCACATGTAACATCAGTCTTCAGTTTTTTACAAGAATTAGTGGCATATCGTAAGCCTCACGCTGGGCGGTTAATTTCTCTCTCTCCCTTTGGACCATATTCGAAGCCCACACTGATGGGCTGGTTAATATTCTAAGGAACTTGTATACAAGTTATCTCTTTCTTTTATCTATATCTTCTTATAAAGTAGACCTTCACTAACTATTCTATCTTAACATGCAAGCTATCCACGTCACCTACTTTAATAGCTACTCAAAACTTCATGTCATCCCACTAAGAATCATTTATAATAGTGTATTTTACATGCAAACCAATCTACGTCATCTATTTTTTATCCAACTATGGAGGTTAATTAGGCAACCATATCCAAACCGCACAAGCCCACGGTCCCGATTATATTTAGCTCACGCCCACCACAAGGAGATCATTACGCAACCATATCTCCAAATCAATCAGCTGTTTGGCTACTTGTTGATTCACGGGTGCGATTGCTCATATTGAAGGCAACTTGATAACGTATATAAACCAGTCTAACTTGATGTAAGGGAGCAGTGTGGGACTAAAAGTTGTTTATACCCGGTCTTGATCACACGTGACACCCGAAGCTGCCTAGTTTGTTGTACATGCGCCACCGTGCACGCATATGTGGCCCGGCCCACTTCACAAGGACAGAAATCGACCAATCCCCAGGTCGCAAGATGCTCAAATATATTATGTCTGAAACCTCTCACGTTTTACTGTATTCTGTACAAAATTGATGCAAGCACAACAATCAACAAACAATAATGACAGCAACAAAACCTAGCAAAGCAGTAATCTGTAGCAAAACACTCTAATCTCCGTAGCAATTAATCAGTGAAACCAACCCCTTGCAATCTCGCTCTGTCCAAAAAACTGCAGCAACACCTGCTCATTTCCTTCATGACGAGAACGCATTGTCGTCAGACCAATTGACCCGGTACAGGAACATGTCGCCGATGGGGATTGCCATGCCGGTCTCCCATCGAGATTGTGTCCTGGCCATCCGGCAGCGGACGGGAGATCGCCTGTGAGTTTCTACTCGCACCTGCCGGAGCGAAGCACGCACACCTACAAGCTTCCTGTCACATTGCCACCTCGCCGAGGTCGACGGCGCACGCAACGCCTAGAAGACGCAACGTCAGACACGAGCCCAGATAGAGTAATTAGGCAATACTCACCACGAAGTACAGCTTCAGGGCAGATAGAGCAATTAGGAAATACTCACCGCAAAGTACAGTGGCGCACAGAGCTGGCGGCCGTGCACAGACGTGACGTTAGCGTGAGATAGGGAAGAAGAGCTTTTTTTTTTACCAAACCGTTTACTTATAGGTGGCTGAGGTGGGTAATTATCCTGAACTCTAGGAATAAAAGGGTCCAAAAAAGTATTGGACCGGAAAAAATAATCCGTCCTTTATTATTAGGTATAGATAGCACAAATACCCGTGCGTTGCACCGGGGACTTTAATATTTAGTCCAAGAGTGAACAACGATTCAGCCTCTCCCTCTCATATCTAATATTTATTTTTATATTATTATTTGATGTCTTCCTTACTTCGTTATTGTATGCAATTTTTAGCTATTCTCTTCTCCTACAATAGTATATACTCCCTTCATCCTAAATTTTCATGCGAGTGATGACGTCATATATGTATTTGGTTTTACTTGTTTGAATAAAGCATCCTTAACATGAACACTTGCGGTCAAAAATTATGGTTATTTTATTGTCTAAACGTGAATGTCAATATTCTCGCATTTATTACTACTCACTATTCTTTCTAGTTCCTACTACTTTTTTTACTTATTATTTATGTAAAACCAATGAGCAGGCCTCCTCCGCTTGTCGTCGGTCCTGGACTTGATGCACGTAGAAGAACGGCAGCGCACCGTGCCGATCGGTGGTCGGCTAGAGTCAGGTTGCTCCACCGCTTCTCCTGGTTGGATGAGGGTAGCTTTCCCGAGGACGACGACCTAGCCGGGGTTGAGGGCTGCACCTCGGGGTTGGTACCATCTCCATAGATAGCAGAGTAATCGGGGCCAGGGCCGCCACATGTGTTGGATGGATTTGGGGACCAAGCTTCGTCTCAGTACCAATGGGAGATGAAAACAAGGGATGGATCGGTAGCAAGTTTTGTGTATTATGTCATCTAGGTGTTATATGTACTTTGGTGGAAGGAAAAACCGTAAAAAAAACTGGTTAAAGGAAATGTTGCTCCTTTTATACATGTTTGTTGCCATGGCTCTAGAATAAATAAACAACAAATATATACATGCTCGCAAACCTAAAAAACAGAAACATGTTTATTTTATTTTTGTTTTAAATCACTTGATTGAAATATGTTTCTTTCCACTGTACATCATTGTTTATTATGTCGAAAAAGGAGAAACTTCACTTTGAGTAAGAGCGCCCGATCAGGAGACCCCGAGTTCGACAACGTTGTAGCTCCGGTCACGTGTCTTGGTTTCGATGAGGTTCAGGATGGGGGCGCAAGAGTGCACTGGCCTTTGGTTGTGCGACGTTGTCATCATCGTCGAGATCAAAAGTTCGGATGCATATTAACCTTATGCTTCCGAGTTTGCGACGCGCGCCACCTCTAATCCATCCTCAATCGAGGCTGTGACTGCTATATCCGCTTGTTCAGCGATTGAGTCATCGTTTTGAGTGACACCACGGGGCGCGGCTTGTGTTAGGATCCACGTGAACTTTCCATACTGCCACAACAACATCATGCTGATGTCACGATGACGTGTCATGTACAAATACGAACACTCTACATGAACTATGAGATGCAGCACCGACTCACGACCACGGAGTTCCACGGGCCGTATGTCTAGCGCGCGTTGGTAGCCTCCATGACATATGTTTCATATGAGCAGCCACCGCCTCCATGATGACCTTCTTACTCGCCATGGTCTGTAACCTCGTGATCGCTCCGGCAGTGGGGTATAGGGGAAGTAGACGTTCTTGTCTTCTCGCGAATGTTACCTAAAGCCGGAGAAGGAGTAATAACCGCTTCCGGCCGCTTCTACTCGGAAGATCGTCGCTAGCTGACTTGTCTCCGGATGGGCGGGCGTGAGCGCCGCCACCAACGGACAGGAGGGCGTCGATGTCACCCCGGACCACGTGGTACAATGCGCAGTTCGTGGACGACGATGGCGAGGACATGGCCTTCGTGTCGGAGTGCACCGGCTAGGTGGGCCTGTTCCTTTCTCGATCGGGTAGGAGTGCGCCCATGGGAGGCGGGGAGGGGATCGGAGGGGCGGTTGTTCTATGACCGCGCCATCGTGAGGGGCGGGAAGCTCTACATCTCCACGCACGAGAAGCCGGTCGTGCCGTTCAGGAGCTGGACGGCAGTGTACGCCACAGAACTGGGCAGCAAGGAGACCGCGTAGACATGAGCACCAACGTGGTTCGCGTCCTGGGAGAGGCCCTGGGCGTTCGACTTCAGCCTGCTGGAGATGGAGACAGACGGTTAGACGAACAGGCACGAGGAAGGCACGGTATTCCTCCACCACGTCACCGATGTGCGATCTAGCGTCTTCCAAGGTAGAGATATCGCCGAAAACACTCGCTCTAGAGCCGATACACGCGTCTTCTCCCCGTTGCGATCGATCTCGCCTTCCAGATCTCAGCTGTCCTCGAGATCTCACGTGTATATGCCATTTTCGTTGCGATCGATCTCTCATTCACGATCGCATATGTCGTCGATCTCACATGTATATTTAGAGAACCAGGGGTGGAAGGTAGGATACGCGCACGCTATGAAAGCTTATACCCGATCAACCTATAGTTGTTTTCATCCCCGATACTCCAAAGAGTCCAAACCGATAGGGAGAAGCGGTACCGTGGAAAAGAAAAAAAAAGTTTTTAGTTGTGGGAGGGCAAAAGGATCCAAAAAAGTATTGGACCGGAAGAAACAATCCGTCCTTTATTATTAGGTATAGAGCACATTTGCCCGTGCGTTGCTACAGTTTTTTTATTGTAGATATTTTTAACTCTTTTCGAGAGACCCGAGACCCAACGATCCCGGTGCCCACCCGCCGAACCGTCCCATCATGAGAGGTCCACAAAACCCTAAACTCTTGGTGCCCGACCTGACTCAACCAAGCGACCCCACGAAAGAACATGCGCGATGCACTACCCCATCCTCCACCTTCCACCAGCACACAGCTTCGCCCTAATTCATACTCGCCAGCTACGACATCGCCTCCCCTTCCTCGAAATCCCCTTTTTGTCGCCGAGCTCTAGGACCCACCAAGGCTACATCAAAAGAATCCTCATTTAAATATTTAAATTTATCCTAGGTAACTTTGAACAAAAATCGAATCAAGCTCAAACATGAAAAATAGTTAGCAGGAACACCCGATGTTCAGACATGAGACTTTAGGGAAAACTCATTTATTTTAAACATTGTATCAGCGATTGGCAAATATAAAATGGCAGATCGCATCAAAGGTAAGGTGTTTGCCTGTCTCCACATGTTAACCTAAATGTTGCAACCTCGGATCGTTAAAGATCCTAAGTCCCTGTGATTAACATGCTAGTCCCTGGATCAATAGCTAGCACTCACAGTCGATGAAATATCATGTAAAACACAAGTCATTATTACACGAATAATCCAGAGTATAATTATTACAACTTGCATAGCTTATAGCTAGCTCAAATAAAACAGCGGAAACTAAATAAAACTTGAGTCCCTCAACGCCTTAGGCTAGCTGCGTGAAGACCCGCGATCCCTACGCACCTTTCAATCTTCGGATTCTGCACATAAGACGTGCAGCCAACAAGTTGGGTCAATACTTTGAATGTATTGGCAAATTACACCAAGGGAGGAACAAGACTAACTCTACATGCAAGGCTAAGAGTAGGCTCTGGGGTTTATTTGCGTAAAGCCAATTTTATCCATGTAATAAGAAAAGAGAGAAAAGTTTTCCCTACTTTCTAAATTTTGATAAGTAGTATAGGGTTGAATGGAACACGTGGATATTACTCAGCAAGTGCCCAATCAACCTAGCACTTGGATATTACGCACCAAGTTCCCAAAAACCCACCCAATGGCGATATTACTCACGCCCTGGGGTTTATAAAAAAAACTTTAAGTTTGGAAAAGAGAGAGAGAAAGATCTTTCAGAGGCTCCATCCTTCAGATGCTCAAAATGTTCTTTTCCGTGAACTCGGCTGATCGATCAGATTGCAATACTCTCGAGAGGTTGTGCACTTTCCCCACAATCCATGATCAAGTCCTTTTACAGACAAGACCATGGCGAAGCCTTCCCTTAGTAGCCCCTCTACCAGCTGGATTCAACCGTGCCAAGAACCTCCAAATGTTGGTATCCCGGTGAGGTTTCCCACTAAGTACTAAGCCAAGACAGAGCCCATATGTATTGTGGTTGCACGGGAAGCTTCTGAATTCTGAAACATGGCAGACTTCTTTGATTCCTGGGTGGCCGCCCTCCACCAAAATCTCACTCGTTGTCCCGACAACCATTCCTCCCAGAAGAAAACTTAGTTTTATTTTGAAGGGGTTTTGGAGAAGAAAGTTCGCTCGAGAGAGCTATCATACTTAGAAAATTTTGAGTCTTTCGAACCCCCCAACAGTACTTAGTGTATATATAGCATAGCAAGCAATACTTAACAAAAACAGGGGGAACCTATTAGGACGGAAAATCCTAAGTATAAAGCTACTCATGGCATACTACAAAACCGCACTTGTAAAATAATACTAAGAAAATCTACCAAAATCCTACACATGCATACTACAGAATTTGAAGAGTAAAACATGCATAGTCGAAAACTGGGACATTAATATGAACAAGTGGTATAACTTGCCTTGATCCGAGCAGCAATGTACACAACAATACTCCTCAGCGCACTCCGAGCAATCTAACGAAACAAACACGGATTCAATCACGATTTGCACAAAACAAGTCACGAAGTCACTTATGCATGCATGCAACATGGTAATATGCAAGGGTGGGTTTGATTTCGACCAAGGGTTTTCACCAGGGGTGTTGCTGAGTTGGGGATGTCATTAGAATCGATTCCCCACAGGTTTTAAGTATTTTGAGTTAAACCCTAATTAACCAGACTTAAAACTAGATCTACAGCTCTACTTCTATCTCGAAACAGATCTAAACACCCTAAGCAAGATATGACAATTTTCTACAGAAGGTATTGTCAAAACAAAACCAACGCAACAAGAATCAACTAAAACGGAGTTACGGATAATTTTCTAGAATTAAAATACTCCAATCTAAACTTTTAATTCTACTGCAAGATTGCTGTGGCAAAATAGTAATATTATTGTAGATCTGTGTTCTACCCGAAAATATGAATCCAACGGTATATTATACGCAATTTGTGGACTATTATTCAAATTACTATGAATTTTACAAGATATTAGCTATTTCTGCCTATATAAAAAAAGAAAAAGGGCCAGCGACGCGGCGACACGTGGCGCCACGTGAGTGGGCCAGCGGGGCGCGCGTGACGTGACGCGGGGGCGACGCGGCGTCGACGTGGCGCTGCCACGCGGCGCGACGCGGTTGGCCCGCGGGCGTCGGCGGATCTGGGCCGTTGGATCTAGATCCAACGGTCGGCGAGGGGGGGGGGCGGCGCTTACCGGCGGCGGCGACTGGCGGGCGACGGCGCTCCTCCGGCGACGGTCGGCGGCGGCGGAGATGCTCCTCCGGCCCGGCGAGCTAGACGACGGGGGCCGGCTCCTCGTCGCGGTCGCGTTTCCGGGGGCGGCGGCGACCTTCTCCTCCAGAGGCGACGGCGGGCGGCGGCTGCTGGCGGCGGACGGCAGCGCGCTCCGGCGAGCAATCGGCGACGGCTCGGCGGCGGTGGCGGCGGAAGAAGGGGCTAGGGTTGACTGGGGAGGCGTGCCCGGCTTTTATAGGCGGAGGCTTGGCGCGGACGTCGCGGAGTCCGCGCCGGAATCGGCGGCGGCGGTTGCGCGCTGGCGGCGGCGGCGGAAGGGGCCGAGCCGGATTCGGCGGGGAGGCGGCTGACAGGCGGGCCCCGCCTGTTAGCGGCTGCGGGCGCGCGCTGGCGGGCTGCTGGCGGACGCGGGCGGCTGGCGGGCGCGGGCGGCTGGCGGGCTGGGCCGCTGGCGGTTGCGCGTTGCCCACCCGGCCGGGCGGGCGGCAGATAGCCCCGGGCTGGCTCGCCGGCCCAGTTAGTTTAGTTTTTTTTTTAAATAATTTCTGAATAGCTATTTATTCGATAACTTTTGCAAACGGACTTCGAATTAGACGAAACTTGTTTCTAAAATTTTGTAAAAAGAAGAGGGTTAGGATAAGATTATAAAATAACACTTTTACAAAGGTCTTGGTGGTTAAAAAGGTTTTACCCCTCTTTTGTCCATAAGTGACTATGGGGTTTGAGAATTACCTGATGCAAATTTTTTTGATATACGATGCTATGATGCAGTGATATGATGCATGCTTACTAGTAACCTCTGAATCTACAAAATTTGGGATGTTACACTAAAATATGCGCAGTTATAAAAAGAGTGCATTATTTCGCAAAAAATGATTGCATTAACCACCAAGACATTCAAGAAAGGTGAAACTATTTTAAATAGAGTGTGTGCCACACGTGTACGATGGTATTCTAATTCGCAAGCGCAGACTTACCGTCTTGGAAACTAAAATGATTACAGGTATGTATGAATGGCTTCCACCTTGCTAGAGTAGTCCCAGCACAAATTGCTCACAGTTCTCCATCCACGTTCTAAAGGCGCTCGAAATCGCCAGTTCTAGTCCATTAGATATTGTGCACACACCTGACATATACACATGACACAACCATACAGTCGTAGTAGTACTACTCGGTAGCCGCACACATGCTTCAAAAAATCCCAGCAGCACATGGGAGCCTCTCTCTATTCTCTCGATCCCCTTTCTAGTAAGTATGTTCCTATCGCTGGAGCATGAATCCCAGCGCTGGTCACCATTGATTCATCTTGCCACTGATTCTAATCCACGCCGGCGAGCGGCGATGCCCCCATGTGCTCCCGTCGACCCGATCCGGCTATTGTCGTTGCCGTGTCAATCCTTTTCCTTGGCCCTCTGCGAAAACTACGACCGTCTCCGTTGGTAAATTCACGCCGCTGCCATGGCCGCTGTCAATCCGGTGACCACACCTTGATGCTTTTGCCGTCATGCTCCATTGGTTCTCTTTAATCTCTCTATTCCAGCCCCATAAAAATCACCGGGCGCCTCTGTCGATTGACTCCAGCCACTGCCGTGACAGATCGGCGCAGATGACCGCACCACCGCCTCAACTCCGGCTCCTTCACTACACATAAGAGGTCCTATTCCTGCTGCCGCCTAGTTCCCCGCAAATTTCCTGCCGCCGCCACGCTAGTGCTGCTGCTGCCTAGCAATTCCTGCCCCGCACAGCAGACCCCCGGTGGTCGCGAGACGGGTTGGTCCGAGGACGTGGAGAAAATCTAAGGAAACAACCGAACTGGTACAACGAGTAATATGTGATTAGGTTTGGATCAAACTCTGTTCGATCGACGTGTGCTGCGAGGACTATGGGCGGAAGAAACGATCAGGCCAGCTAGCCATATTTGGTTCGGATCAAACTCTATTCCATTGACGTGATGCGAGAACTACGGACTACCTGCCGGCGTCCGTGGTACGGCGGGTAATATTACCGAACTGGCAGAGGGCAAAACGATCCAAAAAAATGTTGGACCGGTAGTCCGTGGTATGGTGGATAATATTACCGAACCGGCAGAGGCAAAACGGTCCAAAAAAGTGTTGGATCGGAAAAAACAATATATCCTTTATTATTAGGTATAGACTAGGAAACATGCCCGCGCGTTGCAACGGGAGAGAAAAGTCTATAAACATGAAAAAACAAATTATCATCTTCTTTCAATACTTTATTAAATATTATTGATGTCATGGAGACTTTAAAGGGTTTTCCTTTTAACAATTATTTTTGTGCATTATTATGTGTGTCGATTTTGAAGTCATGGATAATTTCACATCATGTTGATCCAGATCCTCGTCGCCTTATCCTTTTTGGGCCTAGTCACTGTGAAAGAAGCAAACGTACGGAAATTCACTTTGGCTCATAGGTGTAGATGCACCCACCATCAAAATGACGTATTTCAAAATGTTTAAAAATTCACAAAAAATACCCGGGTGTACATGCTGATATTCTATGTTCGTACATGAAGTTTCATGAAGAAAAGATATTTTATGTGGCTTGTATAAAAAAGACAATTTTCTGTGTTGTAAAATAGCTTTTCACAAGACATATTTTTGTCTTTTTTACACATACCACAAAAATGTCTTTTCACCGCAATATTATGTGTGAGAACATAGCATGTCAAGATGTACACACAGGATTTTGTTTCGGATTTTTTCAACATTTTGAAATTCATATAAAATATATTTTTCATAATAGGTTTATCTAGACCTGGGAGCGCCATGTCCGCAAAAGTAGGAATATACCCATGAACAGCAAAACGTATATTACTAAAAATATAAAACACAACCCATGTAAAAGGGGACAATGTATTTTCTTTTATCTTCTTTGGAAGTACAAAAGCATCCTTCTCATCACCGTAAACCATAATTTCCAGGACTGAACAACAACAATGTACTTCCTCCGTCCGAAAATAAGTGACTTTGATTTATCTTGATATGGATGTACCTACGAATCTATACAAATCCAAGTCACATATTTACAGAGGGAGGAAGTATCATATTAAATAGGACATGGATGAAACACTTCTAAACTATTTTAGGTCCATCCTGATTTTAGGATGTACATGAAGCCAACCATTGATGGATGACAAAAAGAGCAACTCTCTAGGGTTATCCATTGAAAACAAACAACATAGTTTTTTCTGGGTTACTAACAAAACCCTCTTTTTTTCTTCAAACAGAGAGAACCATCTCATTTGAGAGCGTTAACAACATTGGTTGGGAACATTGAATACTTGGCAAACACATGCACTACACAACCAGCATCAGCATGAAACAAAAGTCAGTGCATGGGAAGTACCTTTCTCCATCAGGTTGTACTCATTTGGCTCTTGCAGGTAGAGCTCATAGCCGAGCAGCACGAAGGTGACAGATGAGGCAATTGTTTCATCACCCTTGTCATGAGTTACGTCGCACCAGGATCGCGCTCCCCAGCAGCGTCCAACCTCAGCTTGAGGACATAGTCCCCCTTTCGGCACCATGGCATGTCCGCCCTAGCTTTTTTTTGAACTTGACGTCCGCCTTAGCTTGAGGTCCCCTATCGGGAAGAAGGGCCTCGCTTCCCTGCTGCTGCCGCCGCTCACGCACAAAGGCCGCCAAGGGACGTGTCGGGGCAGAGCAGGCCAGCGAGGGATTGATTGGGGCGGATCTCCGCGGCGATCAGGGATGCGCTGGGATGGAGCGCGCACAGGCAAGCATGGCCCACGACGGGGCCATCATGCCGGTGACCGGGGCAATAGCCCGGGCGTACGCGCCGGAATCCAGCTGGGGTGGAGGTTTCACGCCTGATCTCCGGGAGACACATGGGATCGTAGGTTGGTACTGGTGACAGGGGAAGGAGTAGGCTAGGGTGTGGAGGGAGCTTGAACAGATAGAACCGTGGTGGTCTAGAGGAGATCAGAGAGCATCCCCATGACGGTGTCATGTCGCTCGCCCCGCCTGTGCTCATCAGCACGACGTAGTTTGCCGGCTCGGTCTACTCCAAGTCGCATCGTCAAATCGTCCTGTCCGGCGTGGCAGAGGCTCCGCACAGGGCACGTTTGGCGCCACGCCCCAGCGTACCATCTCATCCTTGACCTCGCCATCCTGCTGCGACCACATGTTGAAGGTGACTGCCATGTAGGGCTTCACTTCCCGCCAGCAATGATCCATGTCGTCTTGCCTTGTCCCGATCACAGGTGGCCACAGCAGGAGGGCTACCATCGTGGCTGTGCACCACCAGCTGTATCAGATCGAGAATACACACACCTGAGATCTTGAACTACTCCCGTAGTCTCTAACGTGGCTACCATGGTTAGCGCCAAAACAGAAGAAAAGGCCTGGCACCGGTGGCCATGAATCGAGCATATGAGATCACGGGCGATGGCGGCGAAGCGAGGGGAGGCTTTAGGTCTATGTCCGTGTGGATTGGGTTTAGGTGTATGTTCGTGTGGATTTTATGGAAACAACCAAGGGCAGGCGTGATGGATGCGGTATGTATGTGAATCGTCCAAAGGCAGATCGGTTAGAGCGGACGGAGGACATACGATGCTATAGGTGTACGTCTAGAATTTAGGATAGCTCTTTGTGTAGGACTCGTTAGGCCCGCCGGCCCAGCGACCAGCCCACCTTGGCGCTGCTATTTCTCCAGAGTCCAGCTCCCAACACGGCCACGCGGAGAGAAAGAATAAAACGAATCGGTACATGACAATGAAATTAATATGGATATTGGTGGAAGGACAATGAAAGTAATATGGATATTGGTGGAAGGGAAAAATCGTCTAAAAAAGTGTTGGACCGGGAGAAATAATCCGTCATTTATTATTAGGTATAGATATAGGTACTAGTTAAGTGCATGTGCGTTGCTACGGACGAAAAAACATTACACATCTATACATTTACCGGAATATTTTAATTCACCTCATATGCTCTGACTGAATTATGATTTGCTTCCAATTACTCACCGTACACCTTTTAAAGATTCCTATCGTCTTCATACATTTAAAATAATGTCCACAAAACTTGTATAGCATGTAGCCAGTGATGATGCTAATCTTACATTTCCTCAAAAACCTAGTCACTCACACATGCATATACCATTTTTTCTTATCACTACACAAGTTGCCACTCTAACTCGTCATGTCGTGCAGATTTACGAACGAGGTCTTGCCATATCCCTTATATATGTTATTAATATATCAAAGCCTGTGCATTTTAACAAAGATAACCTTAGTTGTTTCGATATCAGGCTATGCGCCATGTTGTGTACACATTACAGTTCCTTACTTCCAAAAATAGGGATATGCTCATGATTCAGCATATATGGTCTTATCAAGAAACAGTACCAGAGCTATCCGAATTTCAAACACTAAATATTGTAGTTATCTTAACGGAAAGTGGATCCATACATGGACAGGTACAAGAGAGAGAAATGCTCCATATAGTAACTACATGTGAAAAAAGAGTAGTATGATTCGTTTTTGTTGTTAGAGTATTTCTTGACCCTGAGTTATTCTTGCTCTTCCAGATTTGAACTTTACCTTATATCTTCTGTGATTTCAGAACAAAAACTATCAGCATGACCATCCGTACAAGTCTGCAAAAACCATGTACAACATATAGAACTAAATTTCAACATATAAGACGTACTACCTCCGTCCAAAAATAACTGACTTGAGTTTGTATAGATTCGAATGTATTTATATACTAAAATGCGTTTAGATACATTCGAATCTAGATAAATTCAAGTCACTTATTTCTAGACGGAGGGAGTACCATTCAAGCCAATTCGGCTAACCAATTTTAGTGATAATACAACCATTCTAGTACAATACTTATACAACTGGTTACGTTTTTACGTTCATGTACACAAAAATTTAAATTTTGACTAAGCTAACAACCTGCACCAACAGAAATCGTGTCAAAAATAAGGAAAATGATGTATTTCTCAAAAAAAACTTTCATTGTACATCAAAATGAAAATCTGCATTTCGTTATCAACTTGTTTGACATTTTAGTTAAAATCATCAATAAGGAAAATGTCCGTGTCTAGAAATACATCCATCAACAATATTTACTTTTAGGATAGCTGAAAGCCTAGGTGTCACAACATAAACAATAATCACATTTACCTTAAATTTTTAGAATTTCAAGCTCACTATGCTTGGCCTGCCACCCAACTAAGCTTAGTACAAAAAGAACCATGTGTTTGTTTGGTTTGAGACCCCAACAAGTCGTACCTAAATTTTGGCATGACCAAACCAAGTGCATGAAATTTAGCTAAGGTGTTGTTTGGATTATGGTCATTGCTCTTCCAAATTTTTGGTAGAATAGTGCCTCCGTTTTGTCACAGCCAAACTTACTTAGCATGTATTGACAACTTAAATTGTCTAGTGCTTGATTTGATTCCAATTCAATCAAAAGAAATGTTAATATAGTGTTTTTAAGATTGCATAAAATATGCAACAATACCCTAGAAACCATAAATGACTACTGCTACCCTAGAAATCATAAACGACTACTGCAGTTCAAGGTAGCTAGGCTGGTTCTGACCCAGGGAAGTGGTATGTGGAACACCTAAAGATAACATCTTTCCTTTAGTATAGTTAGCATAACGTTGGTGTGGTTGGATTGTAGCAAGTATTCTAGCACTAATTACCTAGGACCCACCAAGGAATGGCGGACGGATAGTCTGCCAATATTTTGGCAAAGGATTTCTACACTCCCGGCTAGTCCTTATGCGGTCGGAAATTACAAAGGCGAGCTCAGTTGCACTTTGGTGAGCCAATATGTTGCCAATAGTCTAAACACTGGCAATTTTTTGGTATGGTGCGCATTAGTTGAAATCCAAACACCCCCTAAGTGTTTACCTCTGATAATTGACCTAGAAAATAACAATTGATGAAGAAAATTCAAAGCAAAGTGATGTAATGATCCATAGAGTAAATATATAAGAAGCCCACCAAACTTTGTTTATGTTTACCATGTTGATATTTTCATCTGAATAACATAACTGCAGCATATGAAACAACAAAAGAATCCCAAGCTTCCATCTTAGAATGTCTAGTATTCCTCAGAAATTTTGCGTGAAAATAGTTGTCTAGATTCTCATCATTGTATGTTCCAAACCTTTGCCTAGGGATCTAGATTCTGATCATTGCATGTTACAAACTTGCTTGGCATAATTTGACCAGCCTATGAATGGTTAGCCCAACTGCCTGCAATATTAAGAAAGCAAAAAGAGAGAAAAATGATCAATTAATTTATTTTCAATGCTATATCTAAAGAAAGTTCATCAAGAACTTTAAGTAAACAGATTGATTTTGAGAAAGAATCATATTACCAATGTTGCAACATCAGATCTACACCTGCTACCTTTTAGAAAATAAGCAATCAACATTTTTTCATTAGGGCTTATAGGAAGAGAGGCCTTCAGCTCCTTTAATGAAAAGATAAGCAATAAACATCATAACATTTATGAGTTTAGTTAGTTGACTGTCAACACTAAATATTCGAGAATCAAGAGTACTATTACTTATTTTCATAGCTAGATATCAAATGGAAGTTAAACATGGTAAATGAGCAGGTATAGACAGAAATATTGAATCTACCCAAAGATGAATAAAACGAAAGTAGTATATCTCATAATATTCGTCCTCCTTTAATTTGAATCTTAAAGCAATTGTGAAATCACAGTGACCAAATGTATTTTCTAATCAAATGAAGCTACAAGATTCCTAAACAATTAACATTTAATAGGGCCATTACCTTTGAACCATTCCTTTTTAATTCAGGTGTTAATATTTCAGCATCTTGACCCTCTTAATTGTACAATGTTTCTAATCTGTATTCACAAGCATTTTTGCACTTTATTTCACAATAATAATTGGGAAACAGGAAGAATACTCACATCGAGGTCATGTGCTCCCAGACTAAACATGCTAGAACAATTTCAGTTAACACCCTAAACTTCCAGTTAATGATATAATAAAAGCAATAGTCTAGACTGCTTATCAAACATCTCTCTTTTCATCATGAAACTTGAATGTTAGTCTACTAACAAATCACCGAAAAGACACAAATTAACTCGGATTTTTACACCTGAAACAATTAAGGATCTCATGGCATCTCCATCCAAGAACCCCTTAAGCACATGTCGAACTAATCTAGCAAACCAAGCACTGAATGGGAGCTATTGTACACCACCTTGTAGAGAGAGTGACACAAGGCAACTAAGGATCTCATGCCATCTCCATCCCCCAATCCTATCGTCGTCCGTGAAGCTGTCAAAAGCAACGAATCATGTTACACATTGTCCTTCTTGAACTTGTGGGGAATCACATGACACCAACAGAATAAATTGGTTAGAAAGAAGAAGCATTTACCTAAAGAGCAACAACCGATGCGGATTGTTATCGAATTGTGTGTATTGCACTTCACTTTACCGACTCTGCTGCACAGAGGACGGCGGCGCTAGAGGCGACGAGGAAGGAGGTCACCGCCCGACGCAGTGAGTAGTGGCGGTGTACAGAAATAAAACACAATGAAAAATTTATGGCCCATACATTCCTAATGTGCATCTTCCTGTAGTCTGTGTGCAACAAGGAGACACCAAGCTTACCGACATGGTGATGTTGCCGAACACCTTGCTCGACGCATCACCTGGATTCTATAGTCTCGAGGGGGCACCCATGTTCGAGCGAAGCTTCATGGCACCATCGTCCTTTATGAGCAAATACAGAACTACCCAATTAACATACAGAGCAACAATATTTAGGGAGGCAATAGAGAATGTACGTTAAGAGCTTGTTTCATTGCAAAAATCGTATTTTAGCCAAATATCATGACCATGATAGTATGCAACAATTAATAACCATATACATATCTTCCGATTATTGTCCTACTCACAGAGTATAGTATCCTTATTAGAAAAATCAGTGTATGTACATAGCCGGTTTGCTAGGTGAAAGAACATTTCATGGTTCCCTATGTTTTGACTATTAGATAACAATACCATGGAGTTTTTCTCATGTGTGCCAAGTGTGCAGGGAGTGATTTTGTGTTTGGGGGGCCAGATTATCCGCCCCCATCAGGGGCCGGATAATCCGGTCTACCTCATTTGGCAAAGGCAGCCAAGGCGCGACGCTCTGAGTGGGTTCGGATTTTCTCCCGAAAAATCCGAACAGGGGCGCCTTTTTCTTCCATGGCCGGATAATACGGCCCTTGCATGGGGCCGGATAATCCGGCCTAGAAGACGATCAAAGGCAGCCAAGGCGCGACGCTTTGAGTCGGTTCAGATTTTCTCCCGGAAAATCCGAATAGGGCGGTTTTTCCTTCCCTGGCCGGATAATCAGGCCCTCGCATAGAGCCAGATAATCTGGTTCCCCATGAGACGATCAAGGGCAGGCTCGGCGCGAGGCTCTGTGTGGGGGCGGATTATTTGCCGGATAATCCGAGTCTAGGCGGAGTTTTCCCTAGACCGAATAATCCGGCCCTTACTTAGGCCGGATAATCCGGCCCCAAATGGATCCAACGGCTCAGTGGGTGCAGGGGGTATAAAAGCTCCTTCATCCCCTCCTTGTAGAACCCTTGATTCATTCGAAAAGTGTCAGACCCATTGCAAGAGCTCTCTCTCTAGATCTCCCACTTCAACCACCCGAAGGCTTCGATCTTTGGGGGAATTGAAGGAGGAGAAAATCTTCATCGCCATCACGAATCAAGCGCACCAACTCCTCTCCATTCATTTTGGAGAATTCCCCGATCTAGTATTCTTGTCAATATCTAGATCTTGTGTTTTATTATTGATAACTTTTTCTTGTGGCAACTTGTTGTCATTACGGGAGCCTCCAATTTGGTTGTGGAGTTGTGCCCCGCTAGTTGTGTAAAGGCACCGGTTCCCGCCTTGAAGGTTCCTATAGTGGAAAGGTGGATCAGGCCTTTGGTGGCGGGATCCATCAGAGAACAGGATGAGGCCTATTGTGGCGTGGTGGTCTTAGTACCGCCCACCCCTCCAACGCAGATGTACTTCCCTTAACAAGGAAGGAACTGCAGTAAAACAAATCTTATGTCTCCGCGTGCTTCACTACGGTTCACTCGTTCCTCTTTCCACTCACCTTTTAGTCGCTAGTAGTTAGGTTTGCATATAGGGAAATTCTTCCTAATAGTATATCTAGAGAATTTACCTTTGTGTCAAGCCTAAAATTGAAAAAGCATTAAAATTTGAAGTATCACCTATTCACCCCCTCTAGGTGCCCATACGATCCATTTCAATTGGTATTAGAGCCCCGACTCTTTATTCGGGCTTAACTGCCTAAGAGAAGTATGGGTACCAAGGAGAATGGGAATGAGGCTGTGGATAAGGTCACAATGGATGACCTCAAGACGTTGGAAACAACGTTGTTGAAATCCTTTGAGACTAATATGGAGGAGATGCAACAAATGATTGCTCGCCTCACATCATCCGTAGCCCCATCTCCATCCTGCTCTGAGTCTGCCACTCCCTCATCCAAGGATAAGGCTAACACCGGATCCAAGGAAGATGAAGTGGTAGGTGAAAAACATAATGGTTCCGCCTCCAAGAAGGGAAGTGGTAAGGAGGACTATAGTGAGGTTCATCACTTATATTCCCCCGACCCACCTATCCCTCATCCTCATATAAATAATAGGGGTGATCCACCCAAGCTTACTGCATCTTCATTTAATCAATGACAATTCTTAATGAAGTCTCATGTATGCAGCTCTTCAATTGAACTTTGGAGGATTATCAAAGAGGGTCTCCATATTGGAGATCACAACAACTTGACAAGAAATAAGTTGTGGATAGCCAATTGAATGCAACAGCTCTCCACATGATACAGCTCGGAGTGGGTCCCAAGGACATGCCCCACATTGAGCATCTCAACACAACTAAAGAAGCTTGGGATGCTCTCACCGACCTATTTATTGGAAATGAAAGCATGAGAAGGAATAGGTATGATGCTCTTAGTAATGAAGCTGAAGGATTCTACATGCTGGATGGTGAAAACCATGAAGATATATATAGAAGACTCAAGGGTATTGCAACAACATTTAGAAAGCATGGAGCCACTCACATTGATGATGCTTAGATAAAAAGGAAATATGTGAGTGCTCTAATGCCTTTTGAGCCAACGGACTTGAAGAGCTTGCAAGGTAGACATAACTACCATCAAATGACTTCTAATGAAGTCATGCAAGAAATGGCATCATTCAAGGTTGCAGCTAAGGATGCGGAACATGCCCGTGCACGAGCCATTGGAATGCAAAAATGGGTCAATGTTGCTCTAAAGGCAAATGTTGTTGAGCAAGATGAGGATGAAAGAGCTTTCGAGGGTGTCTCCATGGACTGCCCCGATGAAGTCACGTGTGCTCATGGTGAGTACATGGCGTTCTATGCAAGGAACTTTTGGAAGGATCTAGCCAAGGCCAAGTCAGAACTCGAGCACAAGAATGGGTCAAGTGGAAGAAGAGAGAATGGCCCAAAACTGAGAAGATGCTACAATTGTGGAGATAGGCTATACTTTGTGGCTGAGTGTCCATATCAAAATAGAGAAGACAATGGTGGTAGGCTCATCCTTAAAGAAAAATCCAAGGCACCTAGAAAGAAGCCATTTATCAAAAAGAATGGCCCCTACAAGAAGCAACCCAAGATTGTCTTGGTGGCACAAGAAGAATATTCCTCTGCAAGTGAAGATGAAGAGGATGAAGATAGTTCTCGTGAGGTGGCTGCTATAGCCACCACATCGACTCCATCATCTCTCTTCGACTCACCAAACAAAAACGTCATCAACAACAACGTCACTTGTCTTATGGCAAGAGGGTCCGAGGTATCATCTTCTAGCTCTTCATTTCCTAAGACTAACATAAATATGGATATGGATGATCATACTAATCTTAAGATGAAAGAAGAAGTTATTGCTTTGGACAACTTTTTCACTAACTTGCAAGGTGAGCACAAACTTCATTTTGATGCTCTTATGAGTCAACTTGCCCAAGCCGAAGATCTCCTCGAAGAAAAGGGCAGAATTGAAAGATAAGATGCCTTGGAGATAGCCTCCTTGAAGAATGCTCTGGAAGAAGAAGAGGAAGCTCGAGTATCCTTGGAAGAGAGACTCGAATCAATTGAGGAGTCACAAGAAGAAGTTGTGGCTCAGCTCATCAAAGAACATGACAACGCGCCAAGGTAAAGAAATTAAAGAAGGAAAAAATTGAATTTGGGGCTGCTCATGCTAGACTCATGGAGAAGTTTGAGAAACTTGACATTGCTCACAAGGCATTGGAGAGTGAACACTCTACTCTAAATGAGTCTCGTGACCATCTGCAAACTCAATTAGAGAAGTATGATATGTCCAACACCTCCACACCATCTTGTGCACAAGAAGAACTTGCAAAGGGATCTCAAAACAAAGGTAAAGAAGTTCTAGATGAGATACTTAGCAAGCAAAGGACAAACAATGGAAAAGAGGGTAGTTATATTCCCAAGACAAAGAACAAGAACAACAACAACAAGAAGAAGAGCAAGACTGCTCAACCAAAGACTAGCACCACCACCAATGACAAGTCTAATTATGATGGTTTTGCAGGGACTAACAATCCTAGCTTTGAGTTATATCATGATTATTATGGTGATGTTTATGCTAGTTATGTAGGTCCTTATGACTGTTACATTCCTTGGTCTATTTGGGTCCCCAAGACCCTTGTCACTAACATGAGAGGACCCATTGAAAAATGGGTACCTAAAACCAAAAAGTAACTTTCTTGCAGCGTTATGCTTCCGATGGATCTAAATGGGTACTCGGTAGTGGGTGCACGAGTCACATGACCGGAAGCAAGGAGATCATCATGGAGATGCGGCCAAATCATGATCATATAACCGTCTCCTATGGTGACAAGTCAAAATCTAAGGTATTGGGTCTCGGGAAAGTTGTGGTTGCTCATGATATGTCTCTCGTGGACGTCATGCTTGTTGAGACCCTCGTTTACAATTTACTTTCAGTTCACGCCCTTGGTAAGATGGGCTTTGCAGTTTTTATTGATGCTGATTTGGTGGTACTCTTGTGGAGCAAGTCTCTAAAAGTCGCTTTCGTGGGATATGTCGAAAATGACCTGTACGTGGTGGACTTCTCAGGGAAAACCACTACATGCCCATGTGTCTTTTCAGAAAGGCTGATGCGGGTTGGTTATGGCATCGTCGGCTAGCCCACGTCAGCATGAGAACTTTGCAAAGTCTCCACAAGGGTGGCCACATCCTTGGACTAAAAGAAAATGTTTCCTTTGCCAAAGATCGTGTTTGTAGGGCTTGTGTTGAAGGGAAAATGCATGACTCTCCTCATCGAAGGAAAACTATTATTTTGTCAAAGAGGATCTTGGAGCTGCTTCATGTGGACCTCTTTGGACCTCCATCACACGCAAGCCTCGGTGGGAAGAAGTACTGCCTTGTGATCGTTTATGATTACTCAAGATACACTTGGGTCTATTTCTTCAAGTTGAAGAGCGAGAGTCAACAAACGGTCATCGACTTCGCCAACGAGGTTCAACGTCAACACAATGTCCGTATATTGGCAATAAGAAGTGATAACGGCTCGGAGTTCAAGAACTACACCTTAAATGAATTAGTAAGTGAAGAGAGGATAAGACATCAATATTCCACTGCATACACCCCTCAACAAAATGGTGTTGCCGAGAGGAAGAACCGGACCCTAATGGATATGGCAAGGTCTATGCTAGCTGAGTTCAAGTCTCCATGTAAATTCTAGGCTGAAGCAATCTCAACCGCTTGTCATTCATCCAACCGGGTATACCTCTGTAAAATCTTGGACAAGACTCCGTATGAAATTCTTACCAATAACAACCCAAACATCTCATACTTTCGGGTATTTGGGTGTAAGTGCTTCTTTCTCATCAAAGGAGTTCGTTTATCTAAATTTGAGTCTAAGGCTTTAGAAGGTATTTTTATTGGCTATGGTGCCGAATCCCACACTTACAGAGTCTATAATAAGCTCTCCGGAACTGTTGTAGAATCTTGTAGTGTGGTGTTCAAGGAAAATGATGGCTCCCGTGCGGGGCAAGTTGATGTTTGTGATGCAGATGTTGAAATACCCCAAGATGCCATAAGAAGAATGGGCGTGGGATTTTTCTGCCCCGTTGAGGAACCCCTTGTGGCGGATCGGGAAGGACAATGCTCTACTCATGTAGAGCCCTCATCTACACAGACTCAACATGCTCCAACCACGGGAGAATCTTTTACACCAACTCCTCCAAATGCTGAAGGTCAACATGCTCCTGTATGCTCCAGGCCGGATTATCCGGTCGACACCGGATTATCCGGCCCCCACTCCAATGATGACCAACCTGATTATCATGTCGAAGAAACAACTACTAGTCCTAGGCCGGATTTTCCGACTTCCCCTAGATTATCCGGCCCCTCACCAATTCAAGCAAGTTCTAGTCAAGATTGTGAAGATGTTTCGGGATCTCCCAGGCCGGATTATCCGACCCCACACACGACCAGACTATCTGGCCCTGAGACTCTTGATGATCAGCAACCTCCTATTATGGCTGTTGATCCAATTCAAGGGCAAGGTTCATCATCTCCTACTACCGCTATTCAAGCTACTAATAAAGGTCAAGAAAATGATTCTAATGAAGACTCCAATGCTGAAACTATTCCACCAAGAGACAAAAAGCTTATTGAACTTCATCGCAAGGCTCGTGCCGATAGGAACCTTGAGTTAAGGGGAGATACTCTTGACAAAGTTGTAGGTGATCTTCGACGAAGGGTTTCCACAAGAAGAGAGTTGGCAAGTTTCGGTGAGCATCAAGCCCACATCTCAATGGTGGAACCCAAGAAAGTGTTTGAAGCTCTTGAAGATCCGGACTGGGTTGTTGCTATGCATGAAGAGTTGAACAAATTTGAACACAACAAGGTTTGGAAACTAGTGGAGAAGCCCAAGGATTGCCGCAAGGTTATCGGCACTAAATGGATATTTAAAAACAAGCAAGATGAGAACATCATTGTTGTGAGGAACAAGGCGAGACTCGTGGTACAAGGCTATTCTCAAGTTGATGGCATTGACTTCGGCGAGACCTATGCTCCAGTGGCTTATCTTGAGTCCATCCGTATCCTTCTTGCTTATGGTGCTCATAATAATTTTAAATTGCAGCAAATGGACGTTAAGAGTGATTTTCTTAATGGTCCTCTACATGAGTTGGTATATGTAAAGCAACACCGGGATTTGAGGATCCCAACTTCCTAAACCATGTCTACAAACTCGATAAGGCACTCTATGACCTTAAACAAGCCCCACATGCATGGTATGAGCACCTTAAAGAGCTTTTGCTAGACCGTGGCTTCGAAGTTGGGCAAATCGATCCCACTCTTTTTACTAAGAAGGTTAAGGGGGAGCTCTTCTTATGCCAACTATATGTAGACGATGTAACATCCCAATTTCAGCAACCCTGATTAGTTGTTCAGAATGCAAAAATCAGGGGGAACAAAAACTTTTTCTTGTTAAGTGTTGCAGTGTTTGCTTGTTGATTATCTGTGCTTATGCTTCTGATTGTATAGCTTATGATATACTCTTTACCTCAACATCAGTTGTCAAAAAGATATTTAACAAAACTATCCTTACTAATTTTACATATTCTCAAATGTTCTGGCATTTCAAAAACATGAGGCAAGGTGCTTATGTAACCAAAACTATTTTAGTAGCTTCTATTGACAAAACTATGGAGAGATATATAATATAATCTCCTTATGTTTTCAAGACAGAACCTTCAACTACTCCTACCTCTAGGATTCTCAAAACTTTGTATAAAACTTTTGAATTCTACTCTTGGTAGGGATACCAAGGACTCTTACCTTACTCAAACTCCAACCTTTCAAAATTTCCCATCCTTACCTCAAGCTAAGCTTGATGGTAACCCTAGTAGTAGTTGATTTGTTTGTAAGATGAGTTGCCTTGATCTGCTGTTTGACTTGATTGCTTAGAAGTAGTATGAGCTACTCTAGGAGCTAATCCACTAGGATAAAGATGTTTCCAAATCACCACACACTAAGCAAGAATACAAAGCTAGATCTAATCTCTAGCTACTAGGTGATCATCTAAAACCCCTAACCAAACCCCTTCTGAAGTGATCCCTTTCAGAAGTTTCCATCTCAATGAAGACCAGTATCAAGCATGGATCCTTTCTACTCCATCCACCCTTCAACCTCATCCACTTTATGATGCTTTGGTACCTTGCAATACATCAAAATCATCACCACCCTCATTCTAGTCAAAAACCCTAAATCTGCCAAACTTGGCTGTCTGGAATCTACTTCAACATCACCTTTTTGAATGTCTTCTTTTCTCAACCCCTATGCATTTTTAAAAATGCATCTGAACCACCTTGTTTACCATCCTAAGGACTACCAAGGACCACTCTTTCCCTTGGTTAGATCATCCTCCAACCCACTTGTTCTTGATGGTTTTGCAGGCAAGAAAATAACTATTTCTGCAAATCTACTCAACATGCCTACTTTGACAGAAGCTCACACCACCATCCAATCTTCTACTGACAAACTCTTTGCATGGTTGTGATCTAATCATATATTTCTACCAATAACTACTTCACTTGTTCCAATTGGATCTTAGTACTTCTTAAACCCACATGGTTTTGAAGGCTACCTGATAATCTGCTTTGGCATGCTTATTTTATTCAAAGTTTGAAATCAATTCTTGGTGAAATTAAACTAGATCAAGCTCAAAACTCTATACCATGGTGATGTACATCACTTGGCCTAACCATCCATCTATCCTATGACCCAAGGGGAGATCTGAGCTCCAAGATCCAACAAGGTTTTGGTGGTATGAAAATAACATCACCTTAGATCCTCAACTCCTTGTTTTTCCATCTAATTAAAGTTGGATTTCCAATTCCCAAGGTTGAAAATGCTTGATACACCTTGTATACCTCATATAACTTGATCATCAAGATTTATCAAATATTTTCCATAATTATTATGGCTCCAAATCTAATTAATCTCTTTAATAGACAAAATCTCCAAAACTCCTTTCCCAGGGGAAAGTTTGGTTTTTCCCCAAGTACTTCCCCAACTTTTGGCTCAATTGAGATCCATATATAATACCCTTCATTCCCATATCAAATATAAATACTTTTGAGATCCTTTATTATTTCTTTTTGCCCTTTTTCTTAAATGGAAGAAACAAGAAATAATTGTCTAAAAATACTTTTCCTTCCCAATAAATTTCAAGAAAATTCCCCAAGCTGTGTCTTGGTACCTAGTATCATCTCAACCCAAAAACCACACTTGTCCAATTCAAAAATACCAAATGAGCTTCTAGAAACCATTTCTGCTCTATTTGAATAAATGGTTTTTAGTAGACATTAAAGCCTTAGAAAAATCTAAAATAAATCATAGATAAACTTCCCCACATCCTCTATCTGCGAGTACCTTTTGCCCATCATGTTCAGTGCAAGTATCTAGACTTCCTCCCTAACAACCTATATGATCAAAGATGCAAACGAACCAAACCATCTAGGAAAAGCCTCACCAAAACCCATCCCTAGTCATTGACTGACTTTGTATAGCACCCACCTCACCTGTAGCATCCCAATTGTCTAACAATTGTAATGCTACTTGTCCTAGTAAGATATTGGCTACTCCATAGATATTATTGTTGCATCATAATTATATCATGCTCATGTCATCATGCCACCTTGCATTTGAGCATCTTATAAAACTCCTTTTCTTTTGGTTCTTCTCTCACATGCATTATAAATTGTATTTGATTCTTGATATTATATTTGGCTATTGATATATTGTTCAAATGCCCAAGTTGAGTTGGGGGCATATCTTTTATCTCATTTCCACCACCTTTCTCTTCCATCACTTTATAATTCCACCATCCTACTAGATCATGAGCTTGTTTGTCTTTACTTTGGTTTTCTCTAGCTCATGTGCAATAGGGTGGATCTAGTTCATTAAATTTCTTTGCTTGGCTTTGTTCCACTTCTTGGAAATGCACAAGATTAATGCCATCATATTATTATTGTTTTCACATAATAAATCATGTCATTAATATTTTGCATGGGCCATGCAAGCTTCTCCACCACCTTTTCCCTCCATTAGTTTTTCTTTGGTTTTGGTGGATCCTATCTAGGAAAAACCATCTCCACCTCTCCTTAGTCACACCATACCATCTTCTTTTATTATTATTTTCTCCATGCATGAACCATATGAGGCTTAGCCCACAATTCTTTTCTTTTTCCTTTCTTGGAATTCTTTTTCTCCTCCACCTCATGTTAAGTCAAGCACTCACCATGCTCCACTTGGGTTGTTCTTGTCCACATTCTTTTCTTTTATTTTAATTTTCTACATGTATGATCATATGTGGCCTTTTACACCTACTCTCTTCCTTCTTCTTTCTTTCTTGTTTCTCTTCCATGAGTCCATGCAAGATCAAGCCTTTCTAGTTCTTCTTGTATTGACCTCTTACACAAAATTTACAATCTAACTACTTAAAAATAATCAAACCTATTTAATATCTTTTTCTTCCCATAACCCTATTTTTCTACTAACCCTAAACCCTCTCTCTCTCTCTCTCTAGCTTGGCCTCCATGCCAAGCCCCTCTCACTACCTGACCCACCACCCCAGCCACTCCTCTCTCTAACCTAGCTAAGTCTAACCCTAACCCTAGCCATGCCCTAACTAACCCGAGCTCAACCGAGCCCCTTCCCTCTTTCTCTCTCTGCCGAGCGGGCCTAGCTGCACCACCATCGCCGACCCTACCCTGCAGCCTCCCCTCCGCGCTGCCCATCCCTAGGACAAGCCCCAGCCGGCCGAGCACGTGCTCGAGGGAGAAAAAGGGCAAAGCCCGAGCCACCTTTCCCTGCCGTGCACGCCTCCCTCTCCCCCCCTTTTTCCTCCTCTCGCACGCCTCTCAGGGCTCGCCCAGATCCACCCCGAGACGCCCTCCTCTCCTCCTTCTTCCTCCCCAACGTCCACCACCTGCCGCCGTTCGCCGCCAGCAACCTCGGCTCCTCTGCGTTCCAGCCGTCGTGCTCGACCTGGAGGTGGCCTGGGAGACCGAGAGGAACCCCCTGCACCACCCCGACCCCGCCGACATGGACGAGAAGCTCCCCCGCATCGCCAGCACCTCGCCGTCCTCCGAAACCCTAGCCCGCCGGTGCGTCTGCGTCCTCGCCGCTCCAGAGCCTCCCCGACCGATCCAACACCGCTAGGCAAACCGCGGTGAGCCCCTCCCTCTCCCGGACAACCTCCTCTTCTCCGTCGTTGTCTAGCCTCGTCGTGCGTTTCGTTGAGCAGCCTCCGCGCGCCAGAGCTCGCCGGCGTCTGCAGCTTTTCCGCGCCGCGCAAGCCCTATCTAGTCCCCCGCTACCCTCCTGTCAACCCCCCGAGCCAGCCGCACTGGTTAGCCACCCCGGAGCGCACGCCCGCGTCCCAGGTTCGAGGCCCCGCCCCGCGCCGCGCGCCGGATTAGCGTCAGACGCGCGAAGACGATAAACAGTAGCCGGCCGTGGTCAATTTGCAAAAAGCCCCCACCCTTTTTAATTACTGCAACCCCCGCTCCTTTCAGCCCCACCAGCCAACCACGCCAGCACGTTTGCAGAAAACCCCCCGGCTTTTCCCGTTCGCAACCCGCGCTCCAACCGCAGCCCCACCTGTCAGCCCCTGTCTCCCGCATCGCTGGCACGTGGGCCTTCCGCCGTTGGCCCCACCCTGTCAGTCTCTGTGGGCTAGCCTAGCCTGCGGTGCAAAAAGAAATTTCCGCGCGCGCGTGGCCTAGTCAGCGAGGCCCCACCCGTCAGTGACTGTGGTTAGGATTGCCTGGGTGAGAAAAGTTTTTCCCTGAGTCTGTTTTTATTCAAATCTTTTCCAAATTAATTTAAATTCAAATTCTTTTCAGATTCAAATAATTTTTAAAATACAAATCCAAATAATACATATAATATATGTTTTGGAATCAGAAAAATGAGAGGAATTCAGATATGCCCTTCAAAATATATTTTGAACACTTTAATTTCGAGATGATTAAAATTACAATAAAAATGCCCTTTTCCTTATTTAATTAATAACTTTTGTTTTATAACTCCAAATTTGACAAATAATATGTCTAAATTGATCAGCGCGACGAGCCCGTTCTATTTATGCAATCCTTGTTCTGAATTGAAGCATGCATCATGTTGTCAGTTAAAATATGAACCGTTTATGACAATAAAACTTGGGCAAATAAATAATAAAGTGCCTTATTTCTTGTATCCACACCCCACCTTTGCCATGCTACTTTAATGCCATGTAAATTGTGCATCATTCATCATGGCATGCTTGGTTGCTTGTTGCACTTTAATTCATATACTTGTGCACTTTATTTATGTTGGCCTTGATTGTTTGGTTCTTCTTCGAATAGACGCCCAGCAGGAGAATTACCAGGAATCACAGGAGTATTACCCAGATCCATCTCTCGCTTCAACCGAGCTGCCAGGCAAGCACTACCACATGCTTGCATACATACAGTACCTATTGCCTCTATCTTATTCTTGCATCATGGAGTCATGATTGCATTAAATTGAATCCCAAGTATTGCATAGCCTTTACTTTTAAACCACACTAAGCTTGTTCCGGTCCCATGAGCCATTACTACAGGAGTTGATTGAGCGATGCGAGTCGTAGAAAAGCATGAGTAGGGTATGTGAGTGTCTGATGGATAATGAGGTACCTAAACAACATAACCTGAGTAGTAATGGGATAACTAATGAAAGAGGCACCGGTGAGCAATATCTGCTATTTGGTTTTTCATGCTCACTTGTGTCCCGTAGGACCCCGAGTACTTGATTCCTGTTCCTTGTTTATTTGCACTATCCACATCCGGGAGGCCTTATGGACCCCCCTGAGTCAGAGCTTGATTCATTCTTATTTCTTGGGGCCACAAGTAGTTTGGGGCTTTATTACTATCCTGTACTTATGCCATGTTACTGCTTTATTTAAGATTGTGCGAGGAGCACCTGTACTGTTTTGGATCGTGGAATGTTTTCGCGGTATCGACAAGCCCAGTCACACTTTCGGGTTCCCAGTCGTTTATAGCCATTGACACAAACCTTGGGTCCGTCTCGGAGCCGGCCAACTTCGTTGCGGGTAGCTTAATGGGGTGGCCCCCTGAAATATTTCTGAATCCTGTGATTGCTTTGTCGTGAAGGCCTCGTTGGGTTTTGATTTGGTTTTTCCGAGGTTGATCGAGTGTGTGTTGCTATTCGTGCACCCCTGCAGGGTAAATCTTTCTGAAAGCCGTGTCCGCGGTTATGGACGACTTGGAGCACAGTTTCTCGATCATAGACAAGTATAACTAAAGTACCACTTTTAAATTGACTAAGTACTTGACTAGTAAATAGTGCAATACTCATGGAATGGTTAATAAAACTGCCAACGGATGATGGGGGTTGTTCGTCCGCTTGCTCGTTTGTAAGCGAGGAGGAGGATGGATCTGTTAATTATACTGTTATAACTGTTGTTCTTAATTCACGGACTTCCGTCTATCATTGGTTAGGCAGAAGGTTAGCGAGTCTCTATAGAATTGTTAGGTATTATCTTTTGCTGCAATTGCGTCACCCCAGGTTGTGTCCCCTTTAGTGGCATTAAGACTTGCTGAGTACCCCTAGGGTCTCACACGATAAATTGTTTGATTCAGATGAACAGGTGTACCCGCAAGATGGATACTGGGTGGAAGAGACAGATGATGTTGGCAACGATCATTCGGTGTAGAGATTCCGGGAACAGGGATCCGTGTGATCTGTGGGCGGGATGAGTTTACTTATGGGGCATCTTATGCCAATTTGCTTCTTATCCGTACTCGGATCTTGTTTTCCGCTTCCGCCTGATACTCTGATGTGTGATGTATGAGGAGCTATCCTAAATTATTATATCTATCTAGGACATTTTGATCTTGCCGTATGGCGTTGCAATATTTCTATTTCTTTTAGATGGAATGGCTCTGATGTACTGTTGTATGTGGCTTGCATACATACTCACTTGTGTATGTAGTTGATCCCTTCGCCTGCCGATTACGCTGCTCGTTCTTGTCCCGTTGTCTGAAAGTGGTTAGGACGGCCGAAAGGTCTACCGTGAGTGGCCCTGGGCCCCACCGTACTATTTTAACCACTTTCGTTCATCCAGGCATTAACTAAGAGCGTAATTCACCGAGGTAGTTACATCACCCCAGGTCGACACCACTGTAGCAATCCCCGCCCCTTGCCCTTTTTCTCTTGAAGCATGTGTGTGAGAGAGTGGCATATCTTGTAAGGATCTTGGTATTAAAAGCAGCAGCAAGCTCCACCACTCCCTCCCTATTTCAGTGCTCGACCCAAAGCCCCACCACCCACCTATCCACCGCCGTGGTTGTCCAACCAGAGCCCTCCTCCCTCCTCCAACCGCCCTAGTGGACAATGTCCACCATACACCCCACCTCTCTGGTATATAGCCCACAAGCTGTCCCGACCACCCCTTCCGGGTTCAAACCACTCCTCCTCTATCCCCTTGCCTCTCCCCAAGCCTCAGATCTGGCACCCGAGCTCCCCATCGCCATGGAGAAGAAGTGGAAGTCCTCTCGGGCTCAACCTTGTTTGCAGACATGTAGTCGTACCCGACCACCCCTAGCTCATTCTCTTCCCTCTAACCTGATCCCCTGGATCTAATCCCCCTCCCCTTTCCCTTCTTTGCACGCAGGAACACCGGAGGTCGCTGCCCGAGCTCATGGCCAAGCCGAGCTCCTCCTTCATGTAGGAGTTTCCGAGCCCCCTCCTCCCCTGCATGAAACGCTCGTGGAATCCCCAAGACCGCTGCATCTGACCGAGCCCCTCCGTTTCAACCTGCAACTGCCCCTGGAAGTGCTCCGTCGAGCTCCGACGACGCCACGTTCGGGCGCCATCACGCGAGCATCCTCCTGACGTCGAACCGCCCCGTGCCTCCCCTCTCTGGAACCGCCTCGTCGCGCCGCGCCCCCTCGGAGCCTCCCCATCTCCTCTCCACCCCTAGTAAGCACTCCCTAGCGAGATTCCTCCGCCCCTAGGGTTTCCGTCAGCCGCCGCCGGCGCGAGCTGGAAGACGGCGCTCGACCGTCCATGGTTACTTGATCGAACGGCCGAGGATGCCTGTTACCCCTTCGCCCCCTCCACCCACTGACCACCAGGCCCCACTAGTTAGCCGTTTGAAAGCCCTCCCGCGTGCTGCCCCGTCAAGGTGGGCCAAATTCGTTCCCCTGGCCCAATCCCCTAGCAGACTCGGACCGCGCCCCCCTTTTTCCCTTAAAATTTTCTCCAGGGCAGAATTGAATAGCTGTTAGTTTAAATCAAATTGAAAATGTAAACCAACTCCTTTCTCCTGGATCTAAATTTCCTAGGGTTTTGTAGCATCCCAATTGTCTAACAATTGTAATGCTACTTGTTCTAGTAAAATATTGGCTACTTCATATATTTAATTGTTGCATCATAATTATATCATGCTCATGTCATCATGCCACCTTGCATTTGAGCATCATATAAAACCCTGGTTCTTTGGTACTTCTCTCATATGCATTTTAAATTGTATTTGCCTCTTGATATTGTATTTGGCTATTGACATATTGTTTAAATGCCCAAGTTGAGTTGGGGGCATATCTTTTATTTCCATTCCACCACCTTTCTCTTCCACCACCTTATCATTCCACCATCCCATTAACCATGAGCTTGTATTTCTTTTTCTTTTGATATTTTAATTCTAGCTCATGTAGTTTGGGGTGGATTAAATCCTCTAAATTCTTGTGCTTGGCTTTCTCTCCACTTCATGGAAATGCATAAGAATAATGACATAATATTATTATTGTTTTCACAAAATAAATCATGGCATTATTATTTTGCATGGGCCATGCAAAAGTACCACCACCTTTTATCCCATGGGTTTTTGCCTTTGACTTTAGTGGCTATTTCTTTGTGAACCATCTCCTTCCATTCCACCATTCCATATCCTCACCCACATCCCTTTCTTTTATTTTATTTTTCTACATGCATGATCATATGAGACTCTTTCCACCTATCTCTTTTCTTCCTCTCTCTTTCTTGTTTCTCTTCCACATTAGCTCAAGCTAGATCAAGCTCCATGTTCCTTCTTGGTATGGCCTCATAAACAAAAATTAAAATCTAAATACCTAATAAAACCTAAACCTAGCTCCTCTCTCTAATTTTCTCCTAACCCTAATTCTACTAAACCCTAACATTGATCTCTCCTCTCTCTCTCTATCTCTCTCTCTCCCATGAGCACCACCTGATCCCTTCTCTCTCCCTGGCCACCTCAGCTAACCCTAACCCTCTATCTAACCCTAGCTAAGCCCTAACCCGAGCTACCCCATCTACCTAGCCCGAGCTACCCCCTCTTCTTTCTCTCTTTTCTCTGCCGCGTGCTAGCCCCACCCTGCAGCCACCACGCCGTCCTGGTCCACCTGCAGCCTCCCCCGCCGTGCCTACCTGCTCCCAGCTCGAGCCAGCACGTGAGGGAGAAGCAAAAGGTGGCATCCGAGGCCACCTTTATCTCTGCCGTGCCACGCCTGCCCCTCCTCTCTCCCTCTCGTTTTCCCTCGCCCACACGACTCTCTGGGCTCGCCCAGATCTGCCCGAGCCAGCCCTCCTCTCCTCCTTCTTCCTCTCCACCACCAGCACCTGCCGCGGTCGCCGCCAGCACCACCTCGCCCCCGTCGTTCCTGCCGGTCAGCGCGACCTGGAGGTGGCCAGTAAGACCGAGGACGATCCTCTACGTCGCCCTGCACGCGCCGACTTGGACGAGAAGCCCCCATATGCGCCAGTACCGCGCCGTCCCGATGAAACCCTAGCCGCCAGAGCGTCTGCGTCGTCGTCGATCCGCCGCGCTTCTCCCCGATCCGACCACACCAGCCCACCCGCGGTGAGTCCCTCGACCGCCCTGACATCCTCCGCTTCACCGACACCATCTAGCGCCGCCGTTTGTTTCGTCGAATGCCCACCGTGAGCCAGAGCTCGCCGCTGTCTGCAGGTTTTCCGCGCCGCTTAGAGCTTACCTAGGCCCCAGACCCTCCCCTATCAACTCCCCTCGCCCTACCGCACTGGTTAGCCCCCTCAGCGCGCACGCCCGCGACCCGGGTTCGATCCCCCGTCCCGCGCCGCGCGCCGATTTCTCGTCATACCGAGGAGAAGAAGAACAGTACCAGGGTTGTGGTAGATTTACATTAAGCCCCCCTTTTTATTTCGCTCTTAACCCGCGCTCCTAGAGACCCCACTAGTCAGCCGCCCTGGCAGTCTTGCAGAAAGCCCCTCCGTTTTCCTCGTGACGTAACCCGCGGTCCAGCGAGTCCCCACCTGTCAGCCTCTGCCATCCTCACCGCTGTCACGTGGGCCTGCGCCAGTTGGCCCACCTCGCAGTCGCCCGGGCTAGACAGAGTCGCGGTGGCAAAAGTTTTCCCCCGCGCGTGGCCCCAGTCAGCGCAAGGCCCACCCGTCAGTGGCTGAGGCTAGATTTGCCTGGGTAACAAAAGCTTTTCTGGCTGTCTGTTTTTAATTAAACCTTTTTCAAATTGATTTAAATTCAAATTCAATTCAGATTCAAATAATTTTTAAAATACAAATCCAAATAATACAAATAATATATGTTTTGAAATCAGAAAAATGTGAGGAATTCAGATATGCCCTTCAAAATATGTTTTGAACACTTTACATTTTCGAGATGATTAAAATTACATTAAAATGCCCTTTTCCTTAATTAATTAATAACTTTTGTTTTATAACTCCAAACCTGACAAAAAATATGTCTAAATCGATCAGCGCGACGAGCCCGTTCTATCCATACAGTCCTTGTTCTGAATTGAAGCATGCATCATGTTGTTATTTAAAATCTGAACTGTTTATGACAATAAAACCTGGGTAAATAAATAACAAAATGCTTTATTTCTTGTATCCACACCTCACCTTTGCCATGCTACTTTAATGCCATGCAATTTGTGCATCATTCATCATGGCATGCTTGTTTGCTTGTTGCATTTTAATTCATATGCTTGTGCACTTTATTTATGTTGGCCCTTGTTTGTTTGGCTCTTCTTCGAATAGACGCCCTGTAGGAGAATTATCAGGAATCACAGGAGTACTACCCAGATCCATCTCTCGCTTCAACTGAGCTGCCAGGCAAGCACTACCACATGCTTGCATACATATAGTACCTATTGCCTCTATCTTATTCTTGCATCATTGAGTCACGATTGCATTAAATTGAATCCCAAGTTGCATAAACTTTACTTTTAAACCCCACCGAAGCTTGTTCCTCCATCCCATGAGCCATTACTACAGGAGTTATTTGAGCCATGCGAGTCGTAGAAAAGCATGAGTAGGGTATGTGAGTGTCGGATGAATAATGATGTACCTAAACCACTTAACCTGAGTAGTAATGGGATAACTAATGAAAGAGGCACCGGTGAGCAATATCTGCTATTTGGTTTTTCATGCTCACTTGTGTCCCGTAGGACCCTGAGTACTTGATTCCTGTTCCTTGACTATTCGCACTATCCACATCTGGGAGGCCTTATGGACCCCCCTGCGCCAGAGCTTGATTCATTCTTATTTCTTGGGGCCACAAAGTAGTTTGGGGCTTTATTACTATCCTGTACTTATGCCATGTTACTATTTTATTAAGATTGTGCGAGGAGCACCTGTACTGTTTAACAATTGCGGAGTGTTTTCACGGCATCGACAAGCCCAGTCACATTTTCGGGTTCCCAGTCGTTTACAGCCATTGGCGAAAACCTTGGGTCCATCTCGGAGCCGGCCAACTTCGTTGCGGGTAGCTTAATGGGGTGACCCCCTGAAATATTTCTGAATCCTGTGATTGCTTTGTCGTGAATGCCTCGTTGGGTTTTGATTTGGTTTTTCCGAGGTTGATCGAGTGTGTGTTGCTATTCGTGCATCCCTGCAGGGTAAATCTTTCTGAAAGCCGTGTCCGCGGTTATGGATGACTTGGAGCACAGTTTCTCGATCATAGACAAGTATAACTAAAGTACCATTTTTAAATTGACTAAGTACTTGACTAGTAAATAGTGCAATCCTCACGGAATGGTTAATAAAACTGCCAACGGATGATGGGGGTTGTTCGTCCGCTTCCTCGTTGGTAAGCGAGGAGAAGGATGGATCTGTTAATTATACTGTTATAACTGTTGTTCTTAAGTCACGGACATCCATCTATCATTGGTTAGGCGGATGGTTAGCGAGTATCTGTAGAATTGTTAGGTATTATCTTTTGCTGCAATTGCGTCACCCCAGGTTGTGTCCCCTTTAGCGGCATAAAGACTTGCTGAGTACCCCTAGGGTCTCACACGATAAATTGTTTGATTCAGATGAACAGGTGTACCCGCAAGATGGATACTGGGTGGAAGAGACAGATGATGTTGGCAACGATCATTCGGTGTAGAGATTCTGGGAACAGGGATCCGTGAGATCTGTGGGCGGGATGTGTTTATTTATGAGGCATCTTATGCCAATTTGCTTCTTATCCGTACTCGGACCTTGTTTTCCGCTTCCGCCTGATACTCTGATGTGTGATGTATGAGGAGCTATCCTAAATTATTACATCTATCTAGGACATTTGGATCTTGCCGTATGGCGTTGCAATATTTCTATTTTTTAGATGGAATGGCTCTGAGGACTATTGTATGTGGCTTGCATACATACTCATTTGTGTATGTAGTTGATCCCTTCGCCTGCCGATTACGCCGCTCGTTCTTGTCCCGTTGTCTGAAAGTGGTTAGGACGGCCGAAAGGTCTACCGTGAGTGGCCCTCGGCCCCACCGTACCATTTTAACCATTTTCGTTCATCCAGGCATTAAGTAAGAGCGTAATTCACCGAGGTAGTTACAGGTTTCTGAATGTATCCTGAAACATGCAGTACCCCTAGCTCGTCCAAAGGTTGTCTAGATTAAATATGATAAATCAAACTCTTAGATGTACCTTTTTCACTAATAAATTCTTTCTGTGAGTTTTACAACTCCAATCGGAGTAAAACCAACTGCCCCTAGTAGGTATTAACTGTACCTATCAGTTAGCATTTACCTCCTGTCAAGGTGAACCCTGGTTTTACCCCAGTAAAAATAACAAAATCCATCCGTATCTACATTTATAAAATTCCCTAGGCTTATCTACAGAACCTATTAGGCTAATTCCAACTCCCAGAGAATTGGTAAAACAATACCTATCTAAAACCAGGAGATAAGGATTTATTGATCCTCTGTTGAATTTTAGTGAGTTAAATACTTCTATAGGTGGTATTATCACTAGATAAATCATTCCAGAAGTTTGGCAACTCCAAAAATAGTGATCCAAAATCCTACTGGAAGGTATTTGTAATACCTACCGAATTACCTTGACCTCTTATCATTTGGACCTGTATTTTAAATCTGATTAAAAAGACAAATTGCATGCATAGCTGAGTTTGGGAATTTCCTGAGGATATTTTGTTAAATAAATTAACATGATTCCAACTGTCAGTGAATAAGTATAGCATGCCTACCTAACCATCCAAGGAAATAATATTTGTACATACAGAACATTTCTGGTGAATTATTTCCTAAAACTAGAGTTTTAATCACTAGAAAATGCTTTATAAATCAAGTGAGATTGATAAAATAGTGAAACCACTTTTGCTGGCTTCATTTTATCAATACTTATCTGATGGTACCATTTTTATACAATGAGATCATATAGGATATGGTCTTGGTCCCAAAACCCATCTCTCAGGTAGTTTCTAGACTATAAATCCTAAGGGATTTTCTTCCATGTTTCCAAGACAAGGCCAATCTTATTAAATCCATTCTTCCTAAGACATACTGATTTGTAAACTTGTATCGTTCATTGCTTGTTGTATGTATTGATGTTTGTATGCCTTGTTTTGACTGTGCTCTTGCTTGCTTACATGTGTGTCCCTGAAGACGATAGTTGCGATTATCTCGGAGATCAAAATAAGATGATTATTTTTATCTATTATTGGTATTCTTGGTTATCGAAAGAAGAAGTCCAGGGACATTTATGCCATATTTCTGATCGCAGGTAAGCCACCTTCTTGCTCATAAGCCTTGTCCAAATATTTTACCTATGCATGTTTTATCTACTATTTATGAAACTGCATTGTTCTATTATATGTTGATGTATATATGGCAGTGGTTTGGCTCCTCCGAACTATTACACTTCTGTACTATTAAGTACAACCCCCTTGGTGACACCTACTTGTCCCTAGTAGAATAGATGGTGTATTACACCATACCCTTTGGAGACCCCGATTTAGCCGAACCAAAGCTAGAGGATGGGAAGACCCCCGACAAAGTTTTTACCAAATGTTTTATGATCAAACCTTGGTGAGGTGGGACCTCCCAAGAGATGTTGAGAAAGAAAAAGGTTTTTCTTTACAAAATGCTGGAGGAAAAGCTGGAGGAAAAAGGTTTACAAAAACGCACCCGGTTCTTTGCAGTTTTGCTAGAACAATTAACCCGTGCAACCACATTACTCTAGAATGGGACAGGGCTGGATTCGATGTTTGTCTACTTTGGTATAAGCTGCCTCACAACTACTATAGGGGATCGCGATCCCCGGAGGCTGGGCCTTCTCCCTTAAAGGTCCATGTGGGACATTGACCTAGAGAGGGAACGGACTGTTTGCGGACAGCCATGCGTTACTATGAGCCCCTCATTGAAAGCGCCCATTGTGTAAAGTGTAAAATGCACTCTGGTTGGTCTTCGGTACCCGATGTCCCGGTTTTGAGGGGAGTAACACTCATAGGGTAGGCACTTATATTAGAGTGGGTATCCGGAGAGTCTTGATCGGTTACTCGACCCACGATCGGTGTAGATCAGGGTAGTGTACCCGGATGGTGTGGGTAAAGTGTGCAACCTCTGCAGAGTGTAAATCTATTCGAATAGCCGTGTCCGTGGTAATGGAAGGTTGGGAAGGTTGCTGTAGAGCGGTGCTGGTTTTGTTTTCAAAAAAAAGGATTTCGGAAAAGAAATGGCTTTGGAAATGTTTTGACCATGGGATGGTCGGAAAGGAGAAAGGTTTTGACCATGGGATGGTTAGAAGGAAAAGGAAGGAGTTTGGTTGTGGGACGACCTAAAGACGGGAACAAATGGGTACCCCATCTTAGTGTTTTCAAAACTTTTCAAAAGGTTTCCAAAATGATTTACAAAAGTTTTCAACAAAGATATGTAGATGCTATATCTACAAGAGAAACTATTTGAGAAAAGAACCTCTCTTGAAGCCCTCCTACTACCACAGCCATATTGCATATGCTCTTGTTATTATTATTTTCTTGAGGTGGTTTGTGAGTACATTCAAAGTACTCACTGGCATTGTCCCTGGCTATTAACTTGGTCAGATATCAAGAAGAGGATGAAGTTGACGGCTATGCGAGCTAGGACGTTCTCCCAGTCAGTTGCCTGTAGGTTAAGGCATGGCTCGGGCTCTACGCTTGATGAAGTTCCGCTGATGTTTACTGTTGTAGCCATAATGGCATGTAAGTTATGGCATGTATCTGCTTAAGTAATGGATGTTTACTTTGATACTTGTCGGTTATGTGCCACGACTAACTGATCATGGGATCGTGGTGTATGCATAACAAGGATTGTCGGATAATTAATCCAGAGGCCTCACAAACTTGGTATTAGAACCATCCTGACTGTAGGAGAACCTTAGTTAGCATGGTCGCTAGACAGGAACCTTATTTCGAAAACCCCGGCTTTCGAAAACTAGTTCCTCAAAGAGTTTCAAAAAGTTCTACTTCTTCTCTTACTCTAAGTAAATGCTTTCGAAAATGGTTTCCTCTAACTCTCGTCCAAACTTCAAACCTACGGATTCTAAATAACTAGGATCTAGAATCCGGTGAAGACAATGAGAACAAGATGAAGACAAACAACTACCAGCAAACATAAGGAGACTACAATATCTCTCTACCAGCGGAATCCTCATAATCAGAAGACATCAGGTGTTGCACTATCAAGAAGCATCCAAGATACGACGAAGGATGTATCGGCAAGATAGTGACTCCGTCCCGAAGAACGACGATATCTAGGGTCAATAGTCCTAAGAATAGGATTCCCCTACTTCGTGAGTAGTTAACTCCTTGGTCCCTAACGTTGACTGTGCTGGCTTGCCTAAGTGCATTATGGGTGGCTTGATGTGTGTTGTCTGCCGAGGACATTGCGATCCCCTCGCTCTGTTCGCCTTGTTTATATGCTCTAGTTTGCTTTGACCTCCTTAAAAATGTGACTCGAGGAGCGATAACCCACCTAGTAACTCAGGAAACCCCTATGTTAGATGTCGGTAATGAGACCCAGAGTAACCTCGAGAGTATATGAGAGGAAAGGCATCGCAAGAACCAGGAGCTCGATCCCGGCAAGCCAGAACCACTAAAATCTTTCACCTCAGTAGGACGGCATACCTCCTCAAACTCACATCTCAAGACTCGTCAATAGCACCACACTCCCTTGTTCCTTAGTCTACTACAGCAAGAATTCCGTTGGAGCTGGAAGTCGATCACCGAAGGATCCTCAAAACCCACAAGAAACCACCTGATAAGTCAACCATGACAAGAAGTGAAGACCTAACTACGCTGACCTTCGGTATATTAGAACTTCCAACCACCGCAGGAGACTAACTATTCTAGTCGACCCTACCCAACCCAACGGGAAGTTCCTCCCTAGAAGGTCAGAACTACCCCTGAAGTCAGATGAATAGGAAGTGTGAAGACAACGAGTCCACTCCGCCATCAAGCAGAAGCAACACAAGAAATGCCAATGAAGAAAGCTTACCCGACGCTGACTGCTTCAACCCTGCCCAACTACTAGCAAGAAGAGACGTAAACCACCAACTTGTGTTGAGCTAGCTCTTTAAAGCCTCATTAAAAAACCACCCCTGATAAGGCGTAAGCGATACGACATCACTCGAAGACCCCAGCTCAAGACTCCGGGAAGATACGGGCTTCCGCTAACATCTGGTCAGCACTCTCAAACAGAAGATCTGCACCACTCCTAAAGCACCTTAGTGAAGTTCTAAGGTGGAAAGACTGCGTCTTTCCACTCAATCTCCAGAAGACTATCTACCCGAGGATACTCCAGAAAGACCGCCAGATTTGATGCCTTCTCACCAAACAACTACCCGTGAGACATCAGAGGCGAAACTAACTGAAGATTCTAAGAAGTCCCTCTACTGTATCAGCTAAAAACCTATTCGAAGGACCAAAGGATCGCTAACCGCTCATTTCAAATCGCTTAGAGGACGTGAGACTCCAACGGCTCCAACAGACTAAGTATGAATAATCGTAGTATATAAGCCCCTTAGGACCTACCTTTGCGGAAGTCACATGAAGATTCCAACTCTAGAAGAAAGAGTGATGACAATCTTCAAAACATCATTCTATGACTCCAAGAAGGAAGGACTATGTCACCTCTCCGATCTACCCCAGTTTAGTCCTAAGGGGGAAGGACTGCGTCTCCCCCCCCACAAAAATAGGGTAACCCTTCGCTGAAGCAAACACAGGAGTCCCGGCCCCAAAATCATTAATTAGGATACTCTACGACCCTAAGGAAGAGCTGTGAATCCTTAGAAAGGTACTCCCAGCTGCAGATTCTATCCTCCGACGAGTACCCCGTGACGTTCAGCATCGAGATAGTCTGCCCAGTCTAATCCCTCGAGATATAGAGTCCAGAAGGAAAAGAAGGTCATGCCTCACAATCGGGACTAGGCTCTGCTCAACTCTCCGCGCATCCCCGAAGACTGAAGCTCAACTTCATTGACAGAGTAGTCACCTTCAAAGACAGAGTCTGTAAGATAGCACGCTTGACACCAGTAGCGCTAACCTTGACTCAAAATCCCCTAACCTTATTTCTCCGGAATGTCAGGACGAGATTCTTTTAAGGGGGAAAGGTCTGTAACATCCCAATTTCAGCAACCCTGATTAGTTGTCCAGAATGCAAAAATCAAGGGGAACACAAAAAATTTCTTGTTAAATGTTGCAGCGTTTGCTTGTTGATTATCTGTGCTTATGCTTCTGATTGTATAGCTTATGATATACTCTTTACCTCAACATTAGTTGTTAAAAAGATATTTAACAAAACTATCCTGGCTCATTTTACATATTGTCAAATGTTCTGGCATTTCAAAAACATGAGCCAAGGTGCTTATGTAACCAAAACTATTTTAGTAGCTTCTATTGACAAAACTATGGAGAGATATATAATATAATCTCCTTACGTTTTCAAGACAGAACCTTTAACTACTCCTACCTCTAGGATTCTCAAAATCTTGTATAAAACTTTTGAATTCTACTCTTGGTAGGGATACCATGGACTCTTACCTTACTCAAACTCCAACCTTTCAAAATTGCCCATCCTTACCTCAAGATAAGCTTGATGGTAACCCTAGTAGTAGTTGATTTGTTTATAAGATGAGTTGCGTTGATCTACTGTTTGACTTGATTGCTGAGAAGTAGTATGAGATACTCTAGGAGCTCATCCACTAGGAGCAAGATGTTTCTAAATCACCACACACTAAGCAAGAATACAAAGCTAGATCTGATCTCTAGCTACTAGGTGATTATCTAAAACCCCTAACCAGACCCCTTCTGAAGTGATCCCTTTCAGAAGTTTCCATCTCAATGAAGACCAGCATCAAGCATGGATCCTTTATACTCCATCCACCCTTTAACCTCATCCACTTTATGATGCTTTGGTACCTTGCAACCCATCAAAATCATCACCACCCTCATTCTAGTCAAAAACCCTAAATCTGCCAAATTTGGCTGTCTGGAATCTACTTCAACATCACCTTTTTGAATGTCTTCTTTTCTCAACCCCTATGCATTTTTTAAAATGCATCTGAACCACCTTGTTTACCATCCTAAGGACTACCAAGGACCACTCTTTCCCTTGGTTAGATCATCCTCCAACCCACTTGTTCTTGATGGTTTTGCAGGCAAGAAAATAACTATTTCTGCAAATCTACTCAACATGCCTACTTTGACAGAAGCTCACACCACCATCCAATCTTCTACTGACAAACTCTTTGCATGGTTGTGATCTAATCATATAGTTCTACCAATACCTACTTCACTTGTTCCAATTGGATCTTAGTACTTCTTAAACCCACATGGTTTTGAAGGCTACCTGATAATCTGCTTTGGCATGCTTATTTTATTCAAAGTTTGAAATCAATTCTTGGTGAAATTAAACTAGATCAAGCTCAAACCTCTATACCATGGTGATGTACATCACTTGGCCTAACCATCCATCTATCCTATGACCCAAGGGGAGATCTGAGCTCCAAGATCCAACAAGGTTTTGGTGGTATGAAAATAACATCACCTTAGATCCTCAACTCCTTGTTTTTCCATCTAATTAAAGTTGGATTTCCAATTCCCAAGGTTGAAAATGCTTGATACACCTTGTATACCTCATATAACTTGATCATCAAGATTTCTTAAATATTTTCCATAATTATTATGGCTCCAAATCTAATTAATCTCTTTAATAGACAAAATCTCCAAAACTCCTTTCCCAGGGGAAAGTTTGGTTTTTCCCCAAGTACTTCCCCAACTTTTGGCTCAATTGAGATCCATATATAATACCCTTCATTCCCATATCAAATATAAATACTTTTGAGATCCTTTATTATTTCTTTTTGCCCTTTTTCTTAAATGGAAGAAACAAGAAATAATTGTCTAAAAATACTTTTCCTTCCCAATAAATTCCAAGAAAATTCCCCAAGCTGTGTCTTGGTACCTAGTATCATCTCAACCCAAAAACCACACTTGTCCAATTCAAAAATACCAAATGAGCTTCTAGAAACCATTTCTGCTCTATTTGAATAAATGGTTTTTAGTAGACATTAAAGCCTTAGAAAAATCTAAAATAAATCATAGATAAACTTCCCCACATCCTCTATCTGCCAGTACCTTTTGCCCATCATGTTAAGTGCAAGTATCTAGACTTCCTCCCTAACAACCTATATGATCAAAGATGCAAACTAACCAAACCATCTAGGAAAAGCCTCACCAAAACCGATCCCTAGACATTGACTAACTTTGTACAGCACCCACCTCACCCCAGGTCGACACCACTGTAGCAATCCCTCCCCTTGCCCTTTCTCTCTTGAAGCATGTGTGAGAGAGAGAGTGGCATATCTTGCAAGGATCTTGGTATTAAAAGCAGCAACAAGCTCCACCACTCCCTCCCTATCTTAGTGCTCGACCCAGAGCCCCACCACCCACCTCCCCACCGCCCTGGTTGTCCAACCAGAGCCTTCCTCCCTCCTCCAACTGCCCTAGTGGACAATGTCCACCATACACCCCACCTATCCGGTATATAGCCCACAAGCTGTCCCGACCACCCCTTCCGGGTTCAAACCACTCCTCCTCTATCCCCTTGCCTCTCCCCAAGCCTTAGATCTGGCACCCGAGCTCCCCATCACCATGGAGAAGAAGAGGAAGTCCTGTCGGTCTCAACCTCGTTTGCAGGCATGTAGTCGTACCCAACCACCCCTAGCTCCCTCTCTTCCCTCAAACGCGATCCCCTAGATCAAATCCCCCTCCCCTTTCCCTTCTTTGCAATGCAGGAACTCCGGAGGCCGCTGCTCGAGCTGATGGCCGAGCCGAGCTCCTCCTTCATGTAGGAGTTTTTGAGACCCCTCCTCCCCTGCATGAAACGCTCGTGGAATCCCCAAGACCGCCGCATCTGACCGAGTCCCTCCGTTTCGACCTACAACTGCCCCTGGAAGTGGTCCGTCGAGCTCCGACGATGCCACGTTCGGGTGCCATCGCGCGAGTATCCTCCTGACGTCGAACTGCCCCGTGCCTCCCCTCTCTGGAACCGCCTCGTCGCGCCGCGCCCCCTCGGAGCCTCCCCATCTCCTCACCACCCCTGTTAAGCCCTCCCCAGCGAGATTCCGCCGCCCCTAGGGTTTCCGTCAGCCGCCGCCAGCGCAAGCTAGAAGACACCACTCGGCCGTCGATGGTTACTTGATCGAACGGCCGAGGATGCCTGTTACCCCTTCGCCCCCTCCACCCACTGACTAGCAGGCCCCACTAGTCAGCCGTTTGAAAGCCCTCCCGCGCGCTACCCCGTCAAGGTGGGCCAAATTTGTTCCCCTGGCCCAATCCCCTAGCAGATCCGACCCGCGCCCCCTTTTTCCTTTAAACCTTTCTCCACGACAGGATTGAATAGCTATTAGTTTAAATCAAATTAAAAATGTAAACCAACTCCTTTTCCTGGATCTAAATTTTCTAGGGTTTCAAAATGTATCCTTAAACATGCAGTACCCCTAGCTCGTCCAAAGGTTGTCTAGATTAAATATGATAAATCAAACTCTTAGATGTACCTTTTTCACTAATAAATTCTTTCTATGAGTTTTACAACTCCAATTGGAGTAAAACCAACTTCCTCTTGTAGGTATTACATGTACCTATTAGTTAGCCTTTATCTCCTATCAAGGTGAACCTTGGTTTTACCCTAATAAAAATAACAAAATCCATCCATATCTACCTTTAGAAAATTCCCTAGGCTTATCTACAGAACCTATTAGGATAATTCCAACTCCCAGAGAAGCGGTACATCAATACCTATCTAAAACCTGGAGATAAGGATTTATTGATTCTCTGTTGAATTTTAGTGAGTTATATACTTCTGTAGGTGGTATTGTCACTAGATAAATCATTCCAGAAGTTTGGCAACTCGAAAAATAGTGATCCAAAATCCTACTGGAAGGTATTTGTAATACCTACCCAATTACCTTGAACTCTTATCATTTGGACCTGTATTTTAAATCTGATTAAAAAGACAAATTGCATGCAGACTTGTGTTTGGGAATTTCCCGAGGGCATTCTTGTAAATAAATTTACATGATTCCAACTCTCAGCGAATAAGTACAGCAAACCCTACATAACCGTCCAAGGAAATAATTGTTTCACATACAGAACATTTCTAGTGAATTATTTCCTAAAACTAGAGTTTTAATCACTAGAAAATGCTTTATAAATCAAGGGAGATCGATAAAATAGTGAAACCACTTTTGCTAGCTTCATTTTATCAATACCTATCTGATGGTACCATTTTTATACAATGATATCATACAGGATATGGTCTTGGTCCCAAAACCCATCTCTCAGGTAATTTCTAGACTATAAATCCTAAGGGATTTTCTTCCATGTTTCCAAGACAAGGCCAATTATATTAAATCCATTCTTCCTAAGACATACTGATTTGTAAACTTGTATTGTTCATTGCTTGTTGTATGTATTGATGTTCGTATGCCTTGTTTTGACTGTGCTCTTGCTTGCTTGCATGTGTGCTCCCTGACGACGATAGTTGTGATTATCTCGGAGATTAGAAGAAGATGATTATTTTTATATATTATTGGTATTCTTGGTAGAAGTCCAAGGACATTTATGCCATATTGCTGATCGCAGGCAAGCCACCTTCTTGCTCATAAGCCTTGTCCTACTATTTTACCTATGCATGTTTTATCTACTATTTATGAAACTGCATTGTTTTATTATATGTTGATGTATATATGGTAGTGGTTTGGCTCCTCCGAACTATTACACTTCTGTACTATTAAGTACAACCCCCTTGGTGACACCTACTTGTCCCTAATAGAATAGATGGTGTATTACACCATACCCTTTGGAGACCCCGATTTAGCCAAAGCAAAGCTAATGGGAAGACCCTCGACAAAGTTTTTACCAAATGTTTTATGATAAAACCTTGGTGAGGTGGTACCTCCCAAGAGATATTGAGAAATAAAAAGGTTTTGCTTTACAAAATGCTGGAGGAAAAGCTGGAGGAAAAAGGTTTACGAAAACGCACCCAGTTTTTGCAGTTTTGCTAGAACAATTAACCCGTGCAACCACATTACTCTAGAATGGGAAAGGGCTAGATTTGATGTTTGTCTACTCTGGTATAAGCTATCTCACAACTACTACAGGGGATCACGATCGCCGGATGCTGGGCCTTCTCCCTTAAAGGTCCATGTGGGACATCGACCTGGAGAAGGAACGAACTGTTTGCGGACAGCCAGGCATTACTATGAGCCCCTCATTGAAAGCGCCCACTGTGTAAAGTGTAAAATGCGCTCCGGTTGGTCCTCGGTACCCGACGTCCCGGTTTTGAGGGGAGTAACACTCATAGGGTAGGCACTTATATTAGAGTGGGCATCCGGAAAGTCTTGATCGGTTACTCGACCCACGATCGGTGTAGATCAGGGTAGTGTACCCGGATGGTGTGGGTAAAGTGTGCTGGTTTTGGAATAGCAGAGTGTAAATCTATTCGAATAGCCGTGTCCGTGGTAATGGAAGGTTGGGAAGGTTGCTGTAGAGCGGTGCTGGTTTTGTTTAAAAAAAAAGGATTTTGGAAAAGAAATGGCTTTGGAAATGTTTTGACCATGGGATGGTCGGAAAGGAGAAATGTTTTGACCATGGGATGCTTAGAAGGAAAAGGAAGGAGTTTGGTTGTGGGACGACCTGAGGACGGGAACAAATGGGTACCCGAATCCTAGTGTTTTCAAAACTTTTCAAAAGGTTTCCAAAATGGTTTACAAAAGTTTTCAACAAAGATATGTAGATGCTATATCTACAAGAGAAACTATTTGAGAAAAGAACCTCTCTTGAAGCCCTCCTACTACCATAGCCATATTGCATATCCTCTTGTTATTATTATTTTCTTGAGGTGGTTTGCGAGTACATTCAAAGTACTCACTGGCTTTGTCCCTGGCTATTACTTGGTCAGATATCAAGAAGAGGATGAAGTTGACCGTTATGCGAGCTAGGACGTTCTCCGAGTCAGTTGCCTGTAGGTTAAGGCATGGCTCGGGCTCTACGCTTGATGAAGTTCTGCTGATTTTTACTGATGTAGCCATAATGGCATGTAAGGTATGGCATGTATCCGCTTAAGTAATGGATGTTTACTTTGATAATTGTCGGTTATGTGCCACGACTAACTGATCATGGGATCGTGGTGTATGCATAATAGGGATTCTCGGAGAATTAATCTGGGGGCCTCACAGACGACATCATATTTGGCTCTACTAATAAAGCTTTTAATGATGAATTTTCAAAGCTTATGACTGATAGGTTTGAGATGTCTATGATGGGGGAGTTACGGTTCTTTCTTGGATTCGAGATCAAGCAAGTTAGAGAAGGAGCCTTCATCAAGCAACCAAAATACATCCAAGACATGCTCAAGAGATTCAAGATGACGGATCTTAATGGCGGCGCCACTCCGATGCAAACAAAATTTCACCTTGAACTTAATCCCCACGGTAAAGATGTGGACCAAAAGGTATACCAGTCCATGATCGGCTCTCTTCTTTACCTCTGCGCATCTAGACCCGATATTGTGTTGAGTGTAGGGGTGTGCGCAAGGTATCAAGCAGCTCCTAAAGAAATCCACCTAGTGGCGGTTAAGAGGATCTTCCGATATTTGGTTCATTCCCCTAATTTTGGTTTATGGTATCCCAAGGGCTCCAATTTCTCTCTATGTGGTTACACTGATTCATATTGGGCTGGTGATAAGGATGATCGGAAATCAACTTCTGGAGCTTGTCAGTTTTTGGGAAGGTCTCTAGTTTGTTGATCTTCTCAAAAGCAGAATTGTATATCTCTATCCACCGCCGAAGCTAAATATGTTGCTGCTGCTAGTGCCTGCACACAGTTATTATGGATGAGGCAAACTTTAAAGGAATACAGTGTCAATTGTGACAAAGTGCCTCTTTTATGTGATAATGAAAGTGCAATCAAAATTGCATACAATCCGGTATAGCACACAAGGACAAAGCATATTAAGATCCAGAATCATTTTATTCGGGACCATGTTGCTCGAGGCGATATTGATCTATCTTTTGCGAGCACGAAGAACCAACTTGCTGATATTTTCACGAAGCCACTTGATGAAGCGAGGTTTTGTTACTTGAGGAATGAGCTAAATATCGTTGATTCAAGGAGCTTGTCTTGATTACCTATGCACTCACTCGTACATCTCAGTCTTATTTGGTCTAAATGTGGGCATGGATATAGGGGGAGTGGTCCTAATTGATTGGCTAACCCTCCCCCAATTATGTCGAAAGCAAGTCAAATCATTTCTCTTAATATCATTTTATGATATGTGAACTTATTGATGAGTATTGGTCATGAATCCAAGATATATCTTTGCGGTGTCATACCATACAGTCCAACAAGCTGGCTTTGGCCACCGCCCTCTTCCATGAGAAGAGTTGGATTTATTTGGATCTTCTTTATTGTTTTTAGCTTCTCTCATGTTTTTATGGGAATCACACTCAATTTTGGCTTTTAGTTGATTTGATTCTTGCAATTTTGAGCGTGTAGTACCATCTCAGTTTGGGTCTCTTAATACTAAGCCTTTCCCTACCCCTAAGCCATCTATTCTTGCACACAAGTCCCTAGTACACCTTGTGGGGGTATTGTTTGGGGACATGCGGGCCTGAATCTGTGTGTAACAGAATTTCAGAATTTAGGCCGGATAATTCAGCCCAAGAATAGGCTGGATAATCCAGCCCTGGTGGACTCTGTCTGAAAGGGCTGGGTCGGGGGGAAGGGCTCATAACGAGCATCACTTCTCCCACGACCCACTCCCTCTCCCCAACCACCGCCTGCCGCCCCCACCCTCCCCGGAGCCTCTCCGGCCACCGGATTTTTCTGCCCCTCGGATCTTCTTCTCCGTGCCTCCGGGTACCTTCTCCTCTACGTTCTTCCTCTAATGAGTGAGGGTAACTCCATCTCTCCCCATCTTTGGCTAGATGTGTTGATAGTTGGGTGGAATGTTGTCTAGAAGGATGTTGTTTCGTGTAGAATTTGTAGTCTTATAATATCTAGGCCCGATCTACTTTTTTGCACTCAATCTAGGCGATTCTGAAAATTCCTGCCAGGGATGGATTATCTGCCCCTGGCCAGGCCGGATAATCCGGCCTGACAGACAAAAACTGGTTCAGTCTCGTATGGATTTGTTCCTTGAGTATGTTTGGACTATGAACTGCTTGTCTACTATTTCTACGTTCTCTCTTGGACTTCTGTGTGTGCTTATCCCCATGCTATCCATCTTGTTCTCTTCACCGGTAGTTCCAGTGCTCCCAAGATCTACAAGCGCCATTCTCGTGGTAAATACTTTCGGGACGACGGTGAGGGTAACTTAGTGGATGAGGTTGAGCTGAGGAGAAGAAAGAACAAGGAGAAGCGCATGGCTGAACATGCAAAGAGGGATAGGAAGGGTCTGTCCAAGAGGAAGGGAAAAGGGCCCAATATTAACTATAAGAAGATGGATCCTGTTACCTTGTCTTCCATTCGCCATCGGGATCTGTTTGATGAAGTGTCGCATGATACTGAGCTGGGTGACTCTCGATTTTGGTGTGCTAAACAAAAGGGGATTTATGAAGATGTGTATGCTCACCAGAAGATTTGGCCTATGCATCCCCTGATTCTTGCTGAGACCTTAGAGAAGCCTCACCTGGTTGATGCTATGTATGTGTCTGAGAGGATGGGGCTGCACCATCTCACGGCTCTCCAATGCTCCTATGATTCTGAGATTGTGAAGCAGTTCTTCTCCACCCTGGTCATTTGCGGTGATGAGCACTGCACCATGAAGTGGATGACTCATGACCAGCCTATGCAAGCTGATTTCCGTGTTTTTGCTGAGGTGCTTGGTTACTCCTTCTGCCACAGGGACCGTGCTAGTGGCCACCGCATCATCACCCAACTCAAGCCCAATAAAGATGTTGTCCTTTCTCCGTGCACTGAAGACAATGGTATTGTGGGAACCCTTGCTGGTCTTTCTCCTTTATATGCTGCCTTGGTTGGTCTCTTCCGTGATTCTATCACCCCGAGTGGCGGCAACAATGACAGCATCCGTGGTCACCTGGTCCAGCTCCTAGCCTTCTCTCATGAGGTTGCATCTTGCGAGGATGAGTCTGTGCGGTACTAGCTGGATGCGATGGACTTCATTTACCATGAGTTGACTGATGCGATGTTCAACAGGCTATCCATTCCTTATGCTCCATACATCATGATGCTGATCAAGCACCTGCTTCCCTCTGAAGAGTTCAATATTGATGTTGTGCACAAGGCCAAGAAGAACTACACCAAGGTTAGGAAGACCTCTCACCCCTCCTCTGCTCCTGAGGGTCTCATGAGGGGTGCTCGTGCTAGTGCTCGTAGACCTCCAGTGCCTCCCATTGCTTGTGAGATCAAGCAGCTGAACTGGTTCCAGCGGAACATCCTTTGCATGGGCGTGGACACCCGCAAGGGCCAGTATGAGGCTTACAAGTAGCGTCATGAGTTGGCTCACTCTCAGCAGCTCATCCTTCACCATGTGTCCGGTGCTTCTAGCGACCCCCCTGCTCCTACTCCTCCCACGCCATATGCTCGGTGGAGATCTTCCTCTGGGCCTAACTATGGAGAGCTAGAGCGCCACCTGTTTCTGTCCGTGGACACTGCTGATGATGAGGATGATGACACCGAGGAGCTTGAGGATGAGTACGGGGACGGTGACGAGGATGCGGAAGAGGACTACGAGTGATCCCTTGGGGCGTTAGCATCGCTCTTCTTCCTTTTTGGCGTCTCAATGCCAAAGGGGGAGAAGTAGTTCTATTAGGTGTCCAAGGATTTGCATGGGTCAGGCACAAGCTTTTGCACTTTTTTCTATTCGTCGTTTTCTCGCTTGTGCCCATTTAGCGTTGAACTTTAACTTGTGGTTTGGTTTATATGAGACTTTGTCTGTGTGGCTGTGGATTTATCGTGTGGATCATTCATATGGAGTCATGTATCTTATTGGATATCATTATGGCCATTGGATATCTATATCAAGGGAGATGCTCACTTTGGCTATCATTGCATATTCTTATAATTCGTTGAGGACGCATCTATCTCCCTACTAGTGGTATGAGCTTTCCACTTATGTTCAAATGAAATAGACTTATACCCTCTTGTGTGTATTTGTAATCAAATGCAATTTTTTTAGTATGCACACATTAAGGGGGAGTCCTTTTCATTCTTTAAAATCTTGTTATCTTGAGATCTATCCTGCAAATCCTAGTATTGTCATCTAACACCAAAAAGGGGGAGATTGAAAGAACATTTCATAGTTCCCTTTGTTTTGAGTGTTAGATAACAATACCATGAAGTTTTTCTTATGTGTGCCAAGTGTGCAGGGAGTGATTTTGTGTTTGGGGGGCCGGATTATCCGCCCCCATCAAGGGCCGGATAATCCGGTCTACCTCATTTGGCAAAGGTAGCCAAGGCGCGACGCTCTGAGTGGGTTCGGATTTTCTCCCGGAAAATCCGAACAGGGGCGGCTTTTTCTTCTCCGGCCGGATAATCCAGCCCTCGCATGGGGCTGGATAATCCGGCCCCCATAAGACAATCAAAGGAAGAAAAGGCACGACGCTCTGAGTCGGTTTGGATTTTCTCCCGGAAAATCCGAACATGGTAGTTTTTCCTTCCCTGGCCGGATAATCTGGCCCTCGCATAGGGCCGGATAATCCGGTTCCCCATGAGACGATCAAGGGCAGGCTCGGTGTGAGGCTCTCTGTGGGGGTGGATTATTTGCCGGATAATTCGAGTCTGGGGCGGAGTTTTCCCTAGGCCGGATAATCCGGCCCCAAATGGCTCCAACAGCTCAGTGGGTGCAGGGGGTATAAAAGCTCCTTATTCCCCTCCTTTCAGAACTCTTGATTCATTCGAAATGTGTCAGATCCATTGCAAGAGCTCTCTCTCTAGATCTCCCACTTTAACCACCCGAAGGCTTCGATCTTTGGGGAATTGAAGGAGGAGACAATCTTCATCGCCATCACGAATCAAGTGCATCAATTCCTCTCCATTAATTTGGAGAATTCTCCGATCTAGTATTCTTGTCAATATCTAGATCTTGTGTTTTATTATTGATAACTTGTTCTTGTGGCAGCTTGTTGTCATTATGGGAGCCTCCAAATTGGTTGTGGAGTTGTGCCCTGCTAGTTGTGTAAAGGCGCTGGTTCCCGCCTCGAAGGGTTCCTATAGTGGAAAGGTGGATCAGGCCTTTGGTGGCGGGATCCATCGGAGAATAGGGTGAGGCCTATTGTGGTGTGGTGGTCTTAGTACCGCCCACCCCTCCAACGCAGATGTACTTCCCTTAACAAGGAAGGAACTGCGGTAAAACAAATCTTGTGTCTCTGCGTGCTTCACTACGGTTCACTCGTTCCTCTTTCCACTCGCCTTTTACTCGCTAGTAGTTAGGTTTGCATAATAGTATATCTAGAGAAATTTTTCCTAATAGTATATCTAGAGAATTTACCTTTGTGTCAATCCTAAAATTGAAAAAGCATTGAAATTTGAAGTAGCACCTATTCACCCCCCTCTAGGTGCCCATACGATCCATTTCACTAGGGCTATTAGAAAAAAAGATTCTTCACTACCGGTGGTCGTATGTCTACCTGGATATCTTTATTTTTGCACCATGTTAGCTTTATTTTTGCTGCTTGGAAAAATGGTGCGGTTTTGACAGACGTGTCAACAGTCAGCCTATTCGGGTCGCTCCCGGATCGTGGGCTATCTCTAATCGACCCGAATGTGTGCAACGTGGGCTTTTTCAACGGCATGCCTAGTGCGGGTTTCCCGAGCCGCTCTATGTAAATTCCTATGCGGCTTCCACCATATACACACCGAAACCAATCTAGGGTTTTGCCTCCTCTCTGCTTGCACTGCCACCGTAGTCTACTCCATTTCGCTTGCCAGCGTGCACCGGCGGATGGGAGAGCAGGTCTTCAGAACCACTCTCCTTGGCTATCCTGTACGGGAGAGGGCGAATAAGGTTTTTTTGGAAGCACTCTGTGCAACTGCTCGAGTTCTTCATCACGGGTCGTCTTCTGGGAGAGCCAGGCGGTGCTGCCTATCGTCGTCTTCGCTGCTATCTGCTTCGATCAGTCTTCCCCAACGTCACTATGGTGACTTCATCGGCAACCAATCAGTACGTATACCGTGATCCGATCTGTTGTAATACTATGACTATTATTGCGTATGCACTGCTGCTTCTCATGTTGATTAATACATCTAGTATGTTAGAGGTTAACATGATCGTAGCTGCTATTGTCATGTTACATATTCTGGAATTAATTATGGAAATTATGCCTAATAATCCAACAATCCAAAAACCTTATAATAGGCAATTTTCTAAGTTAAACATGGGACACTCGGCCGATGCGATGAAGCTAGAAAAGTTTACCGGTGTTCATTTTAAGAGGTGTCAGTATAAGACCACTATCTGGCTGCAAGCTCTGAAGGTATTCAAGGCTAGTGAGGGTTTACCTAAAGGAACTATATCTAAGCAAGATCAGAACAAGTTCAAGGAAACCAATCTTGCCTTTGTGGGATGCGTTCTGAGTGTTCTTGACAACAAGCTGTTTGATGTGTACATGCACATCAAAGATGGAAAGGAGCTCTAGGAGGCACTGAACGCTAAGTTCAGTGTAACAGATGCTGGCACTGAACTGTACATCATGAATAACTTTCATGATTACAGGATGGTTAACAACCGTTCTGTAGTCGAACAAGCTCATGAGATACAGTGCTTTGCGAAGGAGCTGCAAATCCTTAAGTGTATCTTACCAGACAAGTTTGTGCCTGGATGCATAATTGCAAAGTTGCCTTCTTCATGGAGGAACTTGGCCACAACTCTCAAGCATAAGAGACAAGAGAAATCTGTTGAAAACCTCATAGCGTCTCTTTATGTTGAGGAGAAGGCTCGGGCTAAGGACACTATTGAGAAAGGAGGAGAGGATCAGTCTAGCGCCAACATGGTGCAGAAGAGGAACTTTGGCAAGAACAAAGGGAACTATAAGCCCTCCTTCAAAAAGCCTGAAAATACTATAACCTTTAAGAAGAAGAAGAAGTCAAACAAGGCCGAGCTAGGTTGCTTTACCTGTGGAGAGCTCGGTCACTTTTCCAAGGACGGCCTAGAACATGCAGATCGCAACGGGAAAAGTGGGAAGACTGTCAACATCGTGACTACTAGCAACACTGATGGGTATGGTAATTTATTTACTGTTCTTTCAGTATTTCAATCACCATGTTGGTGGATTGATACACGTGCTAATGTTGTTGTGTGTGCTGACATCTCTATGTTCACTTCTTATCAGGTCGCAAGGGATTTTTCCATCCTAATGGGGAATGGATCACATTCTTTTGATCGTGGTGTTGGCTCAGTGGGTCTGAAGTTTACTTCCAGAAAGATCGTGCAGCTGAGGAACAACATGTCCCTACTATGAACAAGAATCTCGTTAGTGGCTCCCTTCTATGCAGAGATGGGTTCAAGGTTGTGTTAGAGTCTAGTAAAGTCGTTGTTTCGAAACATGGACAAATTTATTGGTAAATGTTATGAGTTTGGAGGCTTGTTCCATTTCCCTCTTTTAGTGTTTTGCAATAAATCCGTGAATCATATTTGTGCTAATGTTAATGATGATACCAGTGTTTGGGATTCTCGTTTATGTCACATTAATTTTGGTTTGATGTCTCGGATGTCCAACATGAGTTTAATTCTGAATTTCACTATTGCCAAAGGTTCTAAGTGCTACAGTTATGTGCAATCAAAGCAACCTCGAAAGCCTCACAAGGCTGTCGAGGAGAGAAACTTGGCACCTCTAGAACTCATACATTCCGATCTATGCGAGATGAATGGTGTGTTGGCAAAAGGTGAAAAGAGATATTTCATGACATTGATTGATGATGCGACTAGATACTGCTATGTTTATTTGTTGCGCACCAAATATGAAGCTTTAGACTACTTTAAAGTTTATAAAGCTGAAGTTGAAAATCAACTAGAGAGAAAGATCAAATGTCTTAGGTCAGATCGTGGTGGTGAATATTTTCCCAAAATCTTTGACAAGTTCTGTGAGGAACATGGCATTATTCATGAGAGGACGCCTCCCTACCCACCCCAATCAAACGGGGTTACCGAGAGGAAAAACCGCATGCTGTCTGACTTGGTGAATTCCATGCTAGGCACTGCGGGTTTATCAAAGGCATGGTGGGGGAGGCTTTGTTGACTTCATGTCATGTCCTGAATAGAGTTCCTAACAAGAATAAATAAAAGACCCATTATGGCGAGTTGGCTGGGAGAAAACCATCACTTTCGTATTTGCGCACTTGGGAGTGTTTGGCGAAGGTCAACATACCGATTCCCAAAAAACGCAAACTTGGACCTAAGACAGTGGATTGTGTCTTTCTAGGATATGCTCCACGGAGTGTAGGCTATAGATTTTTAGTGGTTAAGTCCGAGGTTCCTAATATGCATGTTGATACTATAATGGAATCTTGTGATGCAACATTCTTTGAGAATATGTTTCCAATGAAAGATATGCATAGCACTGCTAGAATTTATTCTGAAATACTTCCTGAATCTAGTGCATCTATTGAGAATTTTGAACAACCACATGAGGAAGTCCTAGAGAAGGATGACGATGAACCTCCCACGAGGAGTAAGAGATAGAGGATTGCAAAATACTTTGGTAATGATTTCATCGTGTACCTTGTGGATGATACTCCCAGATCCATTGCTGAGGCATATGCATCTCCTGATGCAGATGATTGGAAAGAAGCTGCCCAAAATGAGATGGACTCGATTCTTTCTAATGGAACTTGGGAATTATTAGAACATCCCTATGGTTGTAAACCTATGGGCTGTAAGTGGGTGTTCAAGAAGAAGCTAAGGACTGATGGTACTATTGAGAAGTACAAGGCATGGCTTGTAGCAAACGGATACACACAGAAAGAAGGCGAAGATTACTTTGACACCTATTCACCTGTCGCTAGACTGACCACTATTCGAGTACTATTGTCCCTGGCTGCCTCTTATGGTCTTCTCGTTCATCAAATGGATGTGAAGATAGCTTTCCTTAATGGAGAGTTGGAAGAGGAGATCTGTATGGATCAGCCGGATGGGTTTGTGGTAAAAGGTGAAGAGACAAAGGTGTGCAAGTTGTTAAAATCTTTATATGGCCTGAAACAAGCACCTAAGCAATGGCATGAGAAGTTTGACAAAACTCTACTTTCTGCTAGCTTTTTCATTAATGAGGCTGATAGGTGTGTGTACTATTGCCATGGTGGGGACGATAGTGTTATATTATGTTTGTACGTGGATGATATTCTGATCTTTGGTGCAAACATGAATGTGATAAATGAAGTTAAGGCTTTCCTGTCAAAGAGTTTTGATATGAAAGATCTGGGAGAGGCTGATGTGATTCTAAACATCAAGCTTATTAAGAACGAGAATGGGATTACTTTAACTCAATATCATTATGTTGAGAAGGTCTTTAGCTGATTTGGCTTTATTGATGGAAAGACTTCTCCAACACCTTATGATCCCAGTTTGACTTTGCGAAAGAATAGGAAGGAACCAACAAACCAGCTGAAATATTCACAAATTGTTAGTTCTCTCATGTACTTAGCAAGGGCTACAAAACCGGATATCTCTTTTGCTGTGAGCAAGTTGAGTAGGTTCATGTCTAACTCAGTTATTGATCATTGGCATGCACTTGAAAGGGTTATGCTCTATCTATGTGGTACAATGAGCTATGGGATTCACTATTCAGGGCACCCTACTGTGCTTGAAGGATATATTGATTCGAATTGGATCTCTGACGTTGATGAACTCTATGCCACGAGTGGGTATGTGTTTACCCTTGGAGGTGGCGTAGTGTCATGGAGATCTCATAGACAGACCATAATGATGAGTTCAACTATGGAAGCAGAACTTACTGATTTAGACACAACCACTGTTGAGTCAGAATGGCCGCGTGAGCTCTTGATGGACTTGCCTGTGGTGGAAAAACATGTGCCCGCAATCCTTTTGAATTGTGACAACCAAACTGTTATTGTCAAAGTGAACAATTCTAAGGATAATGCGAAGACATCAAGACATGTCAAGAGACATTTGAAATCTGTCAGGAAATTGAGAAACTCTAGAGTAATAACTGTTACATATATTCAAACAGATAAAAACTCGGCAGATCCCTTTACAAAGGGACTTTCACGAATTGTGATAGAAAATGCATCAAGGGATATGGGGTTGAGACCCATGGATATCACACCATAGTGGTAATCCAACCTATGTGATCGGAGATCCCGTGAATTAGGATCTCGGAAGAACAAGCTAGTGGATTGACTGAGGAGAGTATTTTGTAACCCTCTTTGTTTGAAGATACATAACTCTCAAAATCTGTAAGGCAGGTTGGCAACATGCCTTAATGTGTTTATGTTGGCTATAACTAGCAAAGATATCGTCCTACACGGCATTCTTGAAAGAACACACCTATATGAGACCGACTGTTAACGTCGCGGTCTATGAGACTTGGGTGGTCTCTAGTAAATTCATGAAGAGACCAGGGAGTATGACACATATGCTCCAACCCGCGGGGTAGGCTACTGTCAGCCAGGTACTAGTTATGATTTTGAGTGAAATCTATTGGAACCAAACTTACAATTCAAGGTTCTTCCATTGTTTAAGTTGCTGATAGATGTAGCTCAAGATTCTAGGCGGAAGTTCAAGTTAATAGTCTCTGCTGAAACACTAGTATATAAACAAGTAGCGAGGATAGGCAAATCTTCAAATGGGCATTTGAGATCTGGTGGGGGATTGTTAGAAATAATGGGCTAATCTAAATAAGCCCGTGTGTGATTTCAGATTTTCCCTAAATCTCAAAAGCCCATGTGTGTGGAAGCCCGATGGCTGTGAAATACCGCCTCTTTTAGCCATATAAAATGTGCCATTTATCTCTCATATCATGTTTCTTCCAGCTATAGCTATGTCTTATATGCATGACTTTTAGTTGTCATTTACTTTCATATGAGTTTGCACATTTAGTAGTTTAGGTAGAATTTTATCACTTTCCTTGTCTATGACATGTGTGTAGGTGTTGGTGAAGATTATGGATAAAAAGGAACAAAGAGAGCATAGTATGGAGGAGCTGCAGGGACCATACTTAGCCACTTGAGAGGTTGGAAAAGTGAAATTTTCCAACTTCTGAAAATAAATATCCAAGACCGTGGGGTTGTATCCCTCGACGATACGAACTCAACGAGCCAAAGAAAACCCAAAAGGGAGTTTGTATGAAGAAATAGTGACCAAAATACTAAAAGATATGCTAGTTCAACGACCAACTATATGGCCGGTACTAAAAGTTCCCACCGTATAGTTGGTAAAAAGGTCACAAACGACAGGATGTCACCCCAGAGAATCTCCAGAACCTTCCCTAAGTCATATGCCGTTATTGGAGGGACGATCCAAGAGAGAGCCACCAAACCATAGCCCATCAGGGGCGGAGCCCTGCCGCCACCGCCACCCATACGATCTCCACGACGGCAGAGGTCTTCCTCAACCACACCTCCCAGATCTAGATCTCCCTCAACACCATCACCATCAAGGCATCCAAACAAGAAGAAGAGGAGGAGAAGGAAGACATCACCACCACCATGCATCGATCTCCATCTCCATCATCATCTCCATCTCTCTCTCTCTTGTGTTTAGTAATTCTAAGATTGAATATGGTTGTGACATCATTATATATTTATATATGTTTTGTTGTTCATCCATGTGTGAGTGATTGATTCAATTTTAGGTTGAGGTATGATCTAGTGCGCTAAGTTAGAATTTATTGTGATCTAAGATGAGTTTATGTGATCATTTGGTCCGAAAGTGCCTTTTTCCTTGCGGTGACATGCGAGAATCATGCATAGTGCACATAGAGTGACAGCCCGGTAATCAAATGGGGAATGTTTATTTATTTGTGGAATCTTTTATAGGTCACATATATATTTTCCCATCAAGTACTAGTGAGACCGAAGCCTAGAAGCCCTCTCTCATTCCATTCAATCCTACAACTACAATCTCTTTAATTCAGTTCATATTCCTGTTTACTTTCCATCCTAGTTTATTTTGTTCTTGTTAAAAGTTCTTTATTATTAGATATTTTAAACCTCTCTCAATTATCGCCTTTCTAGTAACTTATAGAATAGGCTATTTCCAAACCATGGTTTGGGTGCAAAACATGGCCGCATTGGCAACGTGGCTGCAGGGTCATGTTGTTTCTGTTCGTCGATCTCCCATCGGGAGAAACTCTTAAATATTTGCTGCTACAAGTACTGGAATAACCTTGTTGTTGGTGCAGGAATCTAGTCATCAAATTGGCGCCGTTGCCGGGGAGCTAAGCGTCTGATTATCACCTTCCTACTCGCACATAGTTTATTTCCGTTTGTTGCTATTTATTTACTGCTTTTGATTATTTGAAAAGAAGAAAAAAATAGTTTACCTTTTGTTAGTAGTCTTGTTATTTATTTTAATTATAGGAAATTCAAAAGCGTAGGAACTATGGAAAGTAAAAGTCTTGCGGAGTATGGTGCTCCGAGTGCTGATCATTTACATGCTCCTAATGTTAAGTCCGCTATTGATGTTGATGAATATGAGATTAATCCTATGTGGATAAATATGATCATGGAAATAGCTTTTGCAGGAGATCTGGACAATGATTCATATGAGCATATTGACAAATTTACTTCATAGTGTTCTACGGTGAAGGAAAATGGATGGACATATGATAAGCTGAAGTTATATCTGTTCCGGTTCACGCTGAAAGGAAAAGCTAAAGATTGGCTAAAATCGCATCCTCGGGACACTTCAATTGATGGAAAGGTATCTCCGAAGCTTTTCTCGGTAAGTATTTCTCACAAAAGCAAACTTATGAGCGTAGGCTTCATATCATGAATTTCAAGCAGAGCAACAATGAGGATTTAATATAAGCTTATATTAGGTTCTCAAGATTGATGCATGATTATCTAGATCATAATTTACTTGATTGGTTATTGTTGAATCACTTTTATGGAGGCTTAAATCACTCTTCTAAGGATAAGCTAGATATGATGTGTAATGGTGCATTCCTTGGAAAAACTTTGAAAGAATCTTGGCAACTCTTAAGAGATATACATAATAATTTTCATCACTGGCAGTGTGAAATTGTGCATGAAGAAAAACCTCTCCCTACTAATCTAGAGAACTTGGTCAATGAGTTTCTTAAAGATGAAAATAGAAGAGGAAAAATTCCTTATGATGATACCTTAGTTAGAGATGTTCTTTCTAAAGCAATGCCTTTCATAGCTGATTATTTTAATCAGATTAGAATTGCTGCTACTAGCAATGGAGAACATCCCTCTACTGTTACTCCCATATCTTCCACTTGTTGCATCATTGAAGCAGGAAAGAAGGGTAAATCCATGAAGCCTAAAACCAGGAAAAATAAAAATAAGAGGCCTCATGTTGAATATTCCACACATCTGATATCTGCAGATGAAGTGAAACAACTTTATGAAGAGTATCAGGGAAATTAAAGACGCATCAAGAAGAAAGAAGAAAAATAAATCAAGGAATGGAATAAATTGAAAGCTGCTCTCAAACCTTATCCCCCACTTATTCCTAATCTTTATTATTCTTCTGACTTTAGTGATTATGAGGACTTAAATTATTCTAGAATCCCTGATAATTTCCCTAAAGAAGTTTTTGATGATTCTAGTAGTTTTTGTTTAAATACTCTTTTCAGCGAAATAAATTATGATGAGCCAAAGGCAGAACCCTGTGTGCCTCCCATATCTGTATGCTATGACTTTTGTTTTACTAATGAGGTGCAGGAAAGTCTGGTGGAAAAGACCAAGCTACTGGATCCAAAAGGACATTATGAGCTACACCCTCAAAATAGTAATCAAGGTAAAGATTGAAAGTTTGATAATAAATCTTTAACACCCTTTATACAGGAGGGAAAGAATACATATTTACCACGCTTGGTGCATCCATCCTCACGTGGCCACGAGAACACTTACAAGATACCGATGCATCGCAAGCGAGTATGTCTTAGAGCAAACTATGATATAAATCCTGCATACACTCGTTGAAGGTAAGCAAAACTACTCCTATAGCTGCCTCCATTGCTGAATAAATGTGGAGTATAAAAGCCTGGCTACTTGGTTATAAGAAAGCGCTTCCTGGGAAGCAACCCAGAAGTCATTAGGCGTCTTTATTAGTTTTGTGTCTTGAATCTAGTTCATTCATGTTACATTGGCATTTTTATTCTGTGCATGATTTTCTATTAGAGTTATCTTGTTGTAGTTTTCAAAAGGTAGAATTTATTGTTACTATGTGTTGCATAACTCGGTTGTACTTAAATCCCGTTTTATGCATGCTGTTGTTGGTTAAAAATTGAAGTTGTTATTTTACTGTCAAAACAAGGTGTTTCCCTAAGTTTTAGGATAAGAAAGAATTCTTGAAGAAATAGATTTTTTTGATATCTAATGAAGGTTTAACGACCAACTATACGACGAGAATAAAAAATTCTAGCCGTATAGTTTGGCCGTATAGATATCTTTGCCATCGACAAATTTTCTTTCTTAGGTAAGGAAGGTTTAACGACCAACTATACGGCGGGAATAAAAATTCCAGCCATATAGTTCCGTCCGTATAGATATCGATGCCTTCGTCAAAATTCTTTTCCAAGGTATAGTTAGTTTAACGACCAACTATACGGCGGGACCTTTTTAGTCCGGCCATATAGTTGCGCCCGTATAGATGGGAAAACCCCTCAAACGCCAACTAGAAGGTAACCATTGCTCAAACTTTTATTTTTTCTTCTTGTAAAAACCTCGAAACACCACCTGGGAGCTTCTCCCATGATCTAGAGAAGCCAAGCATATGTAAGCAATAAAATTCTACCTTAGAAAGCTCCTAGAATGTAATTCTATATAGAAGTTCATGTTTTCTTTTTTACTTTCCTTTTATCGGTGGGGTAAACGAACTATGTTCGTATACCAAACCGATGCATTTTATTTTGTGTGTTATTTTTGTAGGGACTTGAACCTCGTGTGACGACATGTACGGTAGTGCCAACCGTGCAAACACTCGCATGAGCAACTTGGTTGCTTCAATGCAACGCTTCGACAATCAGTGTCTGGTTCAGCCACCAGGCTATACCGAGAAGTATACGTTAAAGTAAAGGTTCTTTGTCCGTCAAAAGAGCGGTTACTTGTACCTCAACGGTAAAGTCTGTCACCCTTGTTTTCACATAAGCTTGGGAAGGTAACCACTTATCACACTCTCTTTTGGAAACTGTATTTTCTCTTTTCTTTTGGTGATATACTCAAGTCTGGTTCTTGCAAAGTTCTAAGCTTGGGGAGGTTACTTATGCATGTGTAGAGTCTTGTGCAATGTTCCTTATTCGATGAAGGTTTAATGCAATCATGTATCCTGCTATTTTTGAATGCTTGTTTTAGTGAATCTAGTTATGTATTCATATGGGGATACACTTTCTCATGATAGGCACCACATGAGTTGACTTAGAGCTTGTATGCATCTTGCCAAATTGTTTATCAAGCTTGTGACACTATTTGTGATCCTCTAGAAAATATTGCCACAATCTCTACACTTGGAAAGAATGAATACTTGATCAAGATGTTTTGAAATTTGTTGGTTGTCACTAAATAGCTTTGTCTTAAATGAATAGGTTATGCTCGACCCCATAATGTCAAAACAATAGACTTGATAGTTTTCTTACGGAAGGAGTTGTCAATTGGAAATGATTTTTTGAAGTTTTGAGTTTTGTGCTAAATAAGGTGTTGTTTAATTGTCTTAAGAGTTTAGCCTTAAATATACTCAACACCATAGATGTGATGATTGACTTGATAGTACTCTTTGAAAGGATTTGTTTGAAGAAACTAATATTTAGTGGTAATTGAGATGCATGCCAAATCTTGACCTGTTGATTAAAGTATGATATTGCTTTATGCATGCTTGCACCACTCTCGCACAACATGGGATGCTAACAACTCCGCTGGCCTTTGAATAGTCCAAAAAGAGGAAACACTTGGAGTTTGGCTATGATTTTCCCAACATATGTAGCAGAAATGCTATATTTGGGTGTGCATTGGTATTCTCATGGGCCTGCGTTCAAAGAAAAAGAGGGAATACTTCTCTGACCGTTATGAGAAATCATTATACCGAAAAGGGAAATCTTGGTAATGGTCATGAGTATCCATTCTTAGCCTGCACAGTCTGATTAAACACACTATGTTTTGGCATGATCTCATTACTGATGAACTGAAGTTTTAGAAAGACAAAGAATAGAAAATGAGTGTTTGATAGCCATGATTTATTGATGTGGATGACCAAAAGAGACATTCTAATGCTATGCTTATTTTGACATGTTCTCACATTTCCTTTTGGCATAAAGCTCGTTACTAGGAGATAAACTTTCTGAAACTCAATAACTAATGTTTGCACTTGAGAACCTTAACTAGATGACATGATTTGGTAGAATTGTTAAACTTTATTCCTATTTATGCTTGACATCTATTTGTGACTAAGTTTTGCCTCATAAAAAATAATGATATGAAAAGTTATACAAAAGGTGCAATAAGAGGATCACAAGTTTGTCTGCAAGTATATTCACTGTTTACATGGAGCATATAAGTTTTGATGAATCTTTAGTGGTCTTTATAACTGAGCTTGTGTTGCCTTGTATGGATACATGTTTTCTTTCTTCGAGCTTGTAGAAGAAATAAGGATGCAAGGAATTGATTTCCAATGATAAGCTATTTCACAACCATTAATTTAATATCGACCCTTACTGCTCAAGGACGGGCAAGGTCTAGCTTGGGGAAGTTGATGGCTATGAAATACCACCTCTTTTAGCCATATAAAATGTGCCATTTATCTCTCATATCATGTTTCTTCTAGCTATAGATATGCCTTATATGCATGACTTCTAGTTCTAATTTACTTTCATATGAGCTTTGCACAGTTAGTAGTTTAGGTAGAATTTTATCACTTTCCTTGTCTATGACATATGTGTAGGTGTTGGTGAAGATTATGGATAAAAAGGAACAAAGGGAGCATAGTATGGAGGAGCTGCAGGGACTAGACTTAGCCATTTGGGAGGTTGGAAAAGTGAATTTTTCTAACTTCTCAAAATAAATATCAAAGACCATGGAGTTGTACATTTCGATTCTACAAACTCAACGAGCCCAAGAACACCCAAAACGGAGTTCATATGAAGAAATGGCGACCAAAATATTAAAGGATCTACAAGTTCAACGACTATACGACCGGAACTAAAAGTACCCACCATATAGTTTGGTCGTATAGTTGGAAACAATGTCGCAAACGACGAGATTTCGCCCCAAAGGAGCTCCAGAACCTTCATTAAGTCATATGCCGGTATTGGGGGAACCCTAGGGCACCCCCAAGGCCTATATAAAGGCAGGAGGATCCAAGAAAGAGCCACCAAACCATAGCCCTTCAGGTGCGGAGCCCTGCCGCCACCGCCACCCATCCGATCTCCACGACGGTGAATGTCTGCCTAAAGCACACCTCTGAGATCTAGATCTCCCTCAACACCATCACATCAAGGTATCCAAGCAAGAAGAAGAGGAGGAGAAGGAAGACATCACCACCACCACGCAACGATCTCCATCTCCATCATCATCTCCATCTCCTTCTCTCTCTTATGTTTAGTAATTGTAAGATTGAACATGGTTGTGACATCATTATATATTTATATATGTTTTGCTGTTCATCCATGTGTGAGTGATTGATTCAATTTTAGGTTGAGGTATGATGTAGTGCGCTAAGTTAGAATTTATTGTGATCTAAGATGAGTTTATGTAATCCTTTGGTCTGGAAGTGACTTTTGCCTTGTGATGACACGCGAGAATCATGCATAGTGAACAAAGTGACAGTCTGGTAATCAAATGGGGAACGTTTATTTGTCTGAGGAATCTCTTATAGATCACACATATATCATCCCATCTAGTACTAGTGAGACCGAAGCCTAGAAGCCCTCTCTCATTCCATTCAATCCTACAACAACAATCTCTTTAATTCAGTTCATATTCCTGTTTACTTTCCATCCTAGTTTATTTTGTTCTTGTTAAAAGTTCTTTGTTATTAGATATTTTAAACCTCTCTCAATTATCGATGTTCTAGTAACTTATAGAATAGGCTATTTCCAAACCACGGTTTGGGTGTAAAACATGGCCGCATTGACAACGTGGATGTGGGGTCGTGTTGTTTCTATTCGTCGATCTCCCATCAGGACAAACTCTTGAATATTTGCTGCTACAAGTACTGCAATAACCCTATTGTTGGTGCAGGAATCCAGTCATCAAATCCCATGTGTGATTTGGCCGAAGTTGGTGGCAGCTCACATGTGAGTGGAGCGGGAGCTAAAGTTTAGTCCCACATGGAAAGTTGGAGGGGAGTTACACCACCTTATAAGGTGGAGTGGTTCACTAGTTAGTAAAGTGAGTGAGAAGAGGAGAACTACACATGCTCTCCTCCTCCGACGAATAAGGTTTTTGGGAATCGCTCTATGCAACTGCTCTAGTTCTTCATCACGAGTCATCTTCCATCCAAGTCAGGCGGTGCTATCTATCATCATCTTCGCCACCATCTGCTTCGATCAGTCTTTCCCAACATCACTACAATGACTTCATCGGCAACCAATCATGTCGTGGTATTGCCAACGAGTATGCCATGGAGGGGTTCTCATAGTGCATGTTTAGAGATGTGGGGTAAGGAGGAGAGTTGGCGAGTACGAGGTAACATAGCTTACCTAGGTTCAAGTCCCACAACGGTGGCAGAACTCTACTCCTTCTATAAATCACTATAATGGCAATACTCCGAGTTACAGAGATAGGTTCGTTGTGCGAGCTGTTGCACGTTGTACATAGCAATCTAAGAGGTTGTGCCCTAAAGGCTTCCACATGCCGGCTTATAAAGGCGCTAAGACCTAGGGTTTACAGGGAAAGGTCCTTGCCAGACAAGGTAAATAGTCCTACAGTAAAACAAACCAGTCTTCCGTGTCTTGTACTCCAAGGCTCCGAGTATGTCAGCGACTCCTGCGTAGCCTTCCTTTATCCGGAAAGGGCCTCCCTTCTGGATTCGTCTAACTTGGCTGCCCAGCAGGCCATAGGCCTTGCTACCAACGATGCGCCACTTGGGTTAGGTGGATTGGTGACATGCTAGGAGAGTACCCATTTGGCATATCCCCAATAGTAGCCCCCGGAGGACTTTGAAATCTTACACCGTCTTGCCCACTGATCTTTGATTATCCCATCTAAGTGATGCCGGCAATTTGTCAAGCAATATCTCAAAGGTATCCCAAAGAACTCTGCAATCCTCTCTGGCTTCTGACCCTTCACTGCAACTGTCAGGAAGATGACTTAGGGTATAGTCTACGCTACCTCGAAACTCACAGAAACAGAGAATTAATCATCATCTATTTTCATGCACAAGAAATCCAAAACAGTGGAGCGACAAAGACGGAGGTCGTGGCGAAATTACCACGCATGTTCACTTCCACGTCGGCAACATTCCATCTATTAGACCCCTTTGCACGAATCTTGACGCGGGGTCTATATATTTCACCGCGGTCAATTTATTTCTTTTTCACCCGCATTCGTTTCCTCGTCTTCGTCTTCCTCCAGCCGCGCGCCCGTTTGAGCATCTGCGAAAACCCTAGCCAGAGCCCTTCTTTCCGCCACCTACTCCCCCGTCGGAATGGCCTCTAGCAGCTCCATCCCTTCAACAACGGTGACTCCCGAGGCTATTCCAGAGCCATCTTAGGGAGTGACCGTCCCTCTAGAGGGGGTGGTTATCCCTGTCAACGCCCTGTTGGAAACCACCGGCGAGGACCCAGAACGAGCGGCGCCCGAAGCTGCTGAAGAAGAAAACGACTCCCATAAGGGGGTGTGGAGAGGCTCTGCCCTCTCCGCCATAGATCTGTAGGAACTTGCTACCGATTGGTATCTCCCTGCTGCAAAGGAGTTGGCCTGGCGGGTGGCGCCGGCCAGCGAGGTGGTTCCTTCTCCCCAAGCCGGAGAGAAGGTGTACCTCAAGGCCCAGCTGGTACGAGGCGTAAGCCTGCCAGTCTCCAACTTCTTCTTGGATGTCCTCCGACACTTTCGGATACTCACCCACAATCTCTCTCCCAACATCATCTTTGTCCTTAACAACTTCGTAGCCTTGTGCGATGGATTCCTAGGCATTAAACCCAGGTTAGATCTGTTGATGTACTTCTTTACCGTCAAGAGAGAGTCTGTAGAGTCCAAGGAAGAATTGTGGATCTGTGGAACCATTAGCTTCAAGATCTGGCCTAGCTAGCGCTTCCCCGACATCGTAGGGCATGAGTCATGCAAGAACTTGAAGCACACGTACTTCTACGGCCCAGATATTCCTCTGCCTGACCTCCTTGAGACTTATCCCGACTTCATCAATGGAGCGGCCACTGAGGTGCCCACATGGCGGACCCCAGCCTCCCTTCCCTCCGACGACAAGGCCAATCACGCTGTAAGGCAGATTGAATGGCTCGTAGACGGAGGTCTGACGGGCTTGGATCTTTCCATGTGCTAGTTCGTTAGGCGGATCCAGCCTCTGTAGCACCGCACCAAGTTGATGTGTAAATACACTCAAGACAAGAGGGATCCCCTACGAATTTCGCTGGATAACTTCTCTACTGACTCCATCAAACTCTGGCTAAAAGACATTGTCAAGGTGAAGGACAGGAAGCGCGGCTTCAAGATCACCTACAACATGTTCGATTGCGGCAAGTGCCCAGAGGTAGCTTTTTTGGTTCCTTTGTTGCTCGTTAAAGATGTCAATCTAACACTCCTCTGTATCCCAGGTGGCGGATCCGATGGCCTCCCAGGTCTATGATCCTAAGCTGAAGGATATCCAGGTGGTGTCCAACGATGACGCCCCCAAGGATCAACTAGCTCTGACCGTGCGAAAGCGGAAGAGCTTCACCTCTAATGTTGCTGCCGAGGCCAAGAAGAAGAAATCGGAGAGTGGAGTCTCCAAACGATCCACTGCCGCCTTAGAGGCGGAGAAGAAGAAGAAATCCACCGGAATTCCCTTCACCAAGGCTCCTGCCGTGGAGTAAGTGTTTTCATTCTCCGGCTTATGCTTTTCAGCTCATACCTTTTTTCAACTCTTGTACTTATACTTCATATGTTTCAGGAGGAAAGTCGGTGTTAGTTTGAAGCGATCCTCCAAAGATGTTGGAGGGTCAAAAAACATTCGTGACATGCTGACCATGGATGTGGCCGCCAAGCCCTCTCCCGCTACTGCTTCACCTACTCCTACCACCAAGCCTTCTGCTAGCCCTGCTGGGCCTTTGTCTCCCGTCATCCCTGGGATCTCCGCCATGGAGACAGATGTCAATCCAATCCTTGATATGTCAGGCTCTATCGAGGCAGATGTTGCTCCCAGCGGCCAGGCAACATAGGAGAGTGTTTCCTCTAAAGTGGCTGAAGCTCCGGCTAAGGATGCTACCGAGAAAGGAAAACAAGTGATGGAAGAGGTGGAGGCGGAAGCAACACTCCATGCGGGAGCCTTTGAGCCATCATCTGTCTTGAAGACGCAAGAGACGACTAGGGCATCATCCATGCCTCTGGCTTTAACTTCTCCATTGGCTGCGACTCCTCCGACGTTGTGCCTGGATGACCTCATCTTGCAGGCCAATGCAATTTATAACAACACCCGGACCTTCCATGATTCCTATGCTCATCTGGCCAACAACCTTAGAGGCATTGCCATCGTAAGTCTTTTGTACTTCACTTCTTTTATTTTGTAATGTATCCCACTGTAGCCCCCAAGATCTTAGGAAAAAATCAATAGTTGTGGCCTGGGTGCTCCAAAGAACTAATTGTAGAACTTGTCCATGTAGCCCCAAAGTTTCTAGTTTAGAATAAAAATTCCAACTAGACAGTCTAAGAGAGAACAATAGTTGATTTTAAAATGTTATACTGTATCTCCCGAGCGTTTAGTTGAAACTGGATAGTTCCGACTAGATTCTCTAGAGAAACTAAGCATGTTAACTTCTTGTGCAGAATGAGAATAAACGGATAATAGCCGCCAATGAGAAGTTTGTTGCTTTGCGGAAGGAACTGGATGTTGAACAGGGTAAAACAGCCTTCCTGAAGCAACAAATCAAAAATAGCCAGAGTCTATTTCGTGTAACAACTCCTTGCTTTTCCTCATAGATTCCTTTCTTTCGTCTTCTTATAGCACTTTTTGATTTTCGTCTTACAGAAGCCATTGCCAAGACCAAGAGCATCGTCGAGCAATCCAAGCATATCCGAGAGCTCGATGATGAGAATAAAATTTTGAAGAAGGACCTGGCTGATGCCATCAAGGGCCATGAGGCAGCGGCGAAAGTGCTGCAAGAGTCTGCCAACACCGAGATGGAGCGCCTAAAGGACAAAATTGCGCAACTCAAGGAGCAGGACCAAGCTGCCAAAGAGCAGAATGCTAGGAACCTTGAGGTGTACAAGATAGTCCAGAAGGAGCGGGATGTCTTGGCGGAGACATGCAAGCAAGCAGAAACAAGCATCTTCGGTAACCTTTCTCCGTGTTGGTTATTTCTGTACTTTGGATAATCATTCGATTTGTTTGTGATCATGGTCCTTGTATCTTGTGCAAACCACAACTCCCATTGGCTTAGCCAACTTGGGTGAAGGTGCTCCGGATCCCAAGAAATGCATGATTCTTGTCGGCAACTTCGTCAGCACCGACATCACCTAGGCCAAGGAGATAGCCCATCCTTTGGGGATTAACATCAAGGCAATAGACTCAACGGCCAAGTATGTAGAGATCCTATGCCGAGCTCCTAAGAAGGTCAAGGATTGGAACGCCTCTTGCGTCCGGGCTGGTGCTAGGATGTCTCTGTCTTTGGTCAAGGCGCACTATGACAACGCCGACATCGACCTGGTGACCTCCAGCTTTCCCAAGCTAGATGAGGAAGGGAGGGAGATCGATAGAGATGCTATTTGGAATTCCCTCGCCAACGTTGACACCAGGATTGCCAGGATGGTCAATGCCGATGTCTTTGTGTCTGTCGAGATCCTTGACGAAGACATGGCCTCGTCCGAGTCTATCCCATCTCCCTCCGAGTTTGACGAGCTCTCCCGGCCTGGCTCTCCTGATGATGCCACCACGAAGCCCCATACAGTAGAGCCATAAAAACAATGTTTGTATTAAATGTGTCTCTGCAATGTGTATGCGGAAAAAACTTATGTTTTGCTAAGGCGGAAAAACTTGTACTCAAGTTTCCTACTACTTATCTGTTTCCAGCATGTGTATATTTTTTAAGCAAGTGTTGGCTTCTCCATTATTCTGGTTTGTATGCTTGACCTTTCATGAGACGGAAGACTCGCAGCACAGAACTATGCCCTCAGGTGATGATGCTTAATAGCATCGTCAAGAACCTAAGAGCAAAATCGCCGGCTTTGAGTGCCGAGAAGTCACTACTCTAGAATCCAAATAAAAACTTCAGAAAACATGTAGACCAGAAAACTTAAGCTAACGCCCGTAGGCGGAATTTTCACAAGTGCAAATGCAAATTTGCGCATAAAGGGTTTATATGATCAAAAAATGAACAACTAAAGGAGGTAAAAGACTCAGAGAATACGAGTGAACCAAATGCTTTATTTCATTGATCATATAAGAAACTTATTACATAATATAAATGTGCTAAGAGTAAAAGGGATGTAGTTGTGCTATGTCCCATGGATGATCTGTCTCCGGGTAATCATCATCGGAGTCACGTTGCTTGCGCTTGCGATTTTTTGGCCTATCTTTCAACTCATGAATATCGACGAGGTAATAGGAACTAATTAGCAATGATTTTCTTATGATGAACGGTCCTTCCCAAGCCGGGGATAGTTTGTGTGATTTCTCCTGCTTGAGTCTAAGTACCAGATCCCCTTCTTTCAATGAGCGATGCCTTACGAGGCGACTATGGTAGCCACGCAGCTTCTGCTTATAGATGGAGGATCTCTGGCATGCCAACATGTGCTCTTCTTCGATATTCCTTACGAGGCGACTATGGTAGCCACGCAGCATCAGTCCTGTTGCGTGCCTCCCTCCGACTTCACTCTATAGAGCATGTACGTGATCCTTCGTCACGGGGAGATTTGGGCCTTCTGCGGCTGTTCAAGGTTGAGTGGCACAGCTCCAGGTTGGATTCAAGCCTCTGCAAGGCAGCCTTCTCCTATTGCTTGCATGCCTTAGAGACGAGGTCATACACCTGAGCAACTGCTTCTAGTGACTTGTCCTGTTCCAGGAGGGTCTTGGCAATGGTGATGTTGAGGGCGGGAGTTGGCATGACTTGCCTCCCCTATGAATCAATGTACGGGGTGGCTTTTGTCAGCTTAGATCCATCATATCCCAACCTTCGCCAAACACCGGGATCTTCGACGACGTGAGCCGGCACTTTTTTTGCCTTTTGCTTTAACAACAATTGCTTATACTCGACCTACATAGCTCTTGCCGCCTTGATGGATTGCTGCGCCTTAGCCATGTCTTCGTCCAGCTTAGCGCCCTTCTCCGCAATGCACTTGGCCTCCTCCAAGATTGCCGCGTGCTTCTCATCAAGATCCGTAACGCTCCGAATATGGGCGATGGTGATAGGCTCGACGAGGAGTGCGTCGTAGATTGCTTTGTCGGCAAGAGTAGCCAATGGGTTGCCAGCTGTAGACGTTGAGGGTGGCATTGGCGGTTGATTTGACTGTCGGGCAGCACTGGGGGCTGTGGTGAGTTCCTGCGCCAGTTCTGGGTGGATAACCAAAGGAGGCATGGCCTTGGCCGAAGCCGGAGGTTTTGCAGCCTTCTTGGTTGTTGCTGCTCTGGTAACCGCTAGTGTGGGCGGACCTCTCTCATGTTTCGATTCATGTCTGTCTTCTTCCATCATGCTCCCAATGGCGACTAGCACCTGGTGGGAAGTGTTGGCCTTCTCGGCGCGCTCCTCCTTCTCGATCTCATGCTCGATCTCCCTCATAACAGCGTGGTATTCCTCCGAGTTAGCGTTTGAGCCACCGCTATCCATATTGATGTCGGTGTAAAGCGTGTCAAGGACGGAGTCGGAGTTGGCGTTGATGTTGACGATGGCGGATGTGGATGGTGATGGAGGCGGGCCGTTCTTGTTGTTGTTTCCTACTCCGATTACGACGGCGATTGCCGTTTCGGCCTCTTCGCTGGCCTCCATGTATTCGTTGATGATGGCAACCATCTCACCAAGGGTGAGAGGACCTGCGGCCTGCCGCCTTCGGAGGGTATGCTGGAGGAGTGTTCTGGGTGTGAGCCCTTCCACGAAATGGTACACGAGCTCGTCGGCACGATCGCCCTCTAGGGTTTCCCTCACCCTCATCCATCTGGCGAGGTATTCGCGGGGAGGTTCTCCATCCCTTTGAACGCATCTGGCCAGATCGAAGATGGTGACTACGCCAACAAAGTGTGACCTGCGCATCTCTAACGCTCAGGGAAGCCAAACAGATTTTGGGGTCCTTCCACCATTATATCATGCACAGGGCCGGTTTGGGTGTGCCTTGAATTTTCCTGATCCAAGCAACCATACTCCAAAGAGAGGTATGGCCCAGATCCTTCTGCGAACGTGTCCTTCTCATAGGTTGTCCGTGCAGGGCTTGACGAGTTTCCGACTACCTAGGAGCTAGGACCCGAGTCGGTTTCGGCGATGAAGATGTGGATGTCTCCGAAGGGGATGACGGAACAACGCGTAGGGTTTGTCTTCGCCGGCACCCAGAACTCATCTAGGGGACGATTGGGGCGTTGCCGGAGAAGAGAACGCGTCCGATGGCTACGGTGTCACGGATTCCTACGAAGAGATTGGACCTCGCCCGGTGTAGAGCTCGAAGCTCCTCTTGCCTCACGGTGGGCGCCAACTATCGTGGTATTACCGATGAGTACGGCATGGAGGGGTCCTCACGGTGTGTTTTTAGAGACGTGGGGTAAGACGGAGAGTTGGCGGGTACGAGGTAACACAGCTTACCCAGGTTATGGTCCCATAACGGTGGCGGAACTCTACTCCTGCTATAAATCACTATAATGGCAATACGCCGAGTTACAGAGATTAGTTCGCTGTGCGAGGTGTTGCACGTTGTACGTAGCAATCTAAGAGGTTGTGCCCTAAAGGCTCCCACATGCCGGCTTATAAAGGCGCCAAGACCTAGGGTTTATAGGGAAAGGTTCTTGTCGGACAAGGTAAATGGTCCTACACTAATACGAACTAGTCTTCCTTGTCTTGTACTCCAAGTCTCCGAGTATGTCGGTGACTCCTGCGTAGTCTTCCTTTATCCAGCATGGACCTCCCTTGTAGATCCATCTAACTAGGCCGTCCAGCAGGCCATAGGCCTTGCTACCAACGATGGGCCACCCGGATTAGGCGGATTGGTGACATGCTATGAGGGTACCCATTTGGCATATCCCCAACAGATCAGTACGTATACCATGATCCGATCTATTATCATACTATAACTATTATTGCGTACGCACTGCTGCTGCTCATGTTGATTAATACATCTAGTGTGTTAGAGGTTAACATAGTCGTAGCTGTTGTTGTTATGTTACATATTCTAAAATTAATTATAGAAATTATACCTAATAATCCAACAGCGACGAGGATCGCCGACGGGCACAAAAATCTGGTCACGCCTAGAGCGGACAGAGGAGCCAGGTCGTTGGCCTTAGATATTGAGCGATCCTCTTAGGTTAGGTGTCGAGCCTCGCGTTGAGTGGTGGATCGGTGGTATCGCTAGCCTAATCTCCAGCTATCTCTCTCTCCCTAATTCAATCGGAATAGAGCTAGCTGAAACCCTCTCAAATCGGAACGATATCGAGGCTGGAAGAATTTCACAGGATTCCCCAAATCGCCGACTCCTAAAAGGAAAATGCAAACAAAATCGGGCTAGTCACCGAGGGACCAAGGCCCTGTTTGATCGAGCGAGAGTCGATGGATAAATCAAAGTCTTTTCATAGGCGTGTGCTTATATGTAATCTAGTCGATCGATTCCGGAGCGAAGCCTAGGTGCCTACAAAAGAATACCAAAACTGATGGAAAATTAACCGACCACAACATGGAAAATCCCGCGATTGCAGGACTCCCCTGTGACGGACAAAAATCGGTTGCTTTTTTATATAGTAAGAGATAGGTATATAGATAGATTAAAATATTTTGTTTGTCTAGAAACTATGTGCGAAATGGGTTTTAAAAACAAAACAGATAAAAATAAACTAACAGGGGAAGGCAGGACGATCGTTGGGCTAGGCCACCTACAACCCCCGGTAGCCCTAAACCAAAACCCAAACATAGACTAACCCTAACCCTAATCGGACTCCACACCCAGACCCAGCTGCGCACATTCATCGGATGCACTCGTTGCTTATACACACAGAACATGCACTGCAATCTTACCCACGCAACGCACCCACTCACCCGCCCCGCCGAACATGACACAGAACCCAGCACACCCACTAGCCGCCGCACACACATAGCACGCAAGAGACACACCACGCGGGCACATGCCTGATGCACACCCTAACACAGCATAACACACACTCACACACCCTACGCAGCACACCTGGCCACGACACACCTAGACACATGCACCGCATGTGCACAAGGGCCCCCTTCCCCAACCCATAGCTACCAACCACACCATCGCTTCCTTCCCACTGACATGGGTATACCTTACAGGTACTCAGGATTAGCCTATATGGTCTAGCCCAAGAAGGATTCTATGGTGCGAACGAAGCCTAGCAAGGATTTAGGTGGCCCACAGGAGTTCGACTTCTTGAAGGACATGACAAAGTGTAAATCTTTAACCAACTCGACCTGCTATCTCGAGACCTAGCCTCCCTACATAAAGGCTAGGAGGGGCGGCGAGGAGGACAATCCACACCCTTTCATACACCTCGCCAGATTGCATCTGTGAACCCTTGTAACCTTCGACTCCCTCATAATCAGGAGGAGACAAGTAGGAGTAGGGTCCTCTACGGCCCTAAACCTAGGTAAAACCTCGTGTCACATGTATGCTTGTTTGCTAGCCGATCGATGCCTCCAGCACTCCCCACTTCCTCGAACCTAACCCATCAACGATGGGCATTGATGAGTTAACCCCTCAACAATTGGCGCCGTCTGTGGGAAATGGGAGTGCTGATGTTGCGGCTTCCTCGGCCCCATCAACTACGATCTACAACTCCGCTGTAGTGGAGACTCGCCTCGTCTTCAGTGCCTTCAACTTCACCGTCCATGCAACAACGACTCGCCCTGATTTCTAGTCCGTGGGTGATGGGATCAGACTGGCGATCGGAAGCTTACGCTTCCAGATCGGCTCGATTGGCACGCTATGCCTCCCTGATCAACCGCAGGCTCCCTCGATTGCTCCCGCGTCATGGTTCCCACCACCGATCGGTACCCTGAGCGAACTCAATGCCTTGGTATTAGCCAAGAGAATGGATGTCAACAATAGTTGCGAGTCCGATCTGGGCGATCTGGCATCAGAGGATGGAGCCTACAATTTCGTATCTGAGAGTTGTGGGAGAAACAGCTTCACCAACCACTACATGTGCGCCGTCGTCAACACCGGGGATGGAGGCACTCAAAGGGACAACGCCAATGGTGGACCCACCAACAACGGGCCAACCAATTGCCCCTACCATCGGCCCTGTCGAAGATGGTCAGCAGCCACCCAACCCTGAGGACGAACGCCTCAACGGGAAGCAGGAGATCCAACTTAACAACGTCGAGTGGCACGATGCAGGGAGGCCCTACAGGGCAACCCCCTGACACCAAACTCATCATAAAAGATGTTGATGTGTTATCATTACCTACTCATCCAGGAGTACAAGCGCCAGCAGGCGGTGAGCGCTCGACTCGACGAGCGCAGGAGGGCTGCAAACAAATCAAGCCTTCAGTGAGAAGCGCTCTCCTCCATTGGAGGATCCTCCTCCAAGGATAATGACCATGCAGCCACCAAAAGGCACTCTCGACTGGCCCAACTCAACAACAAAGAGTGAGACGAGGCCACTTGAGCCATCGACTTCTCGTTCATGATGGTGGACTCATGAGTCAATGTGCCTTGGAAAACACCACAAGCAGCGGTGACAGCAGCCACCATGTACCTGCTCAACAATCAACCACCAGCTGGAGATCGACGATCTGCCATGCACCGATCTACGATCGCTAGCCTTGGACAGCTTGAAGCTACGCTCGAGAAAGATCCAACGCTAGAGCCGATGAAAAGCAAGGCTCCAACTAGGTACTAGTCACACTCCTCTAGTGATGACGAGCATGACATGTCATGGCGACGTCGCTCATGTCGACACGATCGTGACTACGACGCATGTGATGACGTCACACATCACAAAGTCGACAAGATGCGTGCCAAGCATGCCTGTTCAACGGAGTCGGAAGACGAAGGAGCGGAGCTCTGTGACATTGGCTGCTTCAGCAAGGATATATGGCAAACACAAATGCCGAAAGGATTCAAACTCTCATTGGAAAACCCAAAGTTTGACGGTTTCCAAGACCCGAAGATCGGGTTGTAGGACCACATTTCCTCCGTCAAGCTGCACGGTAGAAACAAGAGCATAACCATGCACTGCCACTAGCTATAGCCGCACGGCACTGCCGACACGTGGCTCAACAACCTCCCCCGCGAATCGATCCGTAGCTGGGAAGAGCTGGTCTACAGTTTCGTGCGAAACTTCAAGGGCACTTAGAAAAGGCCCGCGTCAATCGAAGAGCTAAAGGCATGCTATCATAAGCCCGGCAAATCACTGCGCTCCTACATCAAGAGGTGGCCCATCATTAAAAACTCCATAGAGGACATCTCCGAGGACCGCGGAATCGACGCATTCAACGGCGGCGTACACCGCAGAGAGCTCAGGGAGGAGCTAGGTCGCAAGAAGCCCAAAACAATCGACCACCTGATAAAAATCACAAATAGGTGGGCAGATGGAGAGGACTCAGTGAAAAACAACCGCGTCCACTCAGATGACGAGGAAGACCTTAGCCATGGACGCGACCGCCGAGGAAAGCATCGGATGCGCGGTTACGAGGACCGCGAAGAAGTGGACATGGAAGGGACTAGCTACACCGACAAACGCGATGATAGCAACCACAGCGGTGGCTACCGCAACAACTGGAAAACCACGCATGTATGGCAACATCGTACCCGTGACGAAGCCCCTGAACGTCAATCCAGGATAAACTATCTGGACCTTGCAACATCCACTTCTACATCGACAAACATGACGGCAAGAAGAAGGCCATCCACCTCCTAAAGGTCTACCGTGAGTTCCTCAAGCTCCACGAAGGCCTTTCCTAGATGAATAGCGACGCGATAAATCAGGGCTACGGAGCTGCCCCCGGCGCCGTAGCTCACGGAGCACCACCGCCACCGCCCGGACCACCACCACCTGCGGCTGTAGCAGCCCAGAACAACGGAGGTGAGCATTACCCTCAACCACTTGGGAATATGGGCATGATCCGAAAAGGACGCCCCTCCAATAGGGTGCAAAAGTCAATCACTTACCAAATCAATTTGGCGGTTAACTCTCCATCCTCAACCACTAAGTACCTCAGCGGGTGCGAGTCCTGCATCACCTTCGACATGCGCGATCCCCCGCGCCAAGTACCTCGCTCGGGCCACTCTCCTATGGTGCCCAAAGCGCAAATCGGAGGCTACGAGATGAGTCACGTCTTCATGAACGGTGGCAGCGGCATCAACCTCATGTTTGCCAGCACCCTACACGCCATGCGGATCACCCTCTCTTGTCTAGAGGTCTCCGACACAATGTTCCACAGCATTATCCTAGGGAAGGGCGTATACCCCTTGGGAAAAATCAACCTGGACGTCATCTTCGGCACACTGTCAAACATCAGACGAGAGCGCCTCGAGTTCGAAGTGCTCGACTGGCCCTCACAATATCACACAATCCTCGGATGTGTCACCTTCGCGAGTTTCATGGAGGTCCCACACTATGCATACCTGTAGATGAAGATGCCGAGACCCATCAACACTATTACTGTCAGCGGAAGCTTCGCCAAGTCAGACAGCTACGACAGGGAATTCAATAGAATCTGCCAATCCTTTGGCATGCAAGAGGAGCTGGCGAGGCTAAAGGAGTCGACAGACAACAGTGTACCTCCTCTGAGTAAGCCGAACACACCTGACCAATCCTTCAACTCATCGGTGCACACCAAGGTGGTCTAGGTCCACCCGACGTACCCGACCAAGACAACCCTCATCGCCGACAACTTGAGTTCCGCATAGGAACTCGTGCTCATGGAATTCCTCCGTGAGCACTGGGAGATCTTCGCCTGGTGTCCAGCAGACATGCCAGGAGTTCCCAGGGAATTCACCAAGCACTCACTCAACGTGAATCCTGATGCCAGACCAGTCAAGCAGTCGATATGTCGACTGTTAGAATGCCAACTTTATATGTCGACCAGTCAAGGGAAAATGAGGTCGGTATGGAAGTCAATAGACTCCTCGATGCTAACTTTATATGAGAAATAAAGGAGAGAACCTAGGTAGCAAATCACGTGCTTGTTCCTAAAAAGGACACGGATATCCTGCGGATGTGCGTGGACTTCACCTACCTCAACAAGCATTGCTCGAAGGACCACTTCCCATTACCGCGGATCAACCAGATAATCGACTCCACTGCAGGATGCGAGCACCTCTACTTCCTCGACACCTACTGAGGCTACCATCAGATTCGAATGAAGGAGGAGGACCAGGAGAAAATGACCTTCATCATGCCTTTTGGCGTCTACTGCTACACAACAATGCCCTTCGGGATGAAGAATGTAGGAGCCACCTATCTGCAGTGCATGCGGGCCTACCTCAAAAACCAGCTTGGCCGAAACATCCAAGTCTATATCAACAACATCATCGTCAAAATCATGGAGGAAGCCACATTACTGGACGATCTCCATGAGACCTTCGACAACCTCGACCACTACCGGATCAAGCTGAATCCGGAGAAATGCGCCTTCGGCGTACCATCTGGGCAACTGCTTGGGTACCTCATATCTTCTAGGGAATCGATGCCAACCCGAAAAATATAAAGGCTATACTGGCCATGGAGAAGCCAAAGAACGTCAAAGGCGTCTAGTAGCTGGCTGGGCAAATCGCAGCGCTTAGTCGATTCATCAGTCGAATGGGCAAAAAGGCACTACCATTCTATCAGTTCCTCTACAAAGCTGAGAAGTTCGAGTGGACGGACAAGGCACATGATGCATTCGACGACCTCAAGCGCCTACTCTCCACCTCTCCAGTGCTGGTGACCCCTAGGGAAAAGGAGCTAATGTTATTATACATCTCCACCACCAACCAGGTGGTCAGTACCATACTGGTGGTAGAACGAGCCAAAGACAACAAAGTTCATGGAGTGCAACGCCTAGTCTACTACCTCAGCGAGATACTCATGCCAACAAAACAGCGGTGACCACACTACCAGAAGTTCGCTTATGGCCTCTTCATGATAGCACGGCGACTGTGCCACTACTTTCAGGAGCACCCCATCATCATGGTGAACGATGCTCAACTGGGGTACATCCTCAACAACCCGGACTCCACGGGATGAGTCGCTCTTCGGGGAATCGAGCTGTCTCCACAATACATTACATACGAGAGGCGAGTGGCGATCAAATCGCAAGTTCTCCCAGACTTCCTCATTCACTTGATGGAGGACCAACTCTTGAATACACCAGACATGTCCTGCCTATGGACAATGCACTTTGACAGATCCAAACATCGAGAAGGAGCTGGCACCGGCATCATCTTGACATCACCGTAGGGAGAAAAGATGAGATATGTCCTGCGAATGTAGTTCCACGCCTCCAACAACGAGGAAGATTATGAGGCCCTGCTCCACGGGATGTAGATGGCCAAAGCCTGCGGCGCAATGTGACTCGTCATCTATGGTGACTCCAAGTTCATGGTGGACCACACCATGAACTAGTGCGATGCTCTAAGCGACAACATGATGCCTACCGCAACCTCTACAACACACTCGAAGGAGACTTCAACGACTGCGAACTATGGCACATAGGCCGCGAAAGCAACGAGGAGGCTAACACTCTCGCCAACATAGGGTCCACATGTGCTCCGATACCACCTAGTGTATTCCTGGAGCAGATCTCTGAGCGCTCCATTAGGCCAAAGGCTCCTAAAGGACCATCCATCACATCAAAGGACTCAGGGGTTGCGCCACCCGAAGAACTCGAAGGTCCCAGCAATGCGGAACAGGGAACCAAACCCGAAGGCCCCATGGAGGTAATGCTCATCGAGCCATCCTGGACGCAGCCGTACATCACATACCTGCTCAACAACAGGATGCTAGACGCCCCGACAGATGCACGACACATAGCGCGGTGCTCCAAAGCCTTCACCATTATCAACGGCGAGCTATACAAATGCAACATTACATGAGTTCTTCAACGATGTGTCTCCAATGGTGATGGGAGAACCATACTCCTCGAGATACATGAAGTCACCTGCGGTCGTCATGCCGGGAGTCATGCCCTTGTCACCAAGGCTCTACGAGCTGGTTTCTACTGGCCAATGGCGATGCGTGATGTCATGGACATTATCCATAAGTGCAATCCTTCCCAAAGATTTGCTGATAAGCCGCACGCACCAGGCGCATAACTCATGCCAATACATGCGACTTGTCCCTTCGCGCAATGGAGACTCGACATGGTCGGCAAGCTGCAAAAATCATCACCTGGAGGATATGCCTTCCTCCTTGTCACAATCAACAAGTTCACCAAGTGGATCGAGGCCATGTCGGTGACAAACCAGACAGGCGCCATCGCAGTCAAGTTCTTTGAGTCCATCGTCTTCACGTTCGTGGTGGCACACAACATCATCACCATCAACGGGACAAACTTCACCTCAATTGAGTTCCAGGATTTCTGTGAAAACCTGGGAATCAACATCAGCTACACTTCGGTAGCACATCCCCAGACCAACGGTCAAGTCGAGAAGGCCAACGGCCTCGTCTGCAGCGGCATAAAGAAAAGACTCCTCCGACCACTCGAGCGAGCATCTGGGTGTTGGGTTGAGGAGCTGCCATGCATACTATGGAGCCTGCACACAACTCCAAATAGCGCCACAAGCTACACCCCATTCTTCATGGTACATGGTGCTGAGGTAGTACTACCTACATAAGTGCCGAAATGGTCGTCGCATACAGCAAGGCTGAATCTATGGTCCCACTTGAAGACTCTGTCGACCTCCTCGATGAAGCACGCGAGATCACGATAGAACAATCAACGATCTACCAGTAGAGCCACCACAACTACCATAGCCGACGGTTGCGCCCAAGATCCTTCGTCGAAGGAGACTTCGTCATGCGACTGAAGAAGAAAGGACACCTCAAGCTCGAGTCCCCCTGGGAGGGACCCTATGTGATTACTGAAGTAATCCTAGGTGGCGCCTATCGCTTGAAGGACATAGATAGTGGAGTCGCATACTCCAACCCATGGAATGTCGCATAGCTAAAACGATTCTACCCCTAGATGTTTTTACTTTACGATAAGGATACTCAGCTAGGCTACTTAGCCAAACATTGTACCTCCTGATATTCTACAAATAAATAAAGCTAAGTGCCTCCAGCCATTTGTCTTGTTACATTTACTTTCACTACTATTTCTGCACTCGGGGGCTACGCCTCCCTGATGGTCTTTTCACACATATTAACTCACAAAGCAATGACCCGAGTAGCTGATTAAACTAGCCAATCGAACCCTTGATAAAACCGACCCGGTTGCAACGCAACTAGTAGGTTGGCAATGCGATGAGATCCGCAAGTGTCAGGCTAACGAAAAGGCTTTGCACACTTGGGAAACAAATAAGCTAATAGCTTTACATACAAAACATGGGTAGCAACACCCAGTCGAAACAACTATACAAAGTTTACAACATTTATACGTCCTGTGCAGGTTAATCACTACTCTACTAACGCGAAAGAAGAACGTTGGTACACACGTAAAACATGCTCATGATGTCTTCCGCTGGACGATCAACCGCTCGATAATAGGGCACTATGTTCCATGCCATCCCTACTAGAGACGGCGGTGGTCCTACGATGACAACATCCAAGTCCACATCGGGTCGTTGGATGCGCACAAGCGCCAACGCAGCCTTAGCACTCGCAACAAGTTGTTGGTGCACGCACTCGCGCACTGCATTAGCACTCTGAAATTTGCACATCAGAGCCAGCATGCTTGCGGGTGTGGCATCCAACGGAAACATTTCCTTTAAGATATCCTTCAAACACGATTGTGCCTTGTTTAGAAAATACATCACCTACGACACGTGATCTTGCAATATTCCTAGTGTGATTGCACGATCCTGGTCAGTCCAAAAGAATCCACCAGCTTCCAGCTGGTCCTGAGCCAAACATCTCAGTCGAATGCTGATGCAATCCCTTTTTTTCGGGGGGAATAACATTGACAACTGCAAATAACAAACATATTAGTGAACACACCGGCTACGCAGAAAAACAAGAGCAAAGCACTCAAGCAAACACCCACACTGCAACTGCTCATTGATTTGGGCCACCTCACCAAGAAGATAAGCTTCACGCGCCAACGCTTTTTCTGCCTTCGACTTCCAAACATCAGCATTATCGCGGATGACCAGAGCTTCTCGCTCTAAGTGCTTCACACAGTCACGCAGTCGAGACAAAAGCGATAAATCCTCCACCTTCGAACATGGTTGCGCCATAGGTTCACCAGAGGAGGGTTCGCCAGGCGCCTCAGCGGAAGGCACATCTTGCGAACCACTTGAAGGTCCATAACCAAGCAGGAGATTGGAAGAATAAGAGACACTATACACGGAAGTCGAATGGTGCAACCACGAAGATAATTTTGAAGGAAATATGCCCTGAGAGGCAATAATAAAGTTGTTATTATATATTCCTTATATATGATAGATGTTTATTTTACATGCTAGAATTATATTAATCGGAAACATCAATACATGTGTGTTTAATAAACAAAAAGGGTTCCTAGTTATGCATCTCTTATAGACTAGCTTGTTGATTAACAAGATGATCAAGGTTTCCTGATCATGGACATTGGATGTTGTTAATAACAAGGTCACACCATTGGTGGAATGATGTGATGAACATTCATACGAAGTATAGCATTACGATCAAGTCATTATGTTTATATTGCTATAACATCATACGAAGTAATCTTTATCCTTAGACCATGAGATCATGTTAATTGCTAACACCGGAAGAGTACCTTGATAACATCAAACGTCACACCGTAACAGGGTGACTGTAAATATAGGTTCAGTACTACGAAGGTGTTATGTTGAGGCTCATGGATCAAGAGTGGAATTTGTCAATCCAGATGACAGATAGATATACTCTGGGCCCTCTCGGTGATATCACATTAAGATAGCTTGCAAGCAAGTGATGTGATCACTAGAATGTTATATCACGGGAACGAGAAAAGAGTGCATGTCGGTAACGAGATCAAACTAGGTATGGAGATACCGATGATCGAATCTCGGACATGTAATATATCGAGAGACAAAGGGATTTAGTTACAAGCATTAAAAGTTCTCACGATCACAGAAGTCATCGTTGAATGTGTAGGAGTCAGTACGGATCTCCAGGTCCCGCTGGTGATTATTGATCGGAGAAGGGTCTCGATCATGTCTGCATTATTCGCGAACCGTAGGGTGGCACACTTAAGAGTTACCGGACACCATTTTGGAGCACATATGTTTCAGACGAAAGAATTGCAAAGCACGGGAATTGTTTCAATAGAAACCGAAAATTGTTTCGGGTGAAATTACAGAAAGTGGTTCTGCATGTGATATTGAAATATTGCAAGGGGCTATATGTGAATGTTTGTTAATTAAAGTAATTAACAAAATTCTGAATAAATTTAATAAAAAGAGTTTTATTAAATGAGAGAGCATTAAATTTGGAGAAATTTAATTCATTTAAAGTGGAGACTTTAAAAGGGAATGTGAAGAGGCATTTTAATGTGGAGGGGTTACCACCACATGAATGGGGGAGGTGAGGGGTCACCCCCCCATGCGCCAGCCATGGAGGGAGGGGGCACCCCCCTCGTCCTATAAAAGGCCACACATTCCCTCCTTCATCCTCACACCTCCTTGTGAAGGATCTCTCTACCCCTCTAGAATTATTCCCCCATGGTCTCGGATTAGCGAGATACATGTTCCCGGTGGCATTTCGTCTGGAAGGAGTTGCTGCTTCTGCTGGATCGCTGGAGCGAGGAGGTGGAGGTTTTCCGCTTGAACGTGTGTGCGAGTGCGGATGCGCTGCTGAGTTGCGGCGCTCGGATTTCCTCACGATCTTGAGATCGGCAAGTGTACGACTACATCAACCACGAGTTCCTACTTGTTAACAAAACTCGTTGTCTTCGAGGGTAAGTTCTCGTTGGATGTATGTCCACCCGTTGCTTTGTACCTAGTAGATAGATCTTGGCGTCTAGTTCACACCGTAGGAATTTTTTTTGTTTTCTATGCTGCGGACCCAACAGTGGTGTCAGAGCCTGATCTATGCGTAGGTGCTTTGCACGGGTAGTACACATATGTTTATATGTGGGCGATGATGATCATGTTATTGCATCTTCTATGTATTTTGGATATTGGTGGCATAGTGGGATGAAGCGGCCTAGACCAACCTTACATGTCATCGTACATGAGACCGGTTCCACGACTGACATGCAACTTGTTTTGCATAAGTGGCTGGTGGGTGTCTGTCTCTTCTACTATAGTCAATATCTGATTTACAACGAGTTGCTAATAACTTAGTTATCCTCATTGTGGTTCATGTTCGTAGGTGAGAACGGTTCTATCTCCGAAAGCCCTAAGCCACGTAAAACTTGCAATTGATAAATTAGAGGCGTCTAGTTTAGATCGTTGCTGGGCTAGTGTATTGATATGGTATTGTTGTAAGTAGATGTATGATAGATACTCTTACAACACACTCAATGTGTAAGTTCCATAGACCTTGGCCTTACACACAAAGGAATGATAGAGATCATACCACGATGCAAGTGATAGAGATCAAATGCATGGACCATATCATCTCACTTTACACATTAGATGTTAGCATCTTATACTGCTAGTTTGGCGCTTTTGGTAGCATTATAAGATGATCCCTCATTTAGATATCAAGATAAAAATGTGTTCTTCCTTAAGTATGCACCGTTCTGTGGATCGTGTTTCGAGACATCACGTGATGATCGGGTGTACTCGAATCTACGCTTTCATAGGAACGGGTGTAAGACAGTTTTACACACACGAATACTAAGGTTCTTACTTGGCGATCCTAGCATGTACAGACATGGCCTCGGAACACGGACCGAAAGGTTAAGCATGAGTCATATAGTTGATATGATGCCCATATAGATGCTCGCCTTTGAAGCTACATCAACTCACGTGATGATCGGACTTGGTGTAGTGGATTTGGTTCATGTAATCACCAAAAAGACACGAGGGATGTCGTTTTTGAGTGGGAGTTCATTAGTAATTTGGATTAGTTTAACTCAATCTATCATAAACTTAGTCTAAATAAACTTTACAAATTCTGTTGTAGATTGTACCACCTGCTTTTAATTTCAATGTGTTCATGGAGAAAGAGAAACTTGCTGCGAATGGTAGCAACTTCACCAACTGGGCTATGAATTTGAGGATTCTCCTCACTGCTGCACAAAAGCAATATGTGCTAGATGCGCCGCTAGGCCCCCCACCAGCTCCTGATGCCCCTGACAAGGAAAAGAATGTCTATGTGACTCGTCAGGAGGACCACAACTTAGTTCATTGCGGCATGCTGTATGGGCTAGAGCCAGAACTTCGAATGCGTTTCGAAAATGGCAATGCCTTTGATACCATGGGAGAATTGAAAATGATTTTCGATACCCATGCTGCCGTAGAGAGTTATAATGCTACAGAAAAGTTGTTTAGCTGCATGATGGAGGAAAACAGCTCCGTTAGTGAGCACATACTCAAAATGTCTGGGTACGCCGATAAGCTTGTGTCCTTGGGAATAACGATTCCCATTGACTTAGGCATACATCGTGTTCTCCAATCTCTACCACCTAGCTACAAGAGCTTCGTGATGAACTATAATATGCAGGACATGAAGAAGTCTCTTCCCGAGCTTCTATCAATGCTTAAGACTGCAGAAGTGGAGATTAGGAAAGAACATCAAGTGTTGATGATCAATAGGACCACCGGTTTCAAGAAAGACAAGAAAGGCAAGCACAAGGGAAAGAAGGGTGGCAAGTCTGTTGCCACGCCTGAAAAGAAACCCCGAGCTGGCCCTAAGTCTGGCACCGAGTGCTACTATTGTAAGGGGAGTGGCCATTGGAAGCGCAACTGCCCCAAGTATTTGGCGGACAAGAAGTCCGGCAAGGCAAACAAAGGTATATGTGATATACATGTTATTGATGTGTACTTGACTAGTACTCGCAGTAGCACCTGGGTATTTGATACGGGATCGGTTGCTAATATATGTAACTCGGTTCAGGGGCTATGGAACAAGCGACAACTAGCAAGGGATGAGGTCAAAATGTGGGTCGGCAATGGATCAAAAGTTGATGTGATCGCCGTCGGGACGCTACCTCTCCATTTGCCATCGGGATTAGTTATAAACCTAAATAATTGTTATTTAGTGCCTGCACTAAGCATGAACATTGTATCTAGATCGTGTTTGATGCAAAGTGGTCATTCCTTTAAATTTGAAAACAATGGTTGTTCGATTTATAAGAATGATATCTTTTATGGTCATGCACCTATGTTGAATGGTTTAGTTCTGTTGGATCTCGATAGTAATATTACACACATTCATAATGTTAATGCTAAGAAGATTAAACTTGATGATGATATGTCTACATATATGTGGCACTGCCGTCTAGGTCATATTGGCGTTAAACGCATGAAGAAACTCCATTCTGATGGACTTTTGGAGTCACTTGATTTTGAATCATTTGATACATGTGAGACATGCCTTATGGGCAAGATGACTAGAACGCCGTTTTCCGGTTCAATGGAACGGGCGACAGATCTATTGGAAATCATACATACTGATGTGTGTGGACCAATGAGTGTGTCAGCGCGAGGTGGATATCGTTATTTTGTTACTTTCATGGATGATTTGAGTAGATATGGGTATATCTATTTGATGAAACACAAGTCTGAATCTTTTGAAAAGTTCAAGGAATTTCGGAATGAAGTGGAAAATCATTGTAATAGAAAGATCAAATTTCTACGGTCTGACCGTGGAGGAGAGTATCTAAGTTACGAGTTTAGCACACACATGAAAGAGTGTGGAATAGTTTCACAACTCACGCCTGCCGGAACACCACAACGTAATGGTGTGTCGGAACATCGTAATCGTACCTTATTGGATATGGTTCGATCTATGATGTCTCTGACTGACTTGCCACTGTCATTTTGGGGTTATGCACTGGAAACAGCTGCATTCACTTTAAATCGGGCACCATCTAAATCCATTGAAACGACACTGTATGAATTATGGTTTGGAAACAAACCTAAGCTGTCATTTCTTAAAGTTTGGGGATGCGATGTTTATGTGAAGAAACTTCAACCGGATAAACTCGAAACCAAAGCAAAAAAATGCTTCTTCATAGGATACCCTAAGGAAACAATTGGGTATACCTTCTATCACAGATCCGAGAGCAAGGTTTTTGTTGCCAATAATGGATCCTTTCTTGAGAAGGAGTTTCTTGCAAAAGGTGTGAGTAGTCGGAAGGTAGAACTCGAAGAGGTTATTGAACCTTCTCTTCATGGAATGGCGAGTGGCGCAGCACCGGAAGTTGTTTCGGAGTTGACTTCACCTGATGAAGACAGAGCTAATAATAATGATCATGAAACTCCGAAAGAGGACACTACCGAACCTCGTAGGTCAAGCAGGACACGTGCAGCTCCTGAACTGTACGGCAATCCTGTTGTGAATTTCATGGTTGATGAAATGGATGACCCTGCGACGTATGAAGAAGCGATGATGAGCCCGGATTCCAACAAATGGCTAGAAGCCATGAAATCCGAGATGGAATCCATGTACGAGAACCAAGTTTGAAACTTGGTGGACTTACCTCACGACCGAAAGGCCGTTGAGAATAAATGGATTTTCGAAAGAAAACTGATGCTGAGGGTAATGTGACCATCTATAAGGCTCGACTTGTCGCAAAGGGGTTTCGACAAATTCAAGGAGTTGACTACGATGAGACATTCTCTCCCGTAGCGATGCTTAAGTCGGTTAGGATTATGTTAGCAATTGCTGCATATTTCGATTATGAAATATGGCAGATGGATGTCAAAAACTGCGTTCCTCAATGGTAATATTGAAGAAGAGTTGTATATGATACAACCTAAGGGTTTGTCGATCCTAAGGATGCTAATAAGGTATGCAAACTTCAGCGATCCATCTATGGACTGGAGCAAGCATCCCGGAGTTGGAATCTCCGCTTTGATGAGGTGATCAAAGAGTTTGGATTTGTCCAAACTTATGGAGAGGCTTGTATTTACAAGAAAGTGAGTGGGAGCAATGTGGCATTTCTGATATTATATGTGGATGACATATTATTGATTGGAAATGATATAGATCTTTTAAAAAGTGTTAAAAGTTATCTAAACAACAAATTTTCGATGAAAGACCTTGGTGAAGCATCATATATATTAGGCATTAAAATCTATAGAGATAGATCAAGGCGCCTAATTGGGCTATCGCAGAGTACATACCTTGATAAGATATTAAAGAAGTTTAATATGGACGAAAGTAAGAAGGGGTTCTTACATATGTTGCAAGGCAAGACATTGAGTAAGACTCAAAGTCCGGCTACGCCGGAAGAAAGAGAGATGATGGATAAGACCCCCTATGCCTCGGCCATAGACTCTATTATGTGTGCCATGCTATGTACAAGACCGGATGTGGCACATGCTATTAGTTTGACTAGTAGGTACCAATCTGATCCAGGTTCAGAACACTGGATAGCGGTAAAGAACATCCTCAAGTACTTGAGAAGAACTAAGGATTTGTTTCTTATATACAGAGGTGAAGAAGAGCTAGTCTCTAAGTGTTATGTCGATGCTAGCTTTGACACCGATCCGGATGACTCTAAGTCTCAATCCGGATACGTATTTCTCTTCAACGGAGTAGTAGTTAGTTGGAGGAGTTCCAAACAACCTGTGGTGGCTGGATCAACGACGGAGGCGGAATATGTTGCTGCTTCAGAAGCGGTGCAGGAGGCCGTTTGGATGAAAGAGTCCATTATGGAACTAGGTGTGGTTCCCAGTGCGTTGGACCCAATGGTGATCTATTGTGACAATAATGGAGCCATAGCCAACGCAAAGGAATCGAGGTCTCACAAGAATTCCAAGCATATTAAGCGCCGGTTTCACTCCATCCGCGAGCATGTCAAGGCTGGAGATACAAAGATTTGTAAAGTACACACGGACCTAAATGTAGCAGACCCGTTGACTAAAGTTCTCCCTAGGGCAAAACATGATCAACACCAGAACTCCATGGGTGTTAGATTTATCACTATGTGAACTAGATTATTGTCTCTAGTGCAAGTGGGAGACTGAAGGAATTATGCCCTGAGAGGCAATAATAAAGTTGTTATTATATATTCCTTATATAGGATAGATGTTTATTTTACATGCTAGAATTGTATTGATCGGAAACATCAATACATGTGTGTTTAATAAACAAAAAAGGTTCCTAGTTATGCCTCTCTTATAGACTAGCTTGTTGATTAACAAGATGATCAAGGTTTCCTGATCATGGACATTGGATGTTGTTAATAACAAGGTCACACCATTGGTGGAATGATGTGATGAACATTCATCCGAAGTATAGCATTACGATCAAGTCATTATGTTTATATTGCTATAACATCATACGAAGTAATCTTTATCCTTAGACCATGAGATCATGTTAATTGCTAACACCGGAAGAGTATCTTGATAACATCAAACATCACACCGTAACAGGGTGACTACAAAGATGGGTTCAGTACTATGAAGGTGTTATGTTGAGGCTCATGGATCAAGAGTGGAATTTGTCAATCCAGATGACGGATAGATATACTCTAGGCCCTCTCGGTGATATCACATTAAGATAGCTTGCAAGCAAGTGATGTGATCACTAGAATGTTATATCACGGGAACGAGAAAAGAGTGCATGTCGGTAACGAGATCAAACTAGGTATGGAGATACCGATGATTGAATCTCGGACATGTAATATATCAAGAGACAAATGGATTTAGTTATAAGCGTTAAAAGTTCACACGATCACAGAAGTCATCGTTGAATGTGTAGGAGTCAGTACGGATCTCCAGGTCCCACTGCTGATTATTGATCGGAGAAGGGTCTCGATCATGTCTGCATTATTCGCGAACCATAGGGTGGCACACTTAAGAGTTACTGGACACCATTTTGGAGCACATATGTTTCAGACGAAAGAATTGCAAAGCGCAGGAATTGTTTCAATAGAAACCGGAAATTGTTTCGGGTGAAATTGCAGAAAGTGGTTCTGCATATGATATTGAAATATTGCAAGGGGCTATATGTGAATGTTTATTAATTAAAGTAATTAACAAAATTCTGAATAAATTTAATAAAAAGAGTTTTATTAGATGAGAGAGCATTAAATTTGGAGAAATTTAATGCATTTAAAGTGGAGACTTTAAAAGGGAATGTGAAGAGGCATTTTAATGTGGATGGGTTACCACCACATGAATGGGGGAGGTGAGGGGTCACCCGCCCCATGCGCCGGCCATGGAGCGAGGGGGCACCCCCTCCTCCTATAAAAGGCCACCCATTCCCTCCTTCATCCTCACACATCCTTGTGAAGGATCTCCCTCCCCCTCTAGAATTATTCCCCCATGGTCTCGGATTAGCGAGATACATGTTCCCGGTGGCATTTCGTCTGGAAGGAGTTGCTGCTTCTGCTGGATTACTGGAGCGAGGAGGTGGAGGTTGTCCGGTGGCTTGAACGTGTGTGCGAGTGCGGATGCGCTGCTGAGTTGCGGCGCTCGGACTTCCTCACGATATTGAGATCGGCAAGTGTACGACTACATCAACCACGAGTTCCTACTCGTTAACAAAACTCGTTGTCTTCGAGGGTAAGTTCTCGTTGGATGTATGTCCACCCGTTGCTTTGTACCTAGTAGATAGATCTTGGTGTGTAGTTCACACCGTAGGAATTTTTTTTGTTTTCTATGCTATGGACCCAACAAATTTATACATCGAGAATTGTAACAAGTTCTAGCAGGGGAACTCCCACAGAAGCAGTTCAAGGACAAAGACAAATTTCTTCACGCACCTACAAAAGGAAGCAATGAGGATGGCTATGCCTACACTTCAGCACCCGCGTGCTCCGACGACTCCATGGCAGCCTCCGACGCTGTGGCTTTCGCTGCGATGGCCCCTGACACCGTGGCCTTCAACGCGTTCAGCCGCTTTTGCTCCGCAGAGTACTTCGTGAGGGTCTCTATGAGCCGCGGCCCACATTTATGATAGCGAGTAGAAAAGGGAGCAAAATCTACCTCCTGGCCCTCCGGGGTTGTTGGAATCCTCGAGGTTATCCGATCGATGTCAAGATTGGCACCGCAGGCCTGCGCCATCGCCAAACCCATGGACGCGCCGACTCCCTTTTGTGCGTTCTTGAAGTCCACAGGCACGCCACCCACGAAGGTCTCGACTAGGCCATCAAGATCTTCAACTAACTTGGCCTTGGGGAGCATTTCTTCACGAAGGAGTCCTGGAACGGCTCTGGCCTTCTTGACGACATTTTGAGCAGAGAAACCACGATCTTTGATCGTTGCCACATCATCAACCAAGGTGTCCCCACGGGCCAGAGCCTGGCGGTCGAAGCCAACACCGGCAACATCTGGAATATCATTTGATGGCTCAAAATATGTCGAGCTCGTTGGCAACCCCAAGAGGAAGGTATGATGAGCACAGCAACAAGTTTTCCCTCAGTTATTAAACTAAGGTTATCGAACTAGTAGGAGCAAGGAAACAACTGCAAGGTGTTGTTTTCAACTTGGAATCTTGCACAACACAACCACAGAACTTTGCCCCAACTTACAGTGAGGTTGTCTATTTTGCTGAAAACAAAGGATTAAACATATTGTGTGGAAGATAGTAATTCCTTTCAAAAAGTAAACAGTAAACAATAAATAGTAGATGGTAGATTGATGGTAAAAGAATCGACCGAGGTCCATAGTTCACTAGAGGTGATTCTCCTTAAGACAGATGACATGTTGGGTGAACAAATTATAGCGGGGCAATTGACAGACACCAAGAAAGCATACATGCATATACCAATCATATTGACTCATGTGAGATTTGATTGGGCATTACAACATTATGCATAGACCATAATCCGAACCCCCTCTAGTATTAAGTTTCAAGCAACAGATAATTGCATTAAGCAAAGTGCATAAAGTAAACAATATGATTGCCCTATGGACAAAGGATTGTTGTTTTCTCCATAGTAGCAACAATCCATCTATTACCTTAGAGATTCATGTCACTTCCCTAGATTACTAGAGGCATGAACCCACTATCGAGCATAAATACCCCCTCTTGGAGTTACTAGCATCTATTTGGCCAAGAAAGATACTAACAACGGAAAGCATGAAATATCACAAATAACATATACATGATAGAATCAATAATCAATCTGAAATAGCATCTCAATATCCATCGTATCCCCGCAAACACAACATGTAAGATTACAAATATATGATCTTGATCATGAACGAAGATCACAAGATCTAAACATGATAGCACAAAGGAGGATACCAACCATCTAGCTACTACATGGACCCGTAGTCCAAGGATGAACTACTCACACATCACACCAGAGGCAGTCATGGTGATGAAGAAGGCCTAGAGGATGATCTCTCCCCTCTGGCAGGGTGCCGGGAAGAGCTTCTGATCCCTCCCAATCTAGGGTTGGAGATGACGGCGGCTACAGACTCTTTCGTGGAATTTTGATCGGGTACTTAGGGTTTTCGTCCCAGGAGGCTTTTATAGGCGGAAGGGCAAGGTCGGTGGAGTACCAGGGGCCCACACCCCCTGGTGGAGCGCCCCCTAGGCCGCGCCGCCACCAGGTGTGGCCGCCCTAGTGCGCCACTTAGTCTACCCTCCGTACTCCATGTTGCTTCGGGAAAAATATTGACTTTGGCTTTTGTCCGGTCCAATTCCGAGAATATTTCCTTACTAGCTTTTCTGAAGCCAAAAACAGCAGAAAATAGGCAAATGGCACTGTGGCATCTTGTTAATAGGTTAGTTTACAGAAAATGTATAAAAATACCTCAAAGTATGAACAAAACATAAGAAAGTAGATACTAAACAAGCATGGAACATAAAAAATGATAGATATGTTTACGACGTATCATCATTCCATTAAGTTAGCAGACATGACCAAAAGAGGAAAATACAAGCATAACAAATAAGATCAGATATACACATACCTAAGAGCGCTTGTGCGACAGAGAAAAGTTGTTCTACGGACCCCTTTTCTCTGTCGGCTGTGGTGGCCATCAGGGCATCCTCATGCCTCTTCGACTCCCGTTTGAGGCGCTCGGGCTTTGAGTGCCTCATATCGCTTGGTCTCCGCCGCGCACAAACTCTTCTCAAGGGAAGTCACCTGATGAAGCAGGTCATTGTTTTCCTCTGAAGAACAAGGAAAACACATCAAAACCCAAACAAAACGAAGATTCAGCAGTACAACACATGTCGACTGGCTTACTTTGCAGCTGCTAGTTGTTAGTATCTAGTCGCTCATGCTGCCGGCCCAGGGCCACGACCTGATCACCTAAACGAACAACCTCCTGTAGGATGGGCTATAGAGGATAACATATATCATCGCAAAGTTTCGACTCCGAACAAAAATTTCAAGTGCAAAGCTCGTGAACACTTACATGGTCACTTGAAGACTCCGAAAGTCTTTTCTTGGTGGGCGTCCACACAAGAAACCTATGTTGCCCCGAGTGGGGAAAGCTTTAGGAACTCTCGCCGGAGTTGGCTGCTACCTTCGGGGGTCGGTGCTAATCCCTCCGCATCCGCACCTTTAGAGTCCACGTCTCCAATATCCCCCAGGAACTGGCAGTCATCCGATGATGATGATGATGCGGTCCTATTGCAACAAGTTCCTAACGATATTCAACACAAAGACAGTTGCGAGACTAAAAAGCCTTAATACCCCAGCAGAAGACTTACCCGTCAAAATTGTCGAGGTTAGAGCCCTCTTCCAGCGGCTCTTTCTACTTCTTCGGCTTCTTTAGTGGGCTGGTGGTGCCTACCTTAGGTAATGTATCCGTCAGCATCTCTGGCATAGACGCATCAAATTCTTCACTCTAGGAATGCTTGTGAGTGCCACCCTCATTTTGGAATTAGGGATTTCCTGTGCAGGCACACTCGACCCTGATTCGTCTTACTCTTTGACCTCGGAGGGCAGAACTCCCTCCGACTGAGGTGGTAGCGAAGCCGCCACTTTCCATTCCTAATATTAGTAGCAAACTACAATCAAGGCAAGCCTTACAGACAAAATGACAAGCAGACAAAAGATGACGACAAATTTATCTCAGGAGGAGAGTTACTCGCGCGGAAAGGCAGGACGACTGAGTCGCCAGGAAGTTTATCCTTAGTAGTTTACTTGGTCAGCGACCTGACCCTTCTGTCAACCTCGCCTGAAAATATGTCCTCCTTGGAGACGTGAGTGACGTCATCGCCACTAGTCCAGAGGAATATCGGGTGTGCCCTGGCCTGCAGAGGCTGCACCCGATGCTGCAAGAACGTGTGAATAAGGTCGACGCCTTTGATTTCTTGGCCAGGGATAAGCTGAAGGTTACAGACGCGCTTGTACAAGACTTCGACTTCCTCAGCCTCTCCCGACATCCCAACATTCATCCAAGACCTTTTCCTCCTTAACTCAGCCTTGGGGTCGAAAGGAGCTAGTCCATATTGTTCGCCATCAACATGTTGATCGCGAATGTAGAACCACTTCTCCCTCCATCCCTGGACGAAGTCGGTAATGTTGAGGCTCAAGTATTGGACATTAGGGTCCAATGGATCCTGCAGCCGCCAACATCATACACAACCAAGCCAGAACCCGACTACCGCTTTAGCTTGAACAACTTCTTGAAGAGGCTAAAGTGTGGCTCGATTCCGATCCAGCACTCGCAAAGGGTAATGTAGCACGCGATGTGCAGGATAGAGTTTGGGGTCAGCTGATGCAGTTGGAGCCCATAGAAACACAACATCCCTCGCACAAATTTGTGGATGGGGAGAGAAAGTCCACAAAGGTTGAAGGCCAAAAACATCACCCAAAATCCAATAGGAGGATTGGGGATTACCTCTGGCCCTGGCATCCTGCAATCTGCTGCATTAGCGGGAAGTAGGTCGTCCTGACAATGAGTCTGGAGCTCATGCTCCTTCAACGAGGTGCGCCACCATGACCCGTTGGTCACGTGGGTCCCCAGATCCTTCTTCTTGGTGGTAGTGGCTATGCCAGACCCAGTGGCATCTGCACCGTTCTTCTTCGTCGCAGCAACGACAGTAGCAGATCTAGTGGCAGCGCCTCCCTTCTTTTTCGCCATATTGCAGCGGCGGGGAGATCGAAGAAAGTAACTAGGAAATGCTTTGAGTATGTCTAGCGCAGCGAGAGCAATGGGCGCAATGCAGCAAAGGGGAATGGCAATGGTGCGTGCAGGAGGAAAAAGATCAAGTGCAAAAATTACCACACCCCAAAACCCTACTTAAGCACCGGGGGATATCATCCAATGGCTCACAAAGCTTTACCTCTATGCGTGGAGCACATCAATGAAGACACGTGGTGATGGTAATATTGAACCGTTGCTACACGTTCCCCACTACACATGGGAATCAAGGAGGCAAAGTTAAAACAAAGACTACACGTGACTGGTCAAATCCTAGTCAGGCTTTGGGGCCCACCCCCGTCAAGTCCCATCAACACCACTTATGTGGGCAACCGACCTCATCCAATCATCAGCACTGATGTCCTCAAAAGACGAAGTCCAACGGAGATTGTCTTCGACTAATTTCGTCCTTGCTTGACTCTGCGAGTCGACCAAGCACTTAGGGGCTACTCCTAACAGGAGCGGTGGCCACACACCTGAACATTACAAAAAGGGCATACATTGCCATAACAAAAGTACGACATTTATATCTCACCCCTCTTTCTAATTCATGATTTAATTGCGGACTCGAGGGCTCGTCCCATAGGGTGCACTCAAAGCACAATCGGAAAAAAATAAAAATAATGACATCAGCCAACAATTGTTCAAAGTCCCCACTCGAGTTTGCGACTCAAGTAGGCACTCGGGGGCTACTCCCATAGGGAGCGTTGGTCGCGCACCCTATGAAGGGAAAAATAATTATACATGACAAAAGCGTTGACCATGTCCGCACCATAAGAATTCGAAGCATTTGGCGACTCCACCCCACAATCACTAAACATACCCATCAAAGAGACAACGTCTACTGGGTCACTCGAATCACCTCCATGGTGAATAATCTTTCGGATGTCGCATTAACAACAAGAAGGTAAGACCTGTAAAAGGCATGTCAGTGCACCTGATGCGCTCTACCAGAAATAATTCGTGCATATAGGCACGATGAAAAGGCCTGGACGGATGCGTCGAGTTCCCACACCAAAACACTGGAATTCGACTCTATAAGGACTCCGTGGCAGGAGTCGAATTACGCCAGCATTTTTCCCAATTCGAGTTTGGGGAATCAAGTTTGAGTAGGTAGCGTTGTTTTTCCCAAAGGCAGTTAATTGATTCCGATCCGTCGGATGAATCAGGCACGCATTTTGACAATCCTTATGACACAAACTATGGCACCCGAAAGAACTTTGGATGAGCCTATATCCCATGCACTCGAAAGACTTATAGTCTCCACCCGAATCTGCGATTCGGCTGGACACTCAGGGGCTGCTAACATGGGTATACCTTACACGTACTCGAGATTAGCCTATATGGTCCAGCCCAAGAAGGAGTCCAGGGTGCGAATGAAGCCCAACAAGGATACGGGTGGCCCATAGGAGTTTGACTTCTTGAAGGACACGACAAAGTGTAGATAGAAATTTGAAGGGAAAACCCAATCTGTAACTGACTCGACCTGCTATCCCGAGACCTAGCCTCCCTATATAAAGGCTAGGAGGGCAGCGATGAGTAAAATCCACACCCTTGCATACACCTCTCCAGATCGCATCTGCGCATCCTTGTAACCTTTGACTCCCTCGTAATCAAGAGCAGACAGGCAGGAGTAGGGTCCTCTACGAGGCCTAAACCTAGGTAAAACCTCGTGTCACCTGTGTGCTTGTTTTCTAGCCGATCGATGCCTCTAGTGCTCCCACTTCCTCAAACCTAATCCCATCAACGATGGCATTGATGACTTAACCCCTCATCACCCACCAACCCCGCCACCCTCGTGTGAGCCCCTACCCCGCTCAAATCCATGGTGAGGTCGTGTAGATCAACCTCGATCCTCCCCTTTCCCTCAAAGCATGACAACTACCACCTCCACACCATCCTTCCTATCTAGTCCATTATCCTACACCTCGTCCTCTCTCCATCATGACATCTAGCCACTACCCTCTTCCTGAACATCGTTCTCTCGCCACCACCCTAATCTGTGACTGAAGCCATGCCGCCATGGTCTCCTTCACCTCGACTTCCTCCTGTGCATCCACTATTGGAGATTTGGTGTTCCTAATGGAACTAGGGTATCTCACGATGTAGGATGTGTATCAAACTCCGGGGGCTGAACACACAAGCTTCAAACCCTTGTCCACCGTGGCGGTAGGAAAGCACACACACGATAGAGACACCCGGTTTAGGCCATTATGCGATGTAAAACCATAATCCTTGTCTATATTGCTTATATTTCTTGGTGAGGTTTATTATACAAGTGCGCTGATTAAGTGATCAGATTTAGGGTTTGTAATCTAGGGTTCCAAGGTAGATGCAAGATTGATTAGGATCTGATCCCCTTCTAAGGTTGTGCCTCTGCCCCTCTTATAGCACCATTGGTCCTCTTCCCCAAGTAATTAGCGAGAAGGGTATCCACAATGCGACAAGAGAGGACAAAGGCGCACATTCTACTTTTTACCATGGACTTGGACCATGGCAGATAAAGCATGGTCTATGGCATGAACGTCGGTCCCACTGATGACATCCTCCCACATTGCACCACAATGGCCATCATTTCCTTGCACCCACGAGGTAAACCTTGGGATCCTCCTTGTTAGCATTAGTTTTCGGCCACCCTTTGATCCTAGTAGTGGCACGTTCCACCTTTAGCGCAGAGAGTAGGAAGCTTCTTTCGGCTTGTCTAGCTGTGGTGTAGCTTATCCTTGATGTCATGCTTTTCCCGGCCGTAGAGCTGTTGGTGCGCTCCACGTCACTCCCCTATGAGAGGATCCTCGCGAGCATGCTCCTTCCCTGAAGAAGGATTCCAGAGATGCTGCCTTGTGATGTCCGTTCCACTATCGAGACCAAACAACAGGATGGTACCTTAGTAACCACCCCATGCACCTTAAAAGAAGAGCATGCGCTTGAAGTTGTCCTTCTTATCTTCTCTTATTCTCCATTGCCACTGTTAATCTTCAAGCTTGACCACCATCTGCCTCTAGGCTCGTGCATTTCTCTACAAAACTTCCCCTACTGTGTGATGGCACCCAAGAAAGCTCAAGATGCCAAGAAGGACAAGGATGTTAAGCTGGAGGCATTGCTAGAGCCCTCCACTATGCGAGATAGGTCCACATCCGCAACAATGAGGGGCTCTGCAATGTCCGCTTCTTGGTGGTTAGGAAGGAGAACTAGTGGGGACCCACTGGCCTCTAGCACTCTGCGATGCCTCGCTGGGACCCCCTGCCATGGTGTACCCCTTCTTCATGCACACCATCCAAGCATGCCTGGGGACGCCGCTCTCCCCCTTCTTCCTCGTGATGATGGAGCACTACAAGATTCACATGTTGCATCTGCAGCCCAACTCTATCACCACCATTGCCTTCTTCGCCTTCTTTTGAGAGGCCTTCCTTGGAATTAAGCCTTTGGTGGTTTTGTTTTCCCACTTCTACAATCTTCGCATCATCGCTAGAGAGCAGTGATCTTGGTGCGTCTCCCTCCACACCACCGATTCTATGGGGTCTGTCTACATCCCCATGTTGTGGCAAAAGAAGGTGGAGGACTACCAGGTGCACTGGGTATGGTTGGACGCTCGCAAGGCGAACCCACTTTTCAAGGTTCCGACGGTGCCGGCGGTGTGGATATCTGGATGGGGAAGCAAAAAATTCACAGGCGAGGCGGCCATCATGATCGCATCCTGCCTCAAGGCCATGTTCATAGGCGACCTGATGAGGCAGATGGTCACCAAGGTGTACGTCTACCGGCACATCTCCCCTCTCTAGGCCCACAAGGAGGCCACTTGGGCCTATACCAGCGCAAATGACCAGATGAAGCTCTAGACCGACATCATCACACCTGATGTCATCGCAGAGATGATGAGGATACTCTTTGTCGAGGAGGGAGTGCCTAATCTGGCTAGGATGGACCTCCTTCTATACCGCCAGGAGGCACCACAAAGGGCCTAAATCCTTGTCAAGATGCCCGCGTTCAACACATAGGGCTGCTCTAGGCGGATCCGAAGGAGGAGTAGGAGGAGGATCAGGAAGAGGAGCAGCATGAGGAGTGCTAGGATCTTGAGGCTCGAGCCCACGAATCCATCCTCGTGGAGGAGGGAGAGGATGTTGAGGGAGAGGAGTGTCTATGGCGCAAGTATAAGCTTTGCAAGATGGTGCGTGGGTCCGAGGATTAGGGCAGTGCAGATGAATTATGGGTCATGCCTTGCCATCATATCCTAGAGGATGACGAGGAGGGCCATGGTGAGGCCCACGTCCATCCTCACGAGGAGGGAGAGAGTGGGAACCCTAGCGAGGCTCACGAGGAGGAGGGCCTCAGCAAGGAGGTCGTCGCTAGTGTCAGTGGCATGAGCTCCTCCAGGGGAGTGAAGCGGAGGCACTGGGCCACCAACGATGAGCAAGTGCTTCCTTCCAATGATGTGGTCTCACCCTTGGTTCCTAGCTTGTTTAGTTCTAACCTCGGAGGCGCTTCGTAGGGGCCCAAGAAGAAGAAGAAGAAGAAGGTGAGTGGAGCATCGAGCTCCGCGAGGGCACAATGTGCACCGAGCCACGCCCAGTGGCTGGGACTTGCGACACGGATGGGGCCGCGGGAGCGGCGACCCCTGCTTTTCTAGATGCGGACACGACGGTGCCCGTGGTGCCATATGCAGCAATGGAGACACCGAAGGCTGGTGGTGCCGACATGAAGGCAACATCCATGGTGACGCTGATGTCTACGCACTTCTATTCTTGTAGACAATTGTTGGGCCTCCAAGTGCAGAGGTTTGTAGAATAGCAGCAAGTTTCCCTTAACTGGATCACCCAAGGTTTATCGAACTCAGGGAGGAAGTGGTCAAAGGTATCCCTCTCAAGCAACCCTGCAATCAAGATACAAAAAGTCTCTTGTGTCCCCAACACACCCAATACACTTGTCCGGTGTATAGGTGCACTAGTTCGGCAAAGAGATAGTGAAATACAAGTGGTATGGATATAAGACAACGGTGCCAAAAAATAGCTTGATGGCGTGGAAAAGACTAAAGGCAAAATGAAATAAAGATGGAAGCAAGCAAACATGTAACATATGTATTTGCAAATGGTGTTTCAATGCTTAGAAACAAGGCCTAAGGATCATACTTTCACTAGTGAACACTCTCATATAAATATCTTCTCTTTATGATACTACTCTGAACTACTCTCCGGTTGGATTCTCTAATCCATGGTAGGGTTATAACAACACTCCTCAAAGTTTGCTTTTCCCATCTAGATAACCCCACACCGTCACCTTGAGCACTAGATGGTTCCAACAAACACCACAATTTCATAGAGACATCCAATTCCAAATATAACTCATATACAAACTATTTGTAATCTCTATCCTAAGTGCCACCATGGTGTGCACACTGTCACTTTCACACACATGGGGAGAGCAGAGATCTATTAAAGCACTTGAGTAGCAAGGTAGATCTACTTGATTACAAATCTCATGATCACAATATGATCATGCATAGAGAGAGATGAACACGTAGCTATCGGTAGAACCCTTAGCCTTGAGGAAGATCTACTCCCTCGTCATCATGGGAATCAGCAACAACGATGGAGATGGTGGTGGAGATCGATGGAGATGTCTTTGGGGCACTTCCCCGTCCCAGCAGGGTGTCGGAATAGAGAATTTCTGTCCCTGAATCTCCCCTTCGGTGGCGGCGGCGCTGCGGAACTTTTCGTGGCTGGAGGCTGGATTCTCTTGGGTTTCTGCATCGGAGGCTTCTTATAGGAGAAAGGGCGATATCAGAGGGTGGAGCAGGGGCCCACACCACCTGGTGGCACGGCCAGGGTGGACCCGCGCTACCTTATGGTGTGGCCAACCATTGGCCCCTCTCGATCTCGTAATCTGGCTCTGAGAGTCTTCCGATAAAATAGGAACTTTGGATTTTGTCCCGTCCAATTCCAAGAATATGTCTTTTCTAGCTTTTCTAAAACCAAAAACAGCAGAAAACAGGAAACTGGCACTTTGGCATCTTGTTAATAGGTTAGTTCCAGAAAATGTATAAAAGTATCTCAAAATGTAGACAAAACATAAGATAGTTCATATAAAACTAGCATGGACCATCAAAAATTATAGATACGTTTCCAACGTATCAACATCCCCAAGCTTAACTCCTGCTCGTCCTCGAGTAGGTAAGTGATAAAAAGAAGAAGAATTTTTGAGGTGACATGCACCATCACAATCTTGATCAAGGCATTTATAAGACATTGATAGCTAGGATCATAGTACTTCAACATAGCATGAAATATATAGTTCTAACAATAAGACATAGCAACTATGTTTTAACGTAAAAAGGTACAAACAAAAGATTCATGAATAACAATACTTTGAAAGACGTTTGTTTGTTTCACATAAAGAAAACATGATGAGAATGGTATTCAGCTTGTCCGTCATAGTGTAGCAAAACATAAATGCATAGGACACCTTCAAAGATCATAAGAGTGACTAGATACAAATAGTTTAAGGACAAGCAATATCAAAGTTATGCATCAATCAACAAGTCTTGGGAAAATGCACATTAAACTAAGAATGGACACTATGCTCTCTCAATAGGTGCATAAAGATAGAAGACGAAGACTCAACTTAAAAGTAAAAGAAAGGCCTTCATGGAAGGAAGCAGGGATTCAAGTCTCATAAAGAGCTTCCAAAAATTATGGTACTTATTAGCTTTCAACTCTCATTGCCCCTATCATAAGCATCTTGAAGTGATTAAGGTTAAAGTGAACAAACTATGGAGTATATGCTTGATAGAGTATAAGTTGGAAATCGCATGTTCCTTGAATACGAGGGCCGCTCCTCATGCTACTCAAGTTTATTTACCGGTAAGTTCTTGTCATAGTAAGTACATGTGTATCATAGAGAACCGCCAACGGGGTACCCCTTGCCCGATGATACGGAAGAATCCCCATATCAAAATGACAAGGCAAGAAGACAATAAGCCATTGGCCATTGGCCCCTCTCGATCTCGTATTCTGGCTCCGTGAGTCTTCCGGTAAAATAGGAACTTTGGCTTTTGTCCGGTCCAATTCCGGGAAGATGTCTTTTCTAGCTTTTCTGAAACCAAAAACAGCAGAAAACAGGCAACTGGCACTGTGGCATCTTGTTAATAGGTTAATTCTAGAAAATGTATAAAAGTATCGCAAAATGTAGACAAAACATAAGATAGTTGATATAAAACAAGCATGGAACATCAAAAATTATAGATACGTTTCCAACGTATCAGATGCCCTCCTTGATGGAGATCAACAAAGGAGGAAGCACAACGACAAATACGGTGCCGCCCTTCCTGCGGCATTCGTAGCCCATCGAGCCCATTGTGGTGGAGAAACCGGAGGAGACGGTGTGCACCAAGGTGGAAGCCATCGCGGAGATGACACGTGATGTTATGGACGCTCGCAAGACCAAGGTGGCATGCTCCACAGAGGAGGTGCACGTCATGGAGGTGGCATGCATCGCGGAAGTGGCGTGCCATGTTGAGGTGTCACACTTTGTGGAGGAGGAACACACCGTGACGATGATGGCACTAGAGGCGCCTGAGTCAGATGGCTAGAGGGCCTGCGCTAGCCCGTAGCGCTCCATGGCCAGCACAGGAAGTGCAGAAGGTGGCCCCCAGATGAGGCAATATCTCGGGACCTCGCGAGGCTTGGCAGCGAACCATGGTGAGCCTGACCCAGTTGTGTGGAGGTTGTTGGTGTCAAAAGGATACGGTGGCATTAGAATCCTTGCCATTGCAGCCATAGAGGCCGTGCACGTGGGCCTCAATAGGCTCAGTGCAGACCTGGACAAGACAAGGCATAGTTGGCAGCAGAGCGTGACCGCCTCGCGGAGGCGTGGAACACGCTTGACATGGTTGAGCATGAGCGCATGGTCAGGGAGGACGCGTTTCTCCGCCCTGAGGAATCCCTCGAATAGGTGAAGGAGATCCACACAAGTGCCATCGTCAAAGCAGGCGTAGTCATCGATGAGGCATGTGCTTGGTTCGTGGAGGTAGAGGAGCGCAAGGAGGCCGTCGTGGCTTGTCAAGGGGACTTTCTCCTCGCAAGAGGGTCTTGCATCCAACATGACGGCAGTCGATGCCCGCAAGGAGGCTCTTGCCGCCCATGATATGGAGGAGAACTCCTAGTGGAAATAGCTATGGCTGCTCGAGAAGGACTTGGCTTCCCGTGAGTCTATCCTTGGAATTCAAGAGAACAGGACGAGTCTGGAGCGGAGCCCCTCGACAAGTCGTAGGACCATCTCATGGACGGCCGACATGACCTTTCAAACCACAAGGCCAAGTTTGACAATGAAATTATGAAGGTCAACACCAAGGTCACCGAGAACGAGAAGGAGGTGCAAGATAAGCTCGTGTAAAAGGTCGCTCCTGTAACATCCCAGCATTAGGATCCAATGAAGGGTAGAAATAGGAATATAAGTTTGTGCATGGATGCATCTGTAAAATCTGGGTAAATTTTTTGCGAGACAAAACACTATAGGGATCAGAGTTTCTTTCACTAACTAGAGGTAGGTATAGCTATGGATTTTTACATGATCTTTAGGCAGTATTAAAAATTGGGGGAATTACTTGGAATTTAAATTTGAAATTTCAAATCAATTTGAAATTATTTAAATATTAGAAGTTATTAATATTGAAGGGTTTTCCAAAAGAAAACCTTATTAACATTGTTTGATTTTAAGAAAGCAATAGTAAGCAACAATAAGATTTAATGACAAGGAAAAAGAGTTAAATAAGAAATAATGCTTATTTCTCTATTTTTATAATAAGGTCACAAATGATGACAAATACATCAAAGGTATAAGATTACAAAGAACACAAATTTAACTTTATTAAACTTGTAATAACATCTTTACAAGATCCTTTACAAAAGAATTACAAAGAAGTTTACAAGTAGAACCTATACTATTTATCTACTCCTACACTAATCTTGTGAGTCCAGATCTTGTTCCTGCAAACAAGAAAAAAACAACTACAAAGGAAAATTAGGGATTAGTAAGATAATTTTACTCTCAGTGTTGAACAGTGAAGTGCACTATTCATGGTACGTCATTGAGTACACAGAAGGGCAAGTTTCACCAACAGTGAAGTATCTGTTCTTCTCAGTTAATCGCTAAGATTATAGTAAAAGCCAAGTGCATAAAAAAATAGGTTTCACCAGGCTGACAATCAGTAAACAGGTAATAGTAATAGCCAAGTTACTTGAGCTGATCCACATGCACAGCACACACACACACAACTTAGTCGACTAACTGCATGGGGTGTGCTGTCAAGCTACCAATAGTAGTACAATGTACCATACAGAGCACCAGCCGAAGGGGAAACACAGGAGCTTAGTTCTTCTTCTCAGGCATACACTCACAGCTATAGAACTTGCTCAAACCATAGCCCATTACTCCACCAAATTACCCAAATCAACCATCAGATCTCCATTTGATTGTAACATAAGGAGGTGGTGGAGTAGGTGGAAAGAGAGGTCAAGCATCCAGTTACAGGTGCAGCAGAAGGTGGTGCAGAGCTAGATCAAGCAGCAAGCTACATCACAACAACATCAATCAACAAGCAATCTGGTGAGTTCAAATAACATCACCATATGATCAGATCATCATAGAATCATATGAGCATATGATTTTTTACCTAATATTCTCAGAAAAACACCCAAGTGGGGTGTAGATTCATCCCAGAAGCATTTAAATCAAAGCCAATGACAAATCCTCACAAAAAAATCCAAGATCTCAGCCTTTGCATCATAGATCTTGGATATATACTCAAATCTCCACATTTATAAATAAACAGCAGTCTTAGACCTAGATTCAGGGCACATCTCCTATGGAGTAACACCTCTGTAATCTCAGGATCTTAAGGATCAATATTTGACAGTGAGGAGATCAATCATATTCTTAAAAGGATTCAAAAATCATTAGCTGATACCATGCATTAGAGCATATCTATGAGGGACAGCTAGAAACAACTTAATATTTCCTAGCCATGCCTCAGACCAGCATCATAGGCTAATAGACTATAGCATATTAGGATAATAAAGCCAGCAGAAGCTTTTCAGTCATTTAACCAGCCAAACTTGGAGACAGGTAGGATTTAGGCAGTAGAAGTATGAACATTTGTGTACCATTCTAAAGAAGGTGTCACAAATGTAACATCTAAAACCAAGCCAATGCTTTACTAATATTTGATCAGTTAACTTATAGAAAGATAACTAATCACTTTCCTGGAATAAATATTCAGGAATCATACGTATGGTTGCATTTATATAATTAGAGAAGCATAGGAGTATCATTCTCACTCCAATTTAAAAGATCAACACAAACCAGTGTATAAAGATCAACTGAACATTACTGACAGAACCATTGTCAGTACTAGGATCATGAAACCGTAGTGAAATCCACATCACTAGCATAAGGGGGTAAACATCCAGGACAGTAAAACCACTACAATCAGTCCTAATAGAGTCATCATGCTCAGACTAGAGGGATGAACCCTAAATGAACCATGAAATCAATTAGGGATTTATCACTAGAGGCACACAAAGGTTATCGATCAAGGCTGAGTGGAACACAGAAGAGGAGTAGCCAATCGTACTCAAGGGCCTCGCAAAAAGAACCCAAGAGGAAGCAGATGATGGCCAGCGGCGAAGTAGGAACGGCGAAATAGGGAATAATTACAAATATACCCTTGAGATAAAAATAACTCTAGATAAATAAATAAAAATCTTAAAAATACAAATAACATATCTATAAATTCACAAAATTATTTTCTATTGAATAAAAATAATCAATAGAATTTTTGGCAAATAAAAGTTAGGGCTATTAATAATAAGATGCTAATTACTTTTGAATTTTACAAAAATATGGGAACACCTAAAAATTGAATTAAATTCACTTTTAAGATCCCAAATGAATATACTATTGTAGAAAAATACTAATTTCTATGTTTGCAAAGTGAATTTGGTGTGATGAAAATAAATCATATTTCCTTAAAGGAATTTCATAAAATGATATTGTCTTTTATTGATTAAATAAAATAGTAAGCTTTTACTAAAAGGGTAATACATGTAAGGAAGCAAATAATAAATCATTGTATGACATTACTATGCATGGCATATTGCTTCTTTAAATATTGTCCTTCTCGGGTAATAATGGTTCTTTGTAGAAACTAGAGCTCAAGGTCAGGTGGAAGCATCCGACTTCAATACCTTGCGGTCACAAGGCAAGTTCATAACTTGCTCATGTCCTTTGAAGAGTCTTTATCAAAGATATTGCAAATTGTGTGTTATCATCTATGATTTGGAAACAGAAAATGATATGTTTTCTAATAAATAAGATGTAGTATCATCCTAAGTGACGATACAGATCAGCAATGGAATTTAGGATTCCAATTGCGTAAGTAACATAGGCTTAACAACCCATGACATCAGTGATTCTAGCGCCGTATAATATGCGTTAACCATGAGATTTGGAATGGGACAGAGAAGTCAGCTGTATCTTCTTCCTTTCATATGGAGGCAAGATGACCTTATCGTGATGTTGGGATTCCTGGAATGGATCCAACATATGGGTGGGCACCCTTAGGCCCCACGATTTTGGTGTCTATATTATTTATGAGTGGCTGCCGGAGGTATAGTCGGGCCTTTTAGGGAGCTTACCAGGGGCATCACCACTTCATAGAGTCTTTAGGAACTCACCAGGGTTATAGCTTGCCCTAGTTGGAGGCTTAATGGAGGTGTAGTCAGCCCCGGAGGATCGTGCATGCATATGGGGTCGTGGAGAGGGCAGTGATTGGCTTGGATCACCTACTGGGCCCCACATCATGGAATTGTGGATGGCAAAGTACGCCCGAGTGTGCAACAAGGAGTTGGTCTCTCATGGGTAAAGAAATGCACCTCTATAGAGTGTAAGAATTGTGACATGTTACTCCTTGTTCCAGGAAGGGGCTACGAACGCGGCAGGAAAGGAACTCCATGAAGCTCTGGTCAACCTGTGAAGGCTGATGGGCATAGTTTTTGATAATAAAATCAATCTTTGAAGAAATGTTTACGAAAATTGCATAGTACCTAGGACGTATCGTCTAAGGTGGTAGATAGAGCATCAAACTTCCCACATTGCATATAATGAACTTGCTGGGTAACGCTGTTGCTTACTCTTTCCTTTGAATCCCTGCTTAGACTTTGAGAATCCAGAAGACACTTCGATGTACGTAGCTGATGGACAAGAGGACGTCTGCTACGAAGAACCCGACTTGTCTAGAGGAGTTGAAGGGGTGGACTACGAGATATGATATGGAGTGGAGGGCAACGAGTTCGAGTAGTTGCCTTAGTTATTAGTAAACAAATTGAGCCGAGCGGCAGGAACTATATAGAATAAGTTGTTGAGCTCAATTCAAAGTATGAGTTTAGTTTTCAATATCTTCCGCTGAAACTACTTAAGTTTGGTTTGTACTTTCATAATATTTGAAGTGTGATAATTCTCGATTTGTAATAATAAAGTGTGTATGTTTGTAATATGGACTCGCAATGTTTCTGTTGTACCACTCTGAGGGGTGTGATATTTACATAACGGTGTTCTACGAGTGTCATATCAACGACTATAGTGTACTACACATGCAGTGGTATGCTGGGTCACCACAGCTGGTATCAGAGCAATTGCTTTGACCTTAGGTTGGAAACCTAGTAAAGGGAAATAACTGTAGGAGTCTAGGAGCAACGGTAAAGAGTTCTCTAGATTATATGATGAATATTCAATTGGGAATATTTCGTTATATTTTTTAGTGCGATAATTCTTTATTATGATGCATCATTGGAATTAATGTATACTAATTATATTTATATCTAGACAGTGGAAACGGCACCAAAGTTTCCAAAACAGACTTTGGCAAGGAAAGAAGAGACTATCGATGACTATCAAGGGGCTTTAACTGCATAGCTTCGAGAACTGTTGAGGGTTTTTGGTTGCACAACTAATATCCCAGTCAATACCATTACCTACCATGATGGGCGAATGTTAGCCAAATATCATGTTAGCATCCAACTACCAAAGAAGCTTGGTTTATATCACAATTTACCTATGGGGGAAGGTAGAAGTCACCTAGCAGCATATCATGTTGCTATTGTGGAGGCGATAGCCAATGTTCGGGAACACAAAGCAGAAGAATTAGCTGGAAGCACATATTCTGTGATTCCTCATGACTCTATAGACGAGGAACCGGAACCGGATCATCTTACTTTAGTAAGGAAGCATCCAAAATTAGCTTCTAAGTTTATGGATCTGTATCGATTGATGGTTGGGTCTTTGTATAAGACACATCAGGCTATTGTAGAAGATCAGGTTGATATGATAGATGATTTAACGAATCCGGAAAGAAGGGAGAAGTTAGCATCTAAGCTGGAGAATGAAGCAGTGGATAGGGTTAACCTAGTTTTCAAGGATATACCTATAGATCCAGCATCTTTTACACCATATCCTTACTCACTGATACTAGAACCTATTAGATATCCTGATGAGGGCACTAGTTATCTGGTACCACAGAGTTCTTGGGGAACTGAGGACTCGAAATTACCTATTGAGAATTCTGAAGGATGGAGGTATGGATCAATGGATGGATCTGTCGGGAATCCTATTCCTGTGGAAGATTCAGTTGGAGATATCGGACAGACTAGTCGCATGGGCGTAAAATCTTATTACGTTGATGGAACAGATGTCTAGGTGGAGGATGTCGAGTCCACGGAGGAAGATCCTGAAGAAAGGGTGTTCGAGGATTATCCTACTCCAGATAATGTGCACTATCCAATCATAGCCGAGGACTATCGTACCCAGCAGAGTACTTGGGGGGCACCAGAAGGGGAATATTCTGTTGATTCCTCCAGAGTCGGGATGCAGGAGATGGATGAAGAAGAAAGTGATGAGGATGATTCGGTAGATACTTCAGATGAGTTGGAAGGTATGGATACACTTCATTTGAATGATGTGTCAAGTCCGGAGACTTCTGATACTGAATATCGTTCGTCGAAAAGGCAAGTCGTTCCACAAACGGTGCGTCGTACTTCACGATAGCATGGTTGTACTCCGGGTATGTATGATGAATGATGCAACTTCTGGGAAGTGTGACTTTGATTAGGAGCATTTCCGCAGGAGACGAGGGTTGGAGTTGGAGGACTTGATGTAAATAAATAAGTGAGATAGTATCACATGAGCTTGTAGTGTTTAATGACTAAGGGCTTGTAATCACGTTGTATAAATTATATTGCTTGTAATGTAGAATATGTGTGTAATGCATATTTGGTTCTTATTTGGATCTTGTTTTCCATTGTGTGACTAGTTATGTGCATGAAGTTGAGCTCAGGACACATATGCATGATGTAATTATGAGTATTCTCTTATGTTACAGGACTAGGGGGGGTACGGAAATGGGTGTAGAAAATGAGACTGAGCAGCAGTGCGTGGAGCGTGAAGCCAAAGAAAAGGCGGATAAAAACGCCAGAATGCAAGTGAATTTACCACCACCACCAATGAGGCCATTGATGGAGCAGAACTTTATGCAGTACATGCAAATGATACAAGAGTCCCAGAATAAATTCATGGAGGGGTTAGTAGACCGTGTGGGACAGCCGAGGGCACCTTAGGGACGTGGTGTTAGTCTTTCGGATTTCCAGGATACCAGGCCTTTACCTTTCGCATCCGGTCCTGAGGCAATGGATGCAGAGGAATGGTTAACAGATACCGAGAGAAAGTTGAGAACTATAGCATGCAATGAGGAAGAGAAGTTGAGGTATGCAACACATTTATTGACCGGACTTGCAGCTTCATGGTGGGAGAGTCAGCTTGCAATGCAACCTCCAAGAAGAGAGTACAATTGGGAGGAGTTTAAACAAAGATTCCGTGAATATCATGTTCTGGAGAGTATCATAGAGTTGAAGCGTAGGGAGTTTGAAGAACTGCAACAAGGATACTCCAGTGTCATAAGTATTTAGTGATTTATCTCGTTATGCTGCTGAAGAAGTTAGCACAGAGGCGAGTAGGTTCATGCGTTGACTAAATCCATTTGTGAAGATGAAGTTGAGGCTTGCCAACACTCAAACTTTTCAATAGTTTTTTAATGCAGCTATCACTTTTGAAGATGATTACAAAAATATCCAAGAGGACCGTAGGAAGAGGGCAAAGAAGGAAACGAAGAGGATTCAGGCAAGTAAACCCAAAACTAATCTGGAGTTTCAACCTAGAAACAGACCCTACAACATCAACAACAGGAGTAACAATAACACTGGAGGACAATTCAATCCTAGAAGGAATGCCATATGTCATAATTGCAAACTTCTGGTACATATCAGTAAGGAATGTAAAAAACTAGTGATAATTTGTTTTGGATGTGGACTAAAGGGTCATATTAAGCCTGATTGCCCAAACAAACCACCCGGTGGTTGTCCCACAAAAGGTGGAGGACAAGCCAGTGGAGGCGGAGGTGGACAGTCTAACAGAGGTGGAAGTTATGTCAAAAATAATAATGGCAAGAGAGGTAGACCTACGGGAAAGCTGAATTACGCAACCTTGGAGGAAGTGGATAATTCGAATCAAGCGGTGATAGGTATGCTCAATATTCTCACAAATCCTGGAAAAGTTTTATTTGATACTGGTGCAACTACTTCTTTCATACCTGAGGAGTTTTGTGATAAATTCGAGATTAGAAGGGCACCGTTAGACAAACCTATGACCGTAGTTACCGCCGGAGGGATCGTGATAGTTAGACATATTAAACAAAACCAAGTCATCTCAATCTATGGTCAAATCTATTATGCGGATCTAAATGTGATCCCATTAAAAGGAATAGCAGTAGTGTTGGGAATGGATTGGATGACAGACTATGGAGCTCAGATCAATTGTGAAGAGAAAACAGTTTCAATCAAGTCTCCAAGTGGAGGAAGTATATTCTATCAAGCGGATAAACATAGTCATATCATGGTAGATCTGTAGTTGAACTCAATGAAGGAGGCCAAATTAGAAGATATTCCTGTGGTGAAGGAGTTTCAAGATGTTTTTCCAGCAGAATTACCAGGAATGCCACCTGATTGGGAGATAGAGTTTACTATTGACCTGATACCTGGTACAACACCAATAGCTCAAGCACCATATAAGATGGGGCCCAATGAATTAAAGAACTTAAAGAGCAAATTGATGAATTAGCCCGGAAAGGATTCATACAGGAAAGTGTATCTCCGTGGGGAACTCCGGTGATCTCTGTGGATAAACGAGATGGTGGACGGAGAATGTGTGGGGATTATAGAAATCTGAACAATGTCACTATCAAGAATAAATACCCATTACCAAGGATACAAGATTTATTTTACGAAGTCAAGGGAGCAGGAGTATTCTCCAAAATTGATCTAAGATCAGGATACCACCAGATAAAAATTAAACCTGAAGATGTTCCTAAAACAACATTTGTATCAAGGTATGGACATCATGAGTACTTAGTTGTACCTTTTGGTCAGACTAATGCACCAGCAATATTCATGAATTTGATGAACAAAATCTTCATGCTGTATTTGGACAAGTTTGTCATAGTATTCATTGATGATATTCTGATATACTCCAGAGATACAGAAGAGCATGCAGAACATTTGAGAGTAGCATTACAAATCGTAAGAGAACATAAGCTTTATGCTAAGATCAGTAAGTGTGAATTTTGGTTGGATGAAGTAGAGTTTCTTGGTCATGTGATCAGTAAGGATGGAATTGCTGTAGATCCGTCCAAAGTTCAATCAGTACTGGATTGGAAGGCACCAACCAATGTGAAGCAAATCCGAGGTTTTTTAGGTATGGCCAGTTATTATCGAAGATTCATAGCAGTTTTTTCCAAGATAGCTAGACCAATGACCAAATTATTAAGAAAGAATACACCTTTCATATGGGATGAGAAGTGTGAAGCAAGTTTTCAAGAGTTGAAAAGCAGATTAACTACAGCACCAATCCTAGCAATTCTAGAACCAGGAAAATATTACACAGTATATTGTGATGCATCCAAGGAAGGATTAGGTTGTGTTCTTATGCAAGATCGTAAGGTAATTTCTTATGGATCTAGGAAATTGAAATCACATGAAGTGAACTATCCAACCCATGATTTAGAATTAGCAGCAGTAGTGTTTTCTTTAAAAGGAGGGAGACATTTTCTCTATGGGGCAAGATGTGAGTTATATACTGACCACAAAAGTCTCAAATATTTCTTCACTCAAAGGGAATTGAATATGAGGCAGAAGCGGTTGCTGGAGTTCATTTTATGTTCTAGTAATCAATTATACCCCTAGAAAAGCAAATGTTGTGGCAGATGCTTTAAGTCGGAAAAGCACAGATATACAACCTTTGAATAGAGAACTGCTGAAAGAACTACAGATGGATTTGGAAAGGATGGATATACAATTTATAAGTACAACAGTTCTTGGAGGATTAGCTACCATGCAAGTGATTGAAGAACAGATTAGTCATCTTCAACATGAAATTTATAGACATCAAGGTGAAGATCCCTTCATTATTGAAGAAGTTCGAAGAATCTCTCAAGGTTAAACCTCATTTTTTCACCTAGGAGATTATGGATCTTTATGGTTTTAAAACCGTCTTTGTGTATCAGATGTGACAGAGATTCGAGAAGTGATACTTCGGGAAGCTCATGAAACACCATATTTCATACATCCGGGTAGTACAAAGATGTACATGGATTTAAAAGAGTTGTTTTGGTGGAATAATATGAAGAGGGATATTGCAAAATATGTATCGGAATGCCATACTTGCCAAAGGGTTAAAGCAGAACATCAAAGTCCAGCAGGACCATTACAGCCTTTGGAAATTCCAAAATGGAAGTGGGAAGAAATTGGTATGGATTTTATCATAGGGTTACCCATGACACCGAAATGGAAGGATATGATATGGGTGATTGTCGATAGACTCACAAAAAGTTCTCATTTTATTCCAGTGAATCAAAAGGATAATGCTGAGAAATTAGTGGAAATTTATGTCAAAGAGATTGTGAGTAAACACGGGGTACCCAAGAAAATTGTGTCCGATAGAGGATCTGTGTTTACATCATAATTTTAGAAACAATTACATGTAGCACTAGGTTCAAAGTTGGATTTTAGCATAGCTTATCATCCAGAAACAGGAGGCCAGATAGAGAGGACCAATCAAATCTTAGAAGACATGCTTAGAGCTTGTGCATTCAATTTTGGAGGTTCGTGGGAAGATCATTTACCATTGGCATAATTTTCTTACAACAATAGCTATCAAAGTAGCCTGAAGGCAGCACCTTATCAAGTATTATATGGAAGAAGGTGTAGATCACCTATATGCTGGTATGAACCTGGTAGTAGCAAAGAATTTGCACCAGATTATATCAAGGAAAGGCAAGATATCATTGATATCATTAGAGACCGATTGAAGATAGCTTAGAGTCGACAAAAGAGTTATGCTGATCAAAGTCGTAGATCATGGCATCCAGAAGTAGGAGATATGGTATATCTCAAAGTAAGTCTGATGAAGGGAGTAAAGAGGTTCGGAGTCAAAGGAAAATTAAGTCCAAGGTACATTGGGCCATTCAAGATATTAAGTCAGAACAGAACAATAGCTTATGCTTTCGAGTTACCAAAGAGGTTAACTCAGGATCACAATGTGTTCCATGTTTCACAACTTCGGAAATGTCTTAAAGTCCTAGATGATTCCATCACACATCAAGAGATTGAGTTACAAGCAGATTTGACTTATGTAGAAAAACCCTGTAAGATTTTGGAAGAAAACTGGAAAAGGTTGAGAAACATGGCAATCAAATATTGCAAAATACAGTGGGAACATCACCTAGAACGAGAAGCCAAATCGGAGAAAGAAGATGATTTGAGGGAAGCATATCCAGAATTATTTAGGTACCATCCACAAACTTCGGGACAAAGTTTAATCTAAGGGGGGAAGTCTGTAACATCCCAGCATTAGGATCCAACAAAGGGTAGAAATAGGAATATAAGTTTGTGCATGCATGCATCTGTAAAATCTGGGTAAATTTTTCGCCAAACAAAACACTAAAGGGATCAGAGTTTCTTTCACTAACTAGAGGTAGGTATAGCTCTTGTTAGTGATTGCTATGAATTTTGATATGATCTTTAGGCAGTATTAAGAAATTGGGGGAATTACTTGGAATTTAAATTTGAAATTATTTAAATATTAGAAGTTATTAATATTGAAGGGTTTTCCAAAAGAAAACCTTATTAACATTGTTTGATTTTAAGAAAGAAATAGTAAGCAACAATAAGATTTAATGACAAGGAAAAAGAGTTAAATAAGAAATAATGCTTATTTCTCTATTTTTATAATAAGGTCACAAATGATGACAAATACATCAAAGGTATAAGATTACAAAGAACACAAATTTAACTTTATTAAACTTGTAATAACATCTTTACAAGATCCTTTACAAAAGAATTACAAAGAAGTTTACAAGTAGAACCTATACTATTTATCTACTCCTACACTAATCTTGTGAGTCCAGATCTTGTTCCTGCAAACAAGAAAAAAACAACTACAAAGGAAAATTAGGGATTAGTAAGATAATTTTACTCTCAGTGTTGAACAGTGAAGTGCACTATTCATGGTACGTCATTGAGTACACAGAAGGGCAAGTTTCACCAACAGTGAAGTATCTGTTCTTCTCAGTTAATCGCTAAGATTACAGTAAAAGCCAAGTGCATAAAAAAATAGGTTTCACCAGGCTGACAATCAGTAAACAGGTAATAGTAATAGCCAAGTTACTTGAGCTGATCCACATGCACAGCACACACACACACAACTTAGTCGACTAACTGCATGGGGTGTGCTGTCAAGCTACCAATAGTAGTACAATGTACCATACAGAGCACCAGCCGAAGGGGAAACACAGGAGCTTAGTTCTTCTTCTCAGGCATACACTCACAGCTATAGAACTTGCTCAAACCATAGCCCATTACTCCACCAAATTACCCAAATCAACCATCAGATCTCCATTTGATTGTAACATAAGGAGGTGGTGGAGTAGGTGGAAAGAGAGGTCAAGCATCCAGTTACAGGTGCAGCAGAAGGTGGTGCAGAGCTAGATCAAGCAGCAAGCTACATCACAACAACATCAATCAACAAGCAATCTGGTGAGTTCAAATAACATCACCATATGATCAGATCATCATAGAATCATATGAGCATATGATTTTTTACCTAATATTCTCAGAAAAACACCCAAGTGGGGTGTAGATTCATCCCAGAAGCATTTAAATCAAAGCCAATGACAAATCCTCACAAAAAAATCCAAGATCTCAGCCTTTGCATCATAGATCTTGGATATATACTCAAATCTCCACATTTATAAATAAACAGCAGTCTTAGACCTAGATTCAGGGCACATCTCCTATGGAGTAACACCTCTGTAATCTCAGGATCTTAAGGATCAATATTTGACAGTGAGGAGATCAATCATATTCTTAAAAGGATTCAAAAATCATTAGCTGATACCATGCATTAGAGCATATCTATGAGGGACAGCTAGAAACAACTTAATATTTCCTAGCCATGCCTCAGACCAGCATCATAGGCTAATAGACTATAGCATATTAGGATAATAAAGCCAGCAGAAGCTTTTCAGTCATTTAACCAGCCAAACTTGGAGACAGGTAGGATTTAGGCAGTAGAAGTATGAACATTTGTGTACCATTCTAAAGAAGGTGTCACAAATGTAACATCTAAAACCAAGCCAATGCTTTACTAATATTTGATCAGTTAACTTATAGAAAGATAACTAATCACTTTCCTGGAATAAATATTCAGGAATCATACGTATGGTTGCATTTATATAATTAGAGAAGCATAGGAGTATCATTCTCACTCCAATTTATAAGATCAACACAAACCAGTGTATAAAGATCAACTGAACATTACTGACAGAACCATTGTCAGTACTAGGATCATGAAACCGTAGTGAAATCCACATCACTAGCATAAGGGGGTAAACATCCAGGACAGTAAAACCACTACAATCAGTCCTAATAGAGTCATCATGGTCAGACCAGAGGGATGAACCCTAAATGAACCATGAAATCAATTAGGGATTTATCACTAGAGGCACACAAAGGATATCGAGCAAGGCTGAGTGAAACACAGAAGAGGAGTAGCCAATCTTACTCAAGGGCCTCGCAAAAAGAACCGAAGAGGAAGCAGAGGATGGCCGGTGGACAAGCAGGAACAACGGCATGGGAAGCACGCCGAAGGGGCGCTGTAACCTGCACCAACCGCGCGTTAGATCCATCAGAGAAGAGAGGCGAACACCGTGAAGAACCGGCGCACCATCGCCGATGCCCCAGAGCGGCTAACCCTAACCCTAGCCTAGGGAAGAGGTCAACACAGCCAGGATAAAGCACCAACTGCGGATCTGCTTGGACAAGATGAAGAAGCGTCATTGACTGAGTCACCCTGCACCGTGGCGGTGGCAATATCGGCCGTATTTGGCTAGAATCGTACGTGGCGGCGTCAGACGAAGGAGATGGTCGTGTGCGCGAGAGAGTGAGAGAGGGGAGAAGAGTGTGCGTGCGGGTACTGGGCCTGTGGGCAGCCCAGTACCACTCCTAGGCCAAGTGGGCCGGGCCAGCCCAGTGGGCCAGGCCTGTATATTAATAGGGTTATTTTAAAAGGGAATAATTACAAATATACCCCTGAGATAAAAATAACTCTAGATAAATAAATAAAAATATTAAAATTACCAATAATATATCTATAAATTCACAAAAATATTTTCTATTGAATAAAAATAATCAATAGAATTTTTGCCAAATAAAATTTAGGGCTATTAATAATAAGATGCTAATTACTTTTGAATTTTACAAAAATATGGGAAACACCTAAAAATTGAATAAAATTCACTTTTAAGATCCTAAATGAATATACGATTGTAGAAAAATACTAATTTGTAGTTTTGCAAAGTGAATTTGGTGTGATGAAAATAAATCCTATTTCCTTAAAGGAATTTCATAAAATATTTAAAGGAAATCTATTCATAGAATGATATTGTCTTTTATTGATTAAATAAAATAGTAAGATTTTACTAAAAGGGTAAGACATGCAAGGAAGCAAATAATAAATCATTGCATGACATTACTATGCATGGCATATTGCTTCTTTAAATATTATCCTTATCGGGCAATAATGGTTCTTTGTTGAAACCAGAGCTCAAGGTCAGGTGGAAGCATCCGACTTCAATACCTTGCTGTCATAAGGCAAGCTTATAACTTGCTCATGTCCTTTCAAGAGTCTTTATCAAAGATATTGCTAATTGTGTGTTATCATCTATGATTTGGAAACAGAAAATGATATCTTATCTAATAAATAAGATGTAGTATCATCCTAAGTGATGATAAAAATCAGCAATGGAACTTAGGATTCCAATTGCGTAAGTCACATAGGCTTAACAACCCATGAAATCAGTGATTCTAGCGCCGTATAATACGCGTTAACCATGAGATTGGAATGTGACAAAGAAGTCAGCTGTATGTTCTTCCTTTCATATGGACGCAAGATGACCTTATCGTGACGTTGGGATTCCTGGTATGGATCCAACATACGAGTGGGCACCCTTAGGCCCCACGATTTTGGTGTCTAGATTATTTATGAGTGGCTGTCAGAGGTATAGTCGGGCCTTTTAGGGAGCTTACCAGGGGCATCACCACTTCATAGAGTCTTCGGGAACTCACTAGGGTTATAGCTTGCCCTAGTTGGAGGCTTAATGGAGGTGTAGTCAGCCCCAGAGGATCCTGCAGACATATGGGGTCGTGAAGAGGGCAGTGATTGGCTTGGATCACCTACTGGGCCCCACATCATGGAATTGTGGATGGGAAAGTACGCCCGGTTATGCAACAAGGAGTTGGTCTCTCATGGGTAAAGCAATGCACTTCTGCAGAGTGTAAGAATTGTGACATGTTACTCCCTGTTCCGAGAAGGAGCTACGAACGCGACAGGAAAGGAACTCCATGAAGTTTTGGTCAACCTGTGAAGGCTGATGGACATAGTGTTTTATAATAAAATCAATCTTTGAAGAAATGTTTACAAAAATTGCATAGTACCCAGGACGTATCGTCCGAGGTGGTAGGTAGATCATGAAACTTCCCACATTGCATATAATGAACTTGTTGGGTAACACTGTTACTCACTCTTTCCTTTGAACCCCTGCTTAGACTCTGAGAATCCAGAAGACACTTCGATGTACGTAGCTGATGAACAAGAGGACGTCTACTACGAAGAACCCGACCTGTCCAGAGGAGTTGAAGGGGTGGACTACGAGATACGCTATGGAGTGGAGGGAAACGAGTCCCAGTAGTTGCCTTAGTTATTAGTAAACCAATTGAGCCGAGCAGCAGGAACTATATAGAATAAGTTGTTGAGCTCAATTCGAAGTATGAGTTTAGTTTTTAATATATTCCGCTGAAACTACTTAAGTTTGGTTTGTACTTTCATAATATTTGAAGTGTGAGAACTCTCGGTTTGTAATAATAAAGTGTGTGTGTCTGTAATATGGACCCGCAATGTTTCTGTTTTACCACTCTGAGGGGTGTGATATTTACGGAACGGTGTTCTGTGAGTGTCATATCAACGACTATAGTGTAATACACATGCAGTGGTATGCTGGGTCACCACAGCTGCCAACTTTGAGAGGGTCCGCGAGGACTATATCGGGAAGGTTAAGTCCCAGGAGATCTGCTTTTGCCAAGAAGAAAATAGCTCTCGAGGAGGCGAAGTGGCGGCTGGATGAGGGGCTCCAAGGTGTTCGCACCAACCTTGAGCAAGTGACATGCGCTTGGGACAAGGCCATTGGCAAGTTCAACCTGCTCACGGGGGAGCTCGAATCACTATAGACGAACATTGGTGGTGTCTCTCACCTCGTCGAGAAGGCCAAGCCAGAGAAACTGGATGCAATGGTGCTGGAGAACGGGCGGTTCTAGATGTTCTGCATGGTCGCGAAGCGCGCTGCCTCCACCATCGAGTGTCTCGGGGTTGTCCGCATCAACATCCCTCTGAACCTTTTAATCGACGAGCCCTCAATGTTCCTGCATCTCTTCACTGCCATTGTCGAGAAGATGGTGGTGGTGATGATGGACCTTGACGACATCATCGAGGAGGAGTGTCACGAGCTGCTAAGTGTCACGGGGACGCACATCTTCAATAACCTTCTCCACGCTAATCCAAGCGTTGATTTCTCCATGGTGTTTAGGCCTATGGATCCTAGCCACGCTGTTAACCTTGCGGAGGAAGCCCGGGAGCACGCGAACTCCCTCCTTGCGATCTACGAGCGGAAGCTAGATGAGGAGCCCATGGAGATCTTGAGCGATGCTTTCGGCCAGGCCTCTAGTAATGAGTCTGGAGAGGATGCGAAGGGTAGCGCCTCGTCGGTGTAGATTTTAGGTGTGCGAGGTCCATGAAGGACAAAACTGTAAGTGCATAGCATCACATGCGCATGCTTGTTAAGACATTGCCCCTGTGGGCCTGTGATGGATGTAAAATGAATTCATGAACTTTGTAGTTTATTGTGCCAAAATCCCCATTATCTTGCAACTTTATTATATTTATTGGGACTAACCTACTAATCGTTGCAAAAGTGCAAAAGTTCATGGTTCACACTTTGTTGTGTAGGAAATATGCGAATATGGAAGGAAACCAGTCATTATGGTGAAATTCGGAGTTTCCTGAAATCTGTCCCTGCAGAACAGCTTTCAAAGATTGCCACGACAGACTCTGAAGATGTCCTCAAACGTAAACATTCAAAACATGAAAGTTGTGGGGAATTTTTCGCAAACGATCCTAGACATAAAATTTTCCAATCAAAGTTTGGACATGACTTTAGCCCCATATTACTGATGGCTACAGAAGCAGTTTCGGGATTCTGAGAGTTTGTGATGTGATTGACTCCAACTCTTCCCATACTTGATGGATTCAGCCAAGTCATGACCCAAGTAGCTCCCAAAGAACAAAGGGGGGCCTAGAAAGGTTCTAGAGATGCCCAAAATCCCTTGAATCAATGGGGCATCCATCCCATGGCCTATATTGCAGCTCCACCTCTATATATTGAAAGGAAACCCTATTTTTGGGGGCATCCACCCATAGCCATGAAAATACTCCTCCTTGCTAGCCGCAAAGGAGGGGGAGAAGATCCTCAAGATCAGCACCATGTCCAAGGAAGAAGAAGGGGCAAGGGGCCTCCGCCTTCTAGGGCAGCTGTCGCCCTAGGAGGGGAGTTGGGGCGCTGCCTCTCCCCCATGGGGGTGTCATCAGATTGAAGACATGTATGCGGAGAGGGGGTCCTCGAGGCGTGTGGAGAAAGGGGGTGTGATACAACGGTATTCCGGGACAGTGAGCACACAAGATTTACACAGGTTCGAATCTGCCGGCTTTAGACGGATCATACTCCTGTTGTCAATCCAGTAATATGGCAGCGCCGGAATATGGGCTACAAGGGTTTTGCCTGTGTGAGTTGAGATTGTAGAATATTGGGTTGCCCTACAGGCTGGTCCTTATGACCGCTTATATAGATATCCGACCTAGGGTTTACAAGAGAGACCTATCTGGCTACGACTAAGAGTCGGTTACAAAGTACATCTTGGACTATAAGTAACTAAAGAGGCCTAAGTTGGTAAGTCTTCTGGGTCTTTCCATAGCTAGATGGACCTCCGTCTTCTCTCCCTGACTGGGCCGCTTGTGGAGCAAAGCTCTAACCCGGAGTGGGCCACCCTGGTTAGTGAGGCACATTGGGTATACCCGGAAAGTATATCCCCAACAGTGGCCCCCGAAAGCCTCCAAGATCCAGACTTGGATTTCATCATCTAGCTTGATCTATGTTTGTCTTGTAGAATCTTTAAAGGTTCTTGAAACTCAAAACAAAAGGTAGGATCCGAGTCTCAAATTTAGTCGGACCTATGAGTACATTATTCATTTTTTAGCTCTAAATTCAAATCAAGCCGGAACTTGTGCTCTGACGTAACCTGACATCAGTCAAGGTCAAATCATGTCACTGACAGACATTCCTGCGAGTGTGACCGTTGGTGAGTCCATTCATCACAAAACCGAGGCACTGTTTAATGCGCACGTGGAGATCGAGGAGGCGTAATCTTCTCGAGGAGGTTACCCATCTCCTTCCATGACGCGTGTCATGCTCACTGTTTGTTATTCTTGGCGCAAGTGAGGGATATAAGGGGTTCGGATCTCCTTACTCTTCCTTACCAGCGCCACTACTTTCTTCTTCCTCCAAACGCCACCGCGCACAAGCTCCTCCTTTCCTTCCCCCAAACCACATAGCGATGCCCATCCACGGTCCCCATTGTCCTAAAAATGGCTGATGCTTCTTCTTCCGGTACGGCGGCGACCATAGCGGCAACGTCTGCAACGGTGGAGAAGTAGAACTTCCACGGATTGTGGATCTTGTGCATCCTTAACGATGAGAAGCTGCGCGTCATTGAGAAGGAAGGTTTGAGAAGGAAGGTCTCCTATGTGCTAGCGACTAGCGGAGTGGTTTTGATTAGATCATTCCCACTCTTCATGCCAATAAGAGGTCCACTTCGGCACTCACCTCGACAGAGGTTTGAGCTTTCCCCCTTAGAGTTTTTCTCTGATGTTGTAGATTACTATGGATTCAACTCCACAACTTCCCCCCAAACACAATTCTAGAACTTAGCGCTTACGCTTCTTTGTCTCAGGGTTATCTCGGAATAAAATCGAGTCTTATCTTGTTCTGGTACTACTTCGGTACCCGGAGAAATTCCAACACTTCCGGTAATCCTTACATTACAAGAACTCTTAATCTGACTCTTAGGAGAGACCGAGTCTACCCAAAGATTAAGGCTAGCAAGTCAGTGAAGAAATGGCCGTCCATGTTCATTTATCATAAGGATAGATCGGCTCACGACTAAGAAACTGCTTTGCCGGCTTTTGTTCACGGTGCCGTCGTGCCCCGAGAGTCCTAGGATGTGGAAGCACAAGAGACGGGTCGATTATCTGATGAAGCACAAGGGTCTGAAAGGATCTGACTTGATCCACTGCTGGCTAGCACGCCGAATTCAACCACTTTAGCACCATGGTGACCGGCTCATGCACACGGTCACCAAGAGCAAGAAATACAGCCTCAAGATAAGTCGCTCCCAATCCCAGATAATAAATATGAGTCCTAGATGAAAAGGTTGATCAAGGAGTGAGTTGAGAGGAAGATTCCAGATCTCTCTCGGGATATGTCTACTGTCGATGAACCTGTGACACATGTAAGTTTTCTAGTTGTTTCCTTCGTGCTTATTTATGTGCTCATCCATACTTTGTTTTAGTTTTGCAATACTGAGATAATGTTTCTTTCATTTTGTTGACCTCCCTGAGTCAGAGCTTGATCCTCTCGAGGGATATCCACCTGAGGATCTGGTTCGTCAGGAGGATGAAGAACTTGTTCCATTGCCGGATGTGCTTACCCAGAAGCGCAAAGCTCCAACTGTTGTTGTCGGCATCCAAAAGGTGCCTATTGTAAAGGGTAAACTTATTTACAATGTTTCAAATATTAACCTGTATTTTATCTCTAAATTGCAACGATCTAACTCTGTTACTATCCAGGGCTGAAACACTTGCCAAGGGTAAGGAACAAGGAAAGCCGGGGAAGACTCTGCGCCAATAGAAATTGACTCTAGCCTCACCTGTTGTCCCGCCTCCGACTCCTACCGCAAGGCCATCATCGGTGCCAGAGGATACTTCTTATCCATGCATTGAAGATGTTTCGGCACACACATCAGAGCCAGCGAAACTTGGTTCGCAAATCGACGTCACCATAGGTGACTCGGAACTTGGTAAGGGTGAACCCATAAAGGGTACTGATCCCTCAGTTGAGACCTTCGTGGACAACCTTCTGCGAAATCCGGGTTTCGCCAAACCTGGGCATACTCAGAAAAGCGCAGAAGAGATCCAGAAGCTGTCTCTCCATTGCTTGGATACTCGGAATCTCTCGGCGGAGGAGGAGGTGCAAGAAGCTGAAGACGTTAAACTTGTCGATCTTCTTGACCAAGTTCGTCTCCGTGACAAGAAGTTGAAGGATGGTGTGGCTTCGCCACAGCCAGTGATTCCTATGACTCTCGTCGAGAAGGTTTCCACTGAGGTGAACATGATCCTCAATAAATTAACTCATGAACATTATGTAAGTCATAATCCGACTCTTCTTTTTATTGTATTTTATATCATATCCTCTAGCCCCCAAGCATGAAGTTGGATAGGAAATCCGGATTTATGCATTTTTAGGATGCCAGGGAATGAACCAATATAGCCCCCCCAAGGCTCGTGCTGATATTTAACTTAGTTAAAATATTAGCCCGTGTCTTAGTAGACTTCTGACTCTTGTTACCATTCTGACTTACATAAAGTTAATGCTTATAACTAGGAATTATTGAAGAATATTTGCAACAAGAGGAGAGATATCAGAGCTCTCCGTCTTGAAAATGCGCAACTAAGAGTTTCCAAGGACAAAGCTGAAGGTAAACATTTCCAGCCTCGTCTTCATAGTATGTGTTATTGATCTATAGCTGAATATTTATCCAGCTCTTATGTCTTGCTTCGCCAGATCTTGTGAAGCAATCCTATAAAATGATTGAACAAGCCGAAGATTATAAAGTCCTGGAGGTGGAGAATGCTGATTTTCATGCGAAGCTGAATAAACTCAAGATGGATCATGATACTAGCATTGCTAGTGTTCATGAATCCAGCAATCATGCTACTGAAGAGCGTGACCGCACCATCAACAAATAGGACAAAACAATCTTGGACTTGCAAGATGCTTTGGGTAGGGAGAAGGATACCACCAAAGCTCTTCAGAATGAACTCCAGAGCCTTCGAGAGGAGAAAGCCAAAGTAGATGACACTATCTTTGGAAAACTTTTTTATCCCTGAACCATCGTTTTTTAGAATTGTGAAACTCATATATATATATATATATGTTTTATTGACCTTGCTCTTTGGAAAACTTTTTTATCCCTGAACCATCAATTTTTCGAATTGTGAAACTCAGATATATATATGTTTTATTGACCTTGCTTTCTTTCTCATAGGTACTCTTAACATGCTCGATGCCTCTTCATCCAAGCCTCATACCAGCCAGCTTGTGGCCATTGGGGACCTAATCCACAATTTCTGCCAGTCACTTGAAGAAGTTGGTGAATCTGTCTGACTCTCTAGATTAGACTCAGTGTCGGCCTTTGAGCAACAAGACAAGGCGAAGGATATGCCTCATCTTGTCAAGGATTGGAATATGTCCTACGCATGCACAACGACACATAATTCCATGACAATGGTAATGAGCCACCATGGAAATATGGAAAGTTACCAAGGGTTATTCGACAGTTGATGAAGATGGCAATGAGCAGAACATCAAGGAGATCTCAGATTCTTGCGCTGGATATGCCTCTCAGGTGGCCGAGTTGACCAATTATGATGAGTTGTTCCTCTCGCATGTTGAAGTGCTACCACCCCCAAAAGAAGCAGTTCATGAAGTTTCCAAAGACGATGAGCAAACCAAGTCTGACTTACTTGTCTTGAACATATATCGGGGTGATATGGGTGATGTGTCTAGCGAGCCGGCAAATCTTGCCTCTCCACCTGCATCGTAGAGTGTGCCATAAAAACAATGTGTTATTCTGAAAACAATATAATTGTAATAAGTAGGATATTATTTTGTGAGTGCTAAGTTTGTAAGAACTTAATACTTTACCCCTTCTAGCACTTTTGCCTTTTTATTTTATGTGCTCAGAAAATATATAAGCACTTGTTGTTTTGCCTATACTTATCGTTTATCTGACTTTCCGCCTTGTTCCTTTTGTGAGCCGGCAAACCTTCAGCACGGAAACTTTGTCGACCAGCGAAGCTCAATTGCTAAACCAGTTTAAACCCAGAATCAAAGCCGGCTTCCAGTACCAAAAATTCACTACTCGAAAAATATTCGCATCCAACAATCAGAAAAAACCCAAGTATAAACTAGAAAATTTTAGACTTATACCCAAAGGTAGCATTTTTAGAATCTGAAATCTAACCAGAACAAGCATGAGCATAAAGTACTTTCAAGTATTCTTGGATTTTTGACTGTGACATGATCATTCAGAAATAAGATGGTACATAAAAACATCTCAAAAAAAACATTGAGACTAATACTTTTATTTCAATTTAAACATGTACACATATATGATTACAAAGAAAGAAATTTTAAGAATAAAAGGGACGTAGTTGAGCAATATTCCAAGGACGTTCTTTCTCATTCGGGTTTGTACTATCTGTAGCTCTCTTTCTCTTCTTAGTAGCATGTCTCTCTTTTTCTGGCCTTATATCAGTTAGGTAGTAAGAACCATTGTGCAATACTCGACTAACCATGAATGGCGCTTCCCATATAGGGGCAAGTTTGTGCTCTATTTTTTGCACTAGCCGAAGATCCAGATCGCCCTTTCTAGAAGACCGATTCCTGACTCTCTGACTATGATATTTGCATAACTTTTGCCGATAGGCTATAGATCTCTATTCAGCAACCACGCGAGCTTCCTATAGCATATCAAGGTCATCTTTTCAAGCAACTTCGGCATCCTCTTCAACATACACAGCGACTCGGGGAGAGGTGTGAATAAGATTACTCAGAAGAACAACTTCTGCACCGTGGAGCAAGAAAAAAGGTGTGTGTAGATCTATGGTGGTGTTCCCTATTCATGGCATATCTATCCTATAGGTGGAGGTTTGGCACGTGTGCTAGAAGGCTTACTTTTCTTGAGCATGCAACAAGCACATGTGGTGGCTCTAGGACAAGGCGAGCATGGTACATGTTGTTGGCACTTCTGGCGTTGCTTCTTGTACATGCTCGTGTGGCTCGGTGTAGTCCGATAATGTGCGTGCTGTTATATAATTCATCGGTGTTTCATTATAGATTACTCGAGAAGCTACGTAGAACCCATCTCCTCATTAAGTTGAGCTTGATAGGGAGGAGGCAAACTGGGAGAGTGTTGTGGTTGTGGGGATGAGAAAAGCCGGCTAGGTTTTGTGCTCCCTGTTTATATAAGAAACACATTAGTGTTGCATATGTTGGGCCTTAGTAGGCCAACCTATTCTACACATCGGGTGTGGTCTTTACAGGTTTAGTCTATGCATGGAGTGTTTTGTGCATGTCGGGGCCAACGAGTTGGTTGTTTCGGTGGTGTTAGGATAAAGGACGAAACTGCCTCAAGAGAATGTAGATGTGGCGTCGAGTAAGAGCTAGGATGGAAACGTGAGATCCTGCTGGCTTACCGATCCTTATCTGGACACTCTTTATCCCCCTTTTGCACGAGGTCTACCTGGTGGCCAGACTCAAATAGGACCGCCGAGTTAGCTAGTCTATTGGTTTTGGGACTGAAAGAGCGAAACTGTCGTGGAAGAATGTATATGCGGTAGCGAGTAAGAACTCAGACGTCAAGGAAATGTTCACTGGCTTATTGGTCCTTATCTAGCCACATCATAATGTCCATTCATGTAGGGTCTATTGTGTTGGCCAATCAGGTATATTGTGTTGTCCAGCCCTGAACAATGAACTTTTGTTTGAATCATTACAATTTTAGTTCCATTGTAGTGTGTATGTTTTCGCATTGTCCTGCCTGTACTTGGCACGATAGAGTCTACAGGCGTGGCGTGCGCCATGGAACCCATACTAGTTTTATTTATTTCATCATTGTTCTAACCATGTCTAACTAGGTATGATTATGTCTCTCATACACTTCATCACTCTATGTTGTTACAAGATGTGCAATTTTTGTAACAATTCCAAAACTCTTAGATGCTTGCGAAACTCATAACTCAAATATCCCCTTTATGATCTAATCATAAATACTTGTTTTTCTTGTTACTGTGATTTTCTATGTCATGATGAAACTCTTTGAACATGTTTCAACTATTTTATACTTCATTGTAATCAAATATATATACCCGTATATATCCATACAAATCATCAGTGAATGTATACGAAGTAGTAGAATCCACTACATGTGGCTACACATATGGACTATAGACATCAACATCTATGATCTCCAAAAGTTAGCTATGAACGAAGTTTCGGTCATTTTAGATAAGTCTCATAAGCATCAAATGACTTCAAAAATCCATCAGTATGGATTTTCTTTATTTGTTTCTCTCTATATGATCTAAACGGTGGTGTCAAAATTAAGTGCAATTCAAACCATTAGCCTTGCGGTGTTTAGTGTTAGTGTTATGATGTATGGATCACCCTCAAGATTTGTAATATAACTAATCCATCCATTATGGATCACAACTTTAAGTTTAACAACCATTGTTTTCTCATAAAGTTGGAACCATCTAACAATTAGTAAGCTTATAATAAATCTCAAAGGCTAGGTAAGATTCCAATGGCGAACACAATAACACTCTATTTTGTTCCTGGCATGCATCATCACCACATCATTTTGCTAGTTTCTTAGGCCATTGTAGTTCTTGCATTGTATTGTATGTCACTTCGTACCCACTAATCTGGTATCCAATACCCAAGAATTAAATTGTTAACCAACAAAGAATACATGTATAACTTGTAAATCATATGTATACTCCTCAGTTGGACATTGTTAGTCTTTCTTTTCTGCCATATACTTTTGCAATTTCTCTTTCAGTTTTTCCTCTCTTTGCAAAATAAGCATCCAACATCAATAGTGGCATCATCTTTACAGATACATAGTCCTAGGCATGTTAGTCCTATATTAGCACAGTTGGATTTACAATTTTGAAGTTAACATTTTATTCACTATCATCACATGACTAGCGTTCTTCTGAATTCACCTCTTAGCAATCTTTAAGTATAGTAAAAAATTATACTCAATCATCTTTGAACCAAGCAAGACTTTAGATATCAACTATCTTTTGCTCCCTACTTGTTTCTAAAACATTCCTTTCAGCTTCTAGAACACTTCGATTCTCAAAAAAACTTTTGAAGATTAAGTTTTAGGGAGGCAAGAATGATACTAAATACTAAATCGGAATCATTGCTTAAATTGCACGGAGCATAGGAGGGTTTATCAACAATTTGCAATTGGACTCAATCTTTAATTAATACACTCTAACAATACAGTGCAAGTCCGTAAAGTAATTACTAGATACATATAATTATTCTATCTTAGTTAACTAGCTAAGTGCAAAGGTTGATAACATATGCCTTTGACTACAACGAACAATGCAAAGACACTTAGATTCTTATTTCATGATTAATGGGTTACTCAAATTAACAACTTAGTTATGTTGTAACTCCCACGAAAATCAATATCCCTCATAAGTGATACATAGTGATTCAATATACGTGTCTTACTATCCAGACATAGATGTGAAACCTCATGCGGGGGAGTAAAACCAGTAGGTATTCATACAAATAATAACACTTTATGATTCTTATTAATCTTTTGATTACTCTGTTCCATACTCTAGGAGTTCTAGGTAGTATGTCAAGTGAACCTTACTACAGCAACAATGCAAATGATTCACATACACACTATAATCTTAGATGGGAACTCATGTGACATGATATGCACATCATGTTATGCGCTGCCTAACTTAGGGAGAACACTTTTACTCAATAATTTTAAGTGAGAGATCACCCTATTTATTACGAATACCAAAAACAAAAAATCAGCAAAGTATTAACACCACATGAAATTCATATAGTGATATGGTACAACACTTTGCGTCAACAATCTTTGCATCATCAACATCTTCCGGCACCGGGATATCTTCACCTCGCCATGGCATTGCATCTAGGTCCATCGTTGCTTGATCATCATCTCCACACCTTGTTCTTAAAATTATTGCTACTCTAGATAATAAAGTAAAAAATACGACTATTGCAACATTACTAGTCTTCTCCTCACGCCTCCAGGGCATAGCTTACAACCTAGAGCACTGACATGGTCAAAAAGCGTATTTAGCTCAATGCATGTTTATTAGACATAACGCCTGATGTATGATAGGCACGATTGTAACATCCCAGCATTAGAGCTTAGAAATAAGCTGAGATGTGGTGTGTGCATTGCATTCATGCATAGAAAATCCGAGGAATTTTCGCGCAAAACTAAAGAAGCTGGTGAGGGATCAGGATCTCTCTTGTTCTGATGGAAACATCTGGGCAAGTGCGATAGACTTCGACATGACCTCTACTTTATCTTTGTGTTTGAGGGGAATCATTTCATATTTGAAAATACAAATGATTAAATTGAATTCAAAATAAATTTGAATTCGATTATAAATAAAGAAATGAGTTATTGAATTCATTAATGTTATATAAATATTACAAGGAATAAATAAAACGAATAATATATAAGACTTAATAATGGAAAGGGATAATCTTTATTATTACATATATATAGTATTGTTGTTCTTTTACAATAAAAGAATGAAAGTAAATTACAGTAAACAAATAAATAGAAAAAGTAATTACATAAATGAAATAACTAAAAGAATTCTTTATTACAAAACAATATATATATCACAATGTCTTCTACTGATGAATAAGTAAATTACAAAAGAATAAAATAAAACCTATATCTAAATTCATCTTCACTTTCTCCATCTTCTAAATCTTTTCTTTCTATTTCTGGTCTTATACCTGCAAGCAAACAGATGGAAAAAAGAAAAATATAAGATGTGAAGGGGTTAGTTCTGACTGCTCTCAAAATTACAGTGTAATGCACTGTTTGTCTCATCATGGAGCTTAAAATTAAAGGGGCAAGTTTGACGAAGGCGAAATCTATTCTTATCATCAAAAATGGCCTCAGGCTTATGCATCACAGGCCTTATGGGGCAAGTTCACCAAGTTAGTAAATAGTAAAGGAAAAACAGTAATAACAGCCAGAAAATATCTTCACAGTTGAGCCGATCCACAAATAAAGGGTCCCACTTGCAAGCTTCTCACACAACAGCATGCAGATGTGCGTTGTCAACATAGTAGCAACCATAGGAAGCAGATAAGAAGGGAGTCCCAACCGTAGCCAAAACTACTAGCTAATATTTCCACCCTTTTTATCTCTACACAATAGCTAATCCATCTGTTCTTCTCAGAATCCCACAAGCCATTTCACAGCCATCTCAAGAACACAACCAAGAACATTATTTGTTCTTATCGGTCCATTATCAAAAATAACCACAACTCAACAGAGTTCATCAGGAAGGACAAGTTAGGATCAGTAGGAGGAAAAGGCACCAGTAACAAGGAGATCAAGTACATGGACAAAGATAGCTGGTTGATTAAGCGCATCAACAACAAGTTCTAGCAACTCACCCAACATCACTTTATTCTTTATTCCCATGATCAACCATAACATCTATTTTTATTAGCTTGCACCATCAGGATCAAAGTAAAATAAGGGGAAAGCATCCAAAATAATCAAATCCAATTACCTTGCAACTAGAACATGTCTAGGAGGATAGGAGGATTATTTCTCTCAGAACTGCAAGGGTTGCTATGCAGCATCATCACAGAGAATTTAAAAGTCATCAAGTAATATCAATTTTTAAATGAAATCTTGCCTCACCCTATGCATCATTGGCAGGGTCATAGCAGCAGGTCATGCTTATTAGATCCATTGTTGTGCACTCACGTCAAGGGGGCACCACAGCAGTAGATCTAATGACAGCAGAAGCCACTAAATTATTTACCACAACAGCAAGATCATCTATGAAGGACACAAGCTACAAGCCTTATACACAGAGGCTGGCCAACAACTCAGAGAGCCAACCCCACAATGTACTAATTAAATTAAATCATTTTCCTAGGGTAAACCACTAGAAATCATTCCAAGTAAAGCTTACTGCCATGTTGGCAGCACAAATATGTCAAACAATTCCATCTACAAGTAATAGCACATATACATAAATCATCTCAATAACTATTACAGAGTAGGGATTAAGGAGTATTAACCATAGCTCTACACAGCATCAGGATTGAATCCTGAGACTGAACACAAAGGTGCTTCATAGTCAAGCATCAGTAATTAACCAAGCAACACCAGTTCAGCAGAGAAGCATCCCAACTCAAGCCATAGCAGTGAACCACAACAAGAACGAATCCACACAATACCAACTAGGAAATTACAAAATGTTCTGTGACAAAGAACAGAGTGACAAAACATGCACAACAGAGTGGTTATCTGATAGAGAGCAGAGTAACAGATCATAATTTTATGTAAAACCCTAAATCTTGTACATTTAAAGACTATTTCCAAAACCATAACTTAAGTCTATAACAATACTTAAAAGTAAACTATTAACATTTAGAAAACTCTTTAAAACCCTAACCCCAAGATAAACCAACAATTTGAATAAATTTTAATCATCATTCACTTATAATAAAAGTGAATGTTATTTATCTCTTAACTATTCAAGATTTCAAACTTTAATAGATTATTAAAAATCATCTAAATTTTCTTTCCTTAAAAGATAAATTATATTCATAATAACATGTCATATTTAGATTTCATTCACTTAAACTGGAAGTGAATGATCTCATACTCTTAAACATTCTTATTATAAGGTTTAAAACTTATTAATACTTTTAAACACATCACACCCTAGATCTACTTATGTTTTAAAGTTAAATTTGGTACACCAATCATGCATAATGCCTAAATAATATTTATGTTTTTATAGTTAACTTTTGTCTATGCCAATTTAATTCATAAGGCATCTCAAACCCACGCTTATCAGATAAGCGCAAACAATATCGATCACACTCGATTAACCACAAAGATTGTTTAAACCTTAACAAAGAAATCTTTTCTTCAAAAGTTATTCATTTTGCCACTTCAAACAACAATCTTATAATAAATTATTTAACTCTTAACAACTTAATATAATAATTCCCATCATAATTACCAGATTGCAATTCACCTAAATCTTAGAATGTTATTATACTCCACTTATATACTATGCATGTTAAACACTTAAATGCTTTTTCCTTGTAAAGTAATCTTTTCCTAACAGGTTATTCTTTTAAGAAGCATTAAAAGTAATCCTTAAACACTTATTTAAAAGCTTTAATTGATTAATAATCTTGCTTAAGAAATCTTTTAAATACCATGCCCCATTTGAGTGCTTTAGTATTACATGCCATGTGTTATATTTATATATTGTTTCACGCACTCTCACAAGCCTTAATAAGAAGCACGAATGTGAGACTGATATAAAAGTACAACACATTCCAAAGAACTCATCACAAACTCCAAACCCTAGATTAGATAAAATTATTCCGGGAATTTGCGTTTATCAAACTAGATTACATTACTTATGCATAATTGCATCTTGCGTCTTTAAACATTAGTCCTTACCAGACCAATGATATTACTTTCAGAATTTGGATCTTCTAATGTCCTGAAGACCGTGAGTGCATAATCTTTCAATCACAAAAGGCAAGTTCACAACTTGCTCATGTCCTTTGATTATTTTCTATGAAATGCTTGTAACTCAAATGTTGTCATCACCTGCCTTTCAAAAAGGTCAGAAAACACTATTTTCATAATAATTTGATTATGGATTATTTACCAAATGGTAATAATCTACTGATATAGTTCTAGTGGTAAAGGAACATAATATCTAGGACTTAACAACCAGTGTCGCCAGTAATTCTAGCACCGTATATTACGCGTTAACCATGAGATTTGGAATGGGATAGAGAAGTCAGCTGGATCTTCTTCCTTTCGCATGGATGGATGACCTTATCGTGAGGCTGTTGATTTCTCGTGGAGTGTCTAGAGAATCCAGCACATGGGTGGGACCCCTTAGTTCCCCGCGAGCTAGGTTTCTAGATTATCTGTGCATAGATGTCTTGGTCAAGGTTCACCATAGCTGATGGTGACCGCCAGACAGAGCTGCTTACAGAGTCTTTGAGAGGCTACCCAAAGAGTAACCGTGGTAGTCCGTCTTGGGGGATCGTGTCTTCATGTGGGGTCATGGAGAAGGGCACTGATTGTCTTGGATCTTAGGTTGGGCCTCAAACCATGGAAGTTTGAACGGGGACATACTCCTGGCCGTGTAATAAAGCTTAAGGTCTCTCATGGGAAAAGTGACGCACCTCCGTAGAGTGTAAGAATTGTGACATGTTACTCATTGTTCCGGGAAGGAGCTACGAACGCGGCAGGAAAGGAACCCCACAAAGGTTCTGGTCAACCTATGAAGGCTGTCAGACATAGTTTTCAGAATAAAAGCAACCTCTGAAGAAATGTTTACGAAAACCTGCATTGCCTACGACCTATGGTCTATGGCTGTAGAGATAGTGCATCATACACTCCTTTTAGTGAACTTCCTGAGTACGCTCGTACTCAACCGTACCTTCTTAACCATTGCTAGGTCTTAAGCCATTGAAGACAACGTCAACATCAACTTATGCTCAAGAAACCATCATCAGCAGCTCAAGTTCTTCAATAGAGTCAATGTAGTCAACATATACATCAACATAAGTGAAGACAAAGTTCCTGACTAGATAGGAGTAGATACTCTAGCCATAAAACCTACTTTTGTAGAGAATTGCATTAGTGCAGTTGCAAGCCAAATAGTTTAGATACTAGTCTTAGTCTCTAGATAGTTCTAACTTATTATTTCTGGTTCTTCTTTGTAAGAAGTTTCTTTCTCTCTCTTTAACCTAGAGTGTTCTCTGGATCTTATGTAAAGAGTTGAGTTGTAACCTATAGTCATGTCTTGGACCTGCTGTGTTTCTGTTGTACCACTCTGATGGATGTAATACTAGTTAATGGTGTTTCATTGGTGTTATGTCAACGACTATAGTGTACTACATCATGCAGTGGTATGCTGGGTCACCGCAACAATGACTAATAGTAAGGTTGAAACACAGCGAGGCAATAAAGGAAAGTAAAAACACATGGCGATTCTGCCAGGATACATGTAAAAAGTATATCCATCATTGGAGCCCGGTGCTACGTGTTCGACAACATTGTGAGTGCGTATGTAGAAGAAGCTGGAAACATTGCATAAAAAACATTATGAGTTCATAGGCTATATCGTTGATTGACGCAACATGTTTAGATAGCCAGGAACACATCATCATGCTAACCAACCACATGTGCAGCAAAGCAAGACCGCACCCTAAGCCCCCCTAAGGTGAGCACTTGTATTAGTACGTGGCTCTAATGTAGGACCGATAGACAAAAGATATCGAGTAGGAGGATGGAAATAAAACATGGCACGCAACATGTGTACATGCATGCGATAATTGGTCAGTGTGCCATGTATAGTTTCTAGCCGCTACATCAAAGGTGATCGATATACAGGTCAACAAGAAAGGATGTCGCTCTGTGTTCAAACCTATCGTCAGTCAACAGTTGTCGACAACTCTGTTCAGACCCCTTTCGAGTTTCACGCAAACAAACCTGATTATTACAAAGGAACAGATTCGATTAGAAAGATATGCACCACAAAAGCACCTATTTTTACTATAACACTAACCCAGAAATGAAGTGATGATTTTATCTAGTTATGTTGATTACAACCTTAAGTATATTACAAAGGCAAAAATCTAGTTATAAAGCACTGGTATGTGAGTATCATGTGATGATGATCATTTATTGATTTACCTGATTACCAACCTAAATATTACAAAGCCAATATTGTTGAATGTCCTAGTACTACTATTCATTGTCATGTTGGATGCCCTACTACTACTCTTTGCTATCGGAATAGTTGGAAGAAGCCAACATATCGTCCATGCTTGTAAGCACGAGCGGCTACCTACACTCTCATATTGCATCATCCACATTTGTGGATAACTTAGCGGTTAGGCTATCAACCAGCTGGAGGGAAGAGTCAGAGAGAGATGTCCTAATGCACCCTGTGCGTTTCTCGTGGAAAGACTTGTGCCGACTCGTTGCACTTGTACCAGGTGACAGTGCTGAGATCCCTTATAGGCTTCATATTGTCAGCGTATCTGCTTTTCTTGTTTCATTTGCCCTTCTTGTTTTCTGGACAATGTGACACAAAATGTCCTGACTCGTTACAATTGTAGCACAACAGCTGGCTAGTATCCCTTGCATTGGAGTTGTGGTAGTTCTTACTCTTCCTATGTCTCTCTAAGGCTAGGAGATTTCTTAGCTCTTCTACCTCATATTTCATCACAAATTCAGGAAATCTTTCTCGTTTTTGGAGCAGTCACTCGATATATGACCTTCTTCTCCACATGAGTAGCAGCACTTTGTGGTGACATTGGATGCGGCCTTATGAGGCATGACTCTAACTTTGGCCTCTGCCACAAATCTTGATTCTTCTTGGGTCTTGTTGAGGGCTTGATACATTCCATCCTGACTCCTTTACTCACTTGTTGTACCATGGGGTAAAGGTGAAAACCAATAGGGACATGAACTTTCCCTTCACATAGAAAGCAAGTGACTTGGGATGTGGGGTACTCTCCAGCTAGATGGGACACTGATCCGGATGGTCCCTGTAGCTGTGTCCTAAATCTCCATAGAATTTGCAAGCTCGAAGTTCCTTCAGAACATCTTCTTCAGTCGTTGATGCTTGGGCAATGGAACAATGTCGTAATTTTACTTTATTGAACTCCTCCCAAGTTATTTTTATGTTGTAGATGGTTTCATGCATCCTCCACCAAGTTGCATGATCCAAATTCACATCATCTATCATATGACGGGTTGCCTTGCTAAAATATTCAATGTACTCCACAATACTATGCATTCCTTTGCGTAGATTGTAGAATCCTATTTGACGTGAATTCGTGACTAAAGATGAAATATGTGCATCACCGAATGCTTTCTGAAACATGCCCCATGTTGCTTGTACTATGGGGTGAGTGACTTGATAATTGTGCCACCACTTTGCTACAGGTCCTTCGAATAAGTGAGTGGCAAACTTTACCTTCTCTACATCTATGCAACCAACGGTCACTAGGCTCTCGTTCACTCTTTGCAACCAATTATCTGCCACAGTAGGCTTAGATAAGCTTGAGTATGCTGGTGGTCCGAGCCTAAGAAAATTGCTGAGTAGGTCCTGTTGAGGCAATGGGTTGTTGTTATTGATCTGGGTGGCCATGAATTACATCATCACTTGCACTAGATATGCTTATGCTTCCATGAGCTTCTCCATCTTAGTGGATTGTCGACGGGTGACATCTATTGGAACAGCAACGAGTTATAGATAGAAAGAATAGATAAGTATTACTACCCATAACTATATGAAACAATCAATTGACACACAAGCAAATAATCATTACAAACAACACTCAACCAAAATAAAAAAATTGCATTCCAGAAGTTTTGTTTTACTGGCATACCGTCCAGAAAATAGTTTTCCTTTGATAAAATTTAGTTTGGGGGTGAACCTATAGTCTCGAAAGTAATGGACATAATCTGTCCTAAAACTACAGTTGTGTTCACAAATTTTTTTGGGCACAGTAAAATTATCAGGAATTGTTTATGATTTTTTCCTTATAGTACGGAAAATTATGAACTAGATCCTAAAATGTGACCTCAATCTGAGTTACCAGTAAAATATGAAAAATCGTGTAGTACAATAGGTCAGGCAGAAAACTGTAGCGAAATTATCATGAATTTTCAATCGAAACCTTGGGTTATCAAATAGCACAATCTAAACACAATAAACCAACTTATCACACAAGTTCTTGCGATGATCGATTGCTAGACCTAAATGAAATCTTATCAAAACTATATGGTGGACATCATCTAACTATTCTCTAATCTTGCATTTCCTCGAACAAGTGTTCATCTACAAGTTTTAAACAAGATGAGATTAGAAAAGTGAGATCTAGAATTACAAGAATCTAATAATTACAAAATTATGAGTTCATTGCTAGAGAGAGCCTTCCTTCTATGTTTTTGAAAGAGAAGAGTGTGGGAATTGAAGTGATAAGAAGATACTAGAAATAATTGTAAGAAGAGAATAGATAGAATGAAATAGAGCTTATAATTTCTTATGGCTTTCCTATTCCAATCCTAGGTCATGATCCTACAGTCAACACACTCCTCTAATACCATCATGTAACACCCTGTCCTGATAAGGCTGAGTTCCTATGTATAGTGTCAATCCCTGGATCGGTTCACTAGCACACAGAGTACACTTGAATACCAAAGAATTTAACGGTGCATCATTATTACATCGAATGATCCAGAATTTGCAATTATTACATAATGCTTATCTCAAACCTAGCTCAAAACATCATGCATCATACGAAAGCATATATAAATAATAGGCTCCATCTTCAATTGTACCATAGGGGAACAACTGCTGAGTGGAGGGTCGCAACCTATAAGATCAATCAGAATAGTCAAAATAACCTCCAACATAAAAGGTTGCAGCTAGGGAAATGAGTATATCCCGGTGCCAAATCTGGCTGGATGTCATCTTTGGCACGCTCGCAAACTTTTTGCAAGAACTCCTTGAGCGAAGTGGTCGACTGGCCCTCGCAGTACCACACCATCCTTGGATGTGTCGCATTCGCGAGGTTCATGGCGGTCCCGCACTATGCATACCTGTAGATGAAGATGCCAGGACCAAATGGCATTATCACCGTCAACGGAAGCTTCACCAAATCCGATAGCTATGATAGGAAATTCAACAGAATCTCTGAATCCTTCGGCATGCAAGAAGAACTAGAGAGGCTCAAGGAGTCGATAGAAAATAGTCTTCCTCCTGTGAGCAAAAAGAATACAACAGACTAGTCTTTCGACTCGTCGGTGAACATCAAGGCGGTCCAGTTCCACCCAACAGACCCAACCAGAATGGGACTCATCACCAACAATTTGAGTCCTGCATAGGAACTCACTGAAAGGCCCACCTTTTGTCGACTAAGGGGGGGGGGTGAATAGGAGACTACCAATTTTAATCTTTTCTTGGAATTTTAGGCTTTGCACAAAGTAAAGTTCACTAGAGATGCAACTAGATGAATATCCTATATGGCAAACAATACGATAAGTAAACAAGACAGTAATTGCAAGAACTAAAGGAGTGGAACAAAAGAACCAGCAAGGGGACACGGAGATGTAATTCCCATAGTTCACTTCCAAGGAAGCTATGTCTACGTTGGAGAGGTGTTGGGGCCACACAAGGTCACCTGAGCACCACAAAGGCCTCACCTTCTTCTCCGGTGAGCACCACCACAAAGGCAGCCTCACAATCCATTAACCGGTGACCTTGAAGGCGCCAACCGAAACCTTTACAACAAGGTTGAGGGGAGACTCCACAACTCAATTGGAGACCCTCAATGACACCATCAAGCTTCACAACAATTGCCCCAGCTCCGAGGATGCCCTACACCATCTAGGGTTCAAGAACCCAAGAGTAACAAGATCCACGAAGGATGGGTGTGGGAAATCACGATGCCTTTGGTGGAAGTGTAGATCTAGGTCACCTCTCCCAATCCCCAAAAGATCAAGAGGTTTGAGTGGTAGGGAGAGAGATCTAGGCAAGTCAAGCTCTTGTATTAATGGAGGAGAGAGAAAACGAAGAGATAAGGCAAGAGGAGGAAGAAGGGGGCCTTAAATAAGCCTTTCCCAAACCGGCATTTTCAGCCCAGCCCCGACACAACTGGTGCTACCGGTGGCGGGCCGGCAGTTCTGGTGAACGGACCACCAACAGCTCGAAGACACCCATGGAACGTTCAGGTTGACCAGTCAGAGGGCCCCCACGAGATGAGAGGAACTAGCGGTCCTAGTTCCGGTCCAACTACCGATAATTAGGCATTTCAAGGCAGAATCATATCTGAGCCACAAATCCTAGTTGTCGGAACTTGGTCCAGAACTATGGCCGGAAGAACCGTGTCGGCAGAGGGTGGCCGGTACTACCGGAAAGGGGGCGGTACTACCGCTCAAGGGGAGAGGGGCTAGACAATGCAGGATCTGGCCGGTACAACCGATCCAAGTTCTGGTGCTAATTCCGACAAACAGGCAAAAGAATACGGAAATATTACTAAGCTGAAATTTGGTTTGCCGGAAGTAGGACCGGAACTTATGTCAGAAGTTCCGCTCGATCAGCCCTGAAAACTCCCTTGGGCAGTACTACCGCCGCTTGGCCGGTACTACCGGTCAGGGCAGAAAACACTCGAACACTACAGGGAACTCTCTCTCAAAGGAAAACTAGGAAGGCTATGCATGTGCAGATATGTGATGGCTCAAAATATATCGAGCTCGTTGGGAACCCCAACAGGAAGATTTGATGAGAACAGCAGTAAGTTTTCCCTCAGTTATGAAACCAAGGTTATCGAACCAGTAGGAGCAAGAAAACAACTGCAATGTGTTGTTTCCAACTTGGAATCCTACACAACACAACCATAGAACTTTTCCCCAACTTACAGTGAGGTTGTCAATCTCACTGGTTTTGCTGAAAACAAAGGATTAAACGTATTGTGTGGAAGATAGTAATTGCTTGTAGAAAGTAAATAGTAAATAGTAGATGGTAGATTGATGGTAAAAGAATTGACCGGGGTCCATAGTTCACTAGAGGTGATTCTCCTTAAGATAGATAACATGTTGGGTGAACAAATTATAGTGGGGCAATTGACAGACACCGAGAAAGCATACATGCATATACTAATCATCTTGACTGCTATGAAACTTGATTGGGCATTACAACATTATACAAGACCGTAATCCAACTGCATCTATGACTAATAATCCACCTTCAGGTTATCATCCGAACCCCCTCCAGTATTAAGTTGCAAGCAACGGATAATTGCATTAAGCAAAGTGTGTAAAGTATACAATACGATTTCCCCATGGACAAAGGATTGTTTTTTTCTCCCTAGTAGAAACATCACATCTAGTACCTAAGAGATTCCTTTCACTTCCCCAAATTACTAGAGGCATGAACCCACTATCGAGCATAAATACTCACTGTTGGAGTTGCTAGCATCTACTTGGCCAAGATAGCTACTAACAACGGAAAGCATGCAAGATCACAAATAACATAGACATGATAGAATCAATAATCAATATGAAATAGCATCTCAATATCCATCGGATCCTTGCAAACACAACATGTAAGATTACAAATAGATGATCTTAATCATGAACGGAGCTCACAAGATCTAAACATCATAGCACAAAGGAGGAGAACCAACCATCTAGGTACTACATGGACACGTAGTCCAAGGATGAACTACTCAGACATCACACCGGAGGCAGTCATGGTGATGAAGAAGGCCTCCAGGATGATCTCTCCCCTCCGACAGGGTGCTGGGAAGAGCTTCAGATCCCTCCCGGTCTAGGTATGGAGATGACGGCGGCTAATGATCTTGCGTGGAATTTTGATCAGGTCCTTAGGGTTTACGTCACAGGAGGCTTTTATAGGCGGAAGGGCAAGGTCGGTGGAGTACCATGGGGCCCACACCCCCTAGTGGCGCGCCCCTAGGCCGCGCCGCCACCAGGTGTGGCCGCCCTGGTGCGCCACTTCATCTCCCCTCCGGACTCCATGTTGCTTCGGGTAAAATATTGACTTTGGCTTTTGTTCGGTCCAATTCCGAGAAAATTTCCTTACTAGCTTTTCTGAAACCAAAAACAGTAGAAAACAAGCAACTAGCAATGTGGCATCTTGTTAATAGGTTAGTTCTATAAAATGTATAAAAACACCTCAAAGTATGAACAAAACATAAGAAATTAGATACTAAACAAGCATGGAACATCAAAAATTATAGATACGTTTATGACGTATCAACATCCCCAAGCTTAACTCCTGCTCGTCCTCGAGTAGGTAAGTGATAAAAAAAGAATAGTTTTTGAGGTGACATGCACCATCACAGTCTTGATCACAGTATTTGTAAAACATTGATAGCTGGGATCATAGTACTCTAGCATAGACATGAAAGATATAGTTCTAACAATAAGACATAGTAACTATGTTGTAGCATTAAAAGGTACAAATAGAAGATTCATGAATAATAATTCTTTCAAAGACGTTTGTTTGTTTCACAGATAGAAAACATAATGAGAGTGGTATTTAGCTTGTCCCTCGTAGAGTAGCAAAACATAAATGCATAGGACACCTTCAAAGTTCATAAGGGTGACTAGATACAAATAGTTTAAGAGCAAGCAATATCAAAGTTATGGATCAATCAACAAGCTTTGGGACAATGCATATTAAACTAAGAATGACCACTATGCTCTCTCAATAGGTGCATAAATATAGAAGATGGAGACTCATAAAAGTAAAAGAAAGGCCCTTCATAGAAGGAAGCAGGGATTCAAGTTTCATAAAGAGCTTCCAAAAATTATGGTACTTATTAGCTTTCAGCTCTCATTGCCCCTATCATAAGCATCTTTAGGTGATTAAGGTTAAATTGAACAAATATGAGGATATTCTTGAAAAGTTATAAGCTGAAAATCTCATGCCCCTTGCTTACGAGTACCGAATCTCATGCTACTCACCTTTAGTCACAAGTAAGTTCTTGTCATTGTAAGTACATGTGTATCATAGAGAACTGCCAACGGGGTACCCCTTGCCCGATGATACAGAAGATTCTCCATATCAAAATGACAAGGCAAGCAGACAATGAGCATCTCAGCGATCCTTTTATTTTCTATTTGCATAGGGATTTCCCTTTTTTAGGATGCTTCATAGATTGCTCACTATGGTTATGCTGCACGTTTCCACCATGATTAGGCATGGCCTAGACTAGCCGCTCAGGCGTTTCTCTAACACATATACAAACTCCAAGAGCCTTACAAGCTCCCCTTTCATTTCACACCGCCGAGATCCATAAGCAAAAGAACATGATATCAACTAAATAAAGTGCAATGTTGAAAGCATTCCCCATGGTAACATGGTTCTGCTAATTCACAACTTACAAAACGCAAGCATATACGCAACATAGATGGGCACAATGGTTCAAGTTTATTAAGTGCAAGTCAGTAAAGTGTGCCATCAAGTTCATGAGAGCTTTAATCACTAATTTTCACATAACAAGTTTAATTCGGAAGGTAGATAAAAACATGAATATACTTGGAATAGCAATAATGCTACTAGGTAGGTATGGTGGACTCTTTGGAATAACTTGGTTTTATTTGGAGTTGGATGCATGAGTGGAACTCATACTTGGTACATGTGGAGGCTAGCAAAAGACTGGGAGCGACCAACTAAGGGAGCAATAATGGCCATAATCATGCAAAGCGACAAAACATTATTAATTAAAGCATAAAGTGATATTACGAGTCGAAAACTAAATGATCATCGAGGCTATGGTGACTTGGTATAGTCTTAGCATGGTGTGAGCATGCGCCAAGTCAACCCAAATAAAGCATTAAAGGAGAATACCACAATATTATGCTTTAATATGCTAAAACAATGCATGATTCTTTCAAGGCACATTAAGCAATCTCAATTGTTTGTAACAAGTCATGCTACAGCAATAATCACTAAGCATAAATTCATAGCAATATCAAACATGACATGATAAAGTCTAGGCCACAGTCAAAACAAGACTCCTTTTATACCACTTATAAGCATGAACTTGCCTACTCTTTTCCAATCCAAACCAAATTATTTGAAAACTAATGTATGAATGAGGGGGTCCAACCAATTTATTTAAGAAAACTAAGCAAAGGAAAACTAAAAACAAAAAAGAAGACGCTCCAAGAACAACACAATTGTGCATGAAACAATAAAAATGAAGTGTTTTGGAAGAAAACCTGAGAGTTTTATTGCTGAAGAAGGGGATGCCTTGGGCATCCCCAAGCTTTCACGGTTGTACTTATTGAATATTTCTTGGGGTGACACGGGTGGCATCCCCAAGCTTGAGCTTTTTTCCATGCTTCATCTCATCACATTATTCTTTCCTACACTTTAAAATTTCCTTCATACAAAACTTCACACAATCTTCATTAGCAACATTAGTGTACTTAAGATAATAAGTCTTTAGGTTCAGTTTCAACACAAGTAAAATTTCCATTAAAAACACATGATACTGTAGCAATTCCTTTTTAAAAGTTCCATAATTTGGCAAGAACTCAAAGAGAAAGAGATTAAGAAGCAAATGCAAATAATGGCAGAAATCTGTCAAAACAGACTAGCAGGTAAAAACCTTTTTTTGAAGACCATCTGTTGCTCAAATCGAAAAGTGTTAAACTAACGAAAGTTAGATAACAACCTGGGGCAGAAGCACAAAGAATTAAAACTCAATCAGACATACAGACATTTTTCACGAATTTTTACAGCAAAGCACAAAAATCTGTTTCGGGACAACAACTTTCGCAAGCATTATTTCTCTCTCATTAGAGGTTACTCTTGGTACAAAAACCACACAAAAAGGATAAGGAGAGGTTTTACAGAGGAAATAACTTAAAGACTCAACAAAATAAAAATGTATTGACTAAAAATTTGGGTTATCTCCCAATAAGTGCTTTTCTTTAACGCCTTTGAGCTAGGCATAAGAAGCAAGAATCAAGTATTCTGAAATGAAAAAGCATTAAGACCAAATTTTGTTTAAATAGGAGAGTCAAAAGGAATATTCTCTCTATTTATAGGGAAGTGTTTTATACCTTTCTTGTGTAGGAATTGATATTTAATGGTGCCTTCTTTCATATCAATAATGGCACCAACAGTTCTAAGAAAAGGCCTTTCCAAAATAATAGGACAAGAAGCATTGCATTCAACATCCAAAATATAGAAATCAACGGGGACATAGGTATTGTTAACCATAATAAGAACATCATTAATACTCCCCATGAGATTATTTTTAGCATTATCATCAACTTGGACATCTAAATAACAATCTTCCCATGGTGGCAAATCAAGCATTTCATAAATCTTTCTAGGAATAATAGAAACACTACTATCAAGATCACATAAAGATTTGAGATCAAAATCATTCACTTTCTTATTAATTATGGTTCCCAACCATCTCCTAATTTCATAGGGATAGAAGCTTTATGTTTCATCTTTTCTTCTTTAATTTATATGAGAGCATCAGTAATGTGTTTTGTAAAGACCATATTCATAGCACTAGCATTAGGACTTTTATCAAGATTTTGTAGGAACATAATTACTTCAGAGATATTGCAACCATCAAGATTAAAATCATAATTACCATCCAAGGTGGTAGAGCCATTGGTTTTAGGCATTGTTGCAAAAGGAATGGGGACTTCACATGGTTTGCTAGCATCAACATTAGTGGTGGTGATAGTAAAAATACTACTATTTCTAGAAATTTCATCTTATCTTTCCCACTTAGCATGCAATTCAGCTAAAAGTCTAACATTTTCATCAATTCTAACTTGTATGGCATTAGTAGCAGCAAAGGCATTTTCTATGGTTTCAGGTTTAGCAGCCATTTTATTAATCAAAGAGAATTGTGCTTCAGAAAAAGATGATATATTTCTTTTAGCATTAGAAAGTTTTTCCTAAATAGTTTTATTGAAAGCAGTTTGTTTAATAATAAAATCTTTAAGCATGACTTCAAGTTCAGAGGTTGCACTCCTATCGTTGTTGTAGGAATTTCCATAAGCATTACCATTATTGGGAGGATATGGCCTATAATTATTATTACCAAAATTATTCTTGTAGGCATTGTTGCTAAAATTATTATTTCTAATAAAGTTCACATCAACTTGCTCTTCTTGAGCAACCAAAGAGGCTAAGGGAACATGATTTGGATTAATATGAGCTTTCCCATTAACAAGCATAGACATAATAACATCAATTTTATCACTCAAGGAGGAGGTTTCTTCAACATAATTTACCTTCTTACCTTATGGGGCTCTCTCACTGTGCCATTCAGAATAGTTAACCATCATATTATCAAGGAGCTTTGTTGCAGCACCCAAAGTAATGGTCATAAATGTACCTCCAGCAGCAGAATCCAGCAGATTTCTTCAAGAACAATTCAGTCCTGCAAAAAAGGTTTGGATAATCATCCAAGCAATCAGTCCATGAGTGGGACAATTCTTTACCAAAGATTTCATTCTATCCCAAGCTTGAGCAACATGTTCATTATCAAATTGTTTAAATTTCATTATTTAACTTCTCATAGATATAATCTTAGCAGGAGGATAGTATTTCCCAATGAAAGCATCTTTGCATTTAGTCCAAGAATCAATACTATTTCTAGTTAGGGATAGCACCCATTCTTTAGCTTTTCCTCTCAAAGAGAAAGGAAACAATTTAAGCTTAATAATATCTCCATCTATCTCCCTATGTTTTTGCATCTCACAAAGTTCAACAAAGTTATTAAGATGAGCAGTAGCATCTTTAGTACCAACACTAGAAAATTCTTCTTTCATAACAAGATTGAGCAAAGCGGGTTTAATTTCAAAGAAAGTAGCTTCAGGAACAGGTGGAGCAATAGGTGTGCACATGAAATCATTGTTGTTGGTGCTGGTGAAATCACACAACTTAGTATTTTCAGGAGTATTCATTTTTTGTGTTTTTGATAAAAGAAACAAGCAAACAAAGCAGAAATAAACTAAGCAAAACAAAAAACAAAGTAAAGAGATTGGTTATGAAGGACTCCCCTTATGAAGTTGTCCTTGACTCCTTGGCAATGGAGACAGAAAAAAGGCTTGATGGCTCAAAATATATCAAGCTTGTTGGGAACCCCAAGAGGAAGGTATGATGAGCACAACAACAAGTTTTCCCTTAGTTATGAAACCAAGGTTATCGAACCAGTAGGAGCAAGGAAACAACTGCAAGGTGTTGTTTCCAACTTGGAATCCTGTACAACACAACCACAGAACTTCAGCCCAACTTGTAGTGAGGTTGTCAACCTCACCGGTTTTGCTGAAAACAAAGGATTAAATGTATTGTGTGGAAGGTAGTAATTGCTTGCAAAAAGTAAACAGTAAATAGTAAATAGTAGATGGTAGATTGATGGTAAAAGAATGGACCAGGGTCCATAGTACACTAGAGGTGATTCTCCTTATGATAGATAACATGTTGGGTAAACAAATTACAGTGGGGAAATTGACAAACACCAAGAAAGCATACATGCATATACTAATCATCTTGACTCCTATGAGATTTGATTGGGAATTTCAACATTATACATAGATTGTAATCCAACTACATCTATGACTAATAATCTACCTTCAGGTTATCATCTGAACCCCCTCCTGTATTAAGTTGTAAGCAACAGATAATTGCATTAAGCAAAGTGTGTAAAGTAAACAATACGACTGCCCTATGGACAAAGGATTGATGTTTTCTCCCTAGTAGCAACAGCACATCTAGTACCTTAGAGATTCTTGTCACTTCCCTAGATTACTAGTGGCATGAACCACTATCGAGCCTAAATACTCCCTCTTGGAGTTGCTAGCATCTACTTGGCCAAGATAGCTACTAACAACGGAAAGCATGCAAGATCACAAATAACATAGAAATGATATAATCAATAATCAATCTGAAATAGCATCTCAATATCCATCGGATCCTCGCAAACACAACATGTAAGATTACAAATAGATGATCTTGATCATGAACGGAGCTCACAAGATCTAAACATGATAGCACAAAGGAAGAGAACCAACCATCTAGCTACTACATGGAACCATAGTCCCAGGATGAACTACTCACACATCACACCGGAGGCAGTCATGGTGATGAAGAAGGCCTCTAGGATGATCTCTCCCCATACGCACACATACGCACACTCAACATAATATCTGGTCGATATGCAGAAAGATGGAGCAAAGAACCAATCATTGAGCGATAAAGCTTTTGATCCACATCCTTATCCTTGGGATCAAGATCAAGATTAACCTTTGTGGGCATGGGAGTTTTTACTCCATTTACTTGATCAAGATTGAACTTCTTAAGCATATCTTGGACATATTTGGATTGGTTGATGAAGGTTCCTTTCCTCAATTGCATGACTTCAAAGCCAAGAAATAATTCCAACTCCCCCATCATAGACATCTCAAAGCGGTCGGTCATGAGCTTAGCAAAATCCTCATTAAAAGCTTTGTTAGTAGACCCAAAGATAATATCATCAACATAGATTTGGTAAATGAACAAGTTTCCTCCAACTTTCTTAGTAAAAAGAGTGGGATCAATGAGGCCTACTTTGATACCACGGTCTAACAAAAGCTCTCTAACGCACTCATACCATGCACGTGGGGCTTATTTGAGACCATATAGTGCCTTATCGAGTTTGTAGACATGGTCTAGGAAGAGGGGATCCTCAAAGCCCGGAGGTTGCTTGACATACACCAATTCTTTTAAGGGACAATTAAGAAAAGCACTCTTCACATCCATTTGTTGCAATTTAAAGTTATCATGGGTAGCATAAGCAAGAAGCATGCGAATGGATTCTAGATGAGCAACGTGAGAATAAGTTTCACCATAGTCTATGCCCTCAACTTGAGAGTATCCTTGGGAAACTAACCTTGCTTTGTTGTGGACTACTATACCATTAGCATCCCTCTTGTTCTTGAAGATCCACTTGGTCCCAATCACATTTTGACAATCTTTTGGTCTCTTAACAAGTTACCACACTTTGTTCCTCTTGAAGTTGTGGAGTTCTTCATTCATAGCATCAAGCCAATCATCATCTTCAAGAGCTTCGAAGACCTTTTGGGGCTCAACATGAGAAATAAAAGCATGATGTGAACTAAAAGAGGTTAGTTTTCTCCTAGTAGTAGAGCCCCTATTGAAATCTCCATAGACATTATCAAGGATATGGGCATCTTTGATGAGCTTGGTGAGATGGTATGCTTAACGGCGGGCTTGGGTCTCAAGACGAGATTCTTGAGCAACCACTTGGTCATCACCATGGTTCGAGTCCCTGCCTTGACTATATGCACGAACTTGATCACTATCTTCACCAACATCAAACGTAGGAGAGACATCATCATTTGGTGGAGAGACATTAGCTTGGCCTTGGTCATTGGTAGCTTGACCTTCTTGAACTTGACCTTGCTCATCATTGACTTGAGGGGCTTCACTATCTTGGTGAGTTAGGGCTTGATCGACTTGAGGTAGACTTGACCTTGGAGAGTCATGGACATGAAGATCTTGAGAAGATCTTGGAGAACCTTGAGAAGCAATAAGTTGACCTTGAGGTGCAAGATGGTCTTGTGAAAGTGAAGGCTCCGCTTGAGTGGAGCTTGGTCCTTCTCCTTCGGCCATAAGGGGATCCTCAATGGGGCGGAAGAATCCCACACCCATTCTTCTTATGGCTTGGGGAGGAATTTCATCACTTCGATCACGAACACTGTCTTGCCTCACAAGAAACTCATGATCTTCATCAAACTCGACATTGCTAGATTCTTCAACTCTTCCTGTTGCTTTGTTGTAGACTCTGTAGGCATGGGATTGATTTGAGTACCCAACAAAGATCCCTTGTTGAGCCCTAGACTCAAACTTTGACAAGAGGACACCTTTCATGAGAAGGAAACATCTACAACCAAACACCCGAAAGTACTTTACATTTGGCTTGCATTCGGTGAGAAGTTCATATGGAGTCATGTTTGTCTTTTTGTGTAGGTAGAGGCAATTGGTTGCATGGCAAGCGGTTGAAATTGCTTCATCCCAAAAATTATATGGAGACTGGAATTCCGCCAACATGGTCCGGGTCGTGTCCATCAAAGTACGGTTCTTTCTTTCGGCAACACCATTTTGTTGAGGGGTGTAAGGAGTTGAATATTGATGTTTGATTCCCTCATTGCTAAGAAACTCATCCAACGTGTAGTTCTTGAACTCGGTGCCATTATCACTTCGACTGGTGAGGATGGTAGCATTGTGTTTCCATTAAACTTGATTGGCAAAGTTGATGATGGTTTGTTGGGTCTCGATCTTGAACTTGAAGAAGTAGACCCAATTATATCTCAAGAAGTCATCAAAAATCACCAAACAATACTTCTTCCCCCCAAGTCTATCATGAGAGGGAGGCCCAAAGAGATCCATGTGGAGAAGCTCAAGGCACTGTTGGGTGGTGATTTTATTAAGGATCTTGTGAGGCTTCTCATGCATCTTTCCTTCAATACAAGCCCTACACACATGATCTTTGGCAAAGGAAATATCTTTTAGTCCAAGGATGTGCCCCCCTATGTAGAGACTTTGCAAAGACTTCATGTTTACATGGTATAGGCGGCGATGCCACAACCAGCCCACATTGGCTTTTGCATAGAGACATATAGCATGTGTAGAGGGCTTTCCGGAGAAATCCACTACATACAAGTCATGCTCTATGTATCCAACGAAAGCCACCATGAGAGACTTTCTCCACATGAGGACCACCGAGTGCTCATTAAAGAAGGATGAAAGACCCATAGTAGCAAGAGCACGAACGAAAAGGATATTGTAACCAAAGGTTTTGATAAGCATGACATTAAGCAAGGATACATTTGGGGTTACCACCACCTTACCAAAACCCAATACCCGTGAGCTTGTTTTATGGCCTTAGGAGACCATAGTACTGGCAAAATTAGGCCTAATCTTCGACATGATAGACTTTCTTCCGGTTATATGGCTTGTAGCTCCACTATCAAGCACCCATTTTGCACCACCGAAAGCAAAGTCCTACAATAAAATCAAGCTTTGGTTTTAGGTACCCATTTTGCAATGGGTCCCCTTTTGTTAGTCACAAGGGTCTTAGGTACCCGAATGGTCCAATGATAATCATGAGTGTAATATGTGCCAATGTACTTTGGATAAACATGACCATAAAAAGATTTGCAAAGAATGTAAGAAGGGTTGTTCTTCCCGGCAAAGTTATCACTTTGCACAAAGGTAGAAGCATGAGAGGATACTTGGGAAAAGCTCTTTCTCTTCTTTTTCTTGTTCCTCCTCTTGTTCTTATTCTTTTTGTCAACTTGCCCTTTTGCAAGTTGATCTTTCAACATCTTGTTTTCCTCAACAAGATTCACATGCTTGTAACAAAGGTTATAAGAACAAGGCAAATGTACAATAGGCGTAGCAGAAGACTTTGAATGTTCATTATTCAATTGAGTTTGAAGTCGCTCATGGGCCTCAAAGATACTTGACAATTTACTCTCCAAGGCATGATGTTCCTCCTTGAGTTTCTCATAGTCCTTAAGGCATTCATGATTAACACCAAACTCAACCTTTTCATTTTTAAGGACATTCAATGAAGCAAGAGCATGATCTCGTTCTTTAACAAGTTGTGTTATGAAGGCATTATGGTCATCTACAAGTTTAGCCACACTTTCCTCAAGAGTTATTCTCATGTTATGTTCATCTTCAAGGGATTGAGATAGAGAGGCAATCTCATCAGCGACCTCTCTCTCATTTTTAACTAGCATGTCAATAACTTCTTCCTTCTCATCTAGCATTTCCCTACCTTGGTCAAGTTGGTTTACAAGAGTTTCAAAGCACATTCTAGTATCATCATCTAGATGCTTCATGTATTCACACATGCTCACCATCTCTTTCTTAACCTCTAGACCATCTAGATCATGCAAAGGAAGTTCATTTGTGGGAGACTTGGAAGGGGGTGTTACCTTGGTGGCCTTGGCCATGAGACACTTTTGGTTGCGATTGGTGATGTTCTCATTTGGAGAGTCAAAGAGAGACACTTGTGGGGTAGATGAAGTAGCAATAGCGGCAACTCTCATGATCTCTCCACCTTGACCTTCACTCTCATCATCATCATCCACCCCCTTCATGGACCACCATTCCCCTTTCCTTGTTAGGAAAGTTCTTGTTGTCGAAGTTCTTGTTCAAGGGGTGAATAGGTCTTGGCTTGCTCTTGTAAATGAGACAGCCTCCATTGTCTTCTCTATTCTCGAAGGGGCATTGAACTACAAAGTGACTCTTGTCGTTGCAATTGTAGCAAGATCTTGCTTTTGGAGCCTTCATGGTTGAGTTGAATCTTGGGTTGTCCCTTGACCTTGACTTCATGCCCGGTTTGTTCCAAAAAGCCCTTGATGCAAGAGCCAAGTGCTCATTGAAAGCATATTTGATGTCCTCTTGAGACCACTCGCTAGAGTTATCATCTTCATCAACTTCCACCACTTGATCCTTCAAGGCAAGGTTCAACTTTTGAGACCCATAAGCGCAAGCACGAGCGGACTCCGCATTCTTCTTGGCAATGGTCATGGCAATGACTTCACTCAACACATCTTGAGAGGACATGATGTGGTAGTTACTTCTCCCCTTTATGGAGTTGAGTTTCTGCTCCTCAAAGGGAAGAAGGGCTTGACCAAACTTCCTCTTCATGAACTTGTCATAAACATAGGTAGCTCCAAGGTCCCTCATAGTGCAACAAAGAGCCTTGAGACGATGATACATGTCTTCGGGTGTCTCATCATCTTGCATTGCAAAGCCATCAAACTCATTATTGATTTCATCAAACTTGGAACTTTGAATGCTAGTATTCCCAATATACAACTCGGTGAGTTGATCCCAAGCTTCTTTGGCGGTGGAGAATTGGCGAATGTGAGCAAAGTCCTTGGGGGTTAATGCCTTTTGGATAATGCCCAAAGTGGTGGCATTGAGCTGCTTGTCCAGGACCTAGGCACGAGTCAACTTCTTTGGATCATATGGGGAAAATCCTTCTTCTATAATCCTCATCAATTTAATAGAAGAGCTGGAAATGTGAGATTGCATTAGATATTGCCAATTGGCGAAGTTAGAAGTATCTAGCATTGGAGGTGCTCCTTGAGGTAGGATATGCGGCATGGGAATAGGTGGGTCTAGAGTGTACTTCAACGGTGGTGGAACCGCTGAGTAGTCCTTTCCCTCATCTTCCCCTTTGGAGGAGGAGTCACCTAGCCCCTCGGTGCTCTCGCTTGGGAGCTTGGTGGTTTGAGCCACAAAGCCTAAGCCCAAGTGCTTTGGGGTAGCCGCAGGATTCACCCCGAGGCGACCACTTGCACAGGAGCGAGAGGGGCTTTGACGGCAAGAGATGCATCATGAGGGGTTTCTTGCATGGGCTAGGCTTAAGGGATTGCAAGAGGGTCTTCATTTCCTCAAACTTGGTCATCATGGATGACTCCAATCGACTGATGTCATCCATGGAGGCCAAGTTCTTGGTGGTTGCACCCACACTCCCATCTTCGTCGGCCATTGTCTCTTAGGCGGTTAAGCCCGAAGTAAGAGCCGAGGCTCTGATACCAATTGAAAGGCCCAACTTTGGTCAACTAGAGGGGTGAATAGGAGACTACCAATTTTTAATCTTTTCTTGCAATTTTAGGCTTTGCAAAAAGTAAGGTTCACTAAAGATGCAACTAGATGAATATCCTATATGGGAAACAATACGATAACTAAACAAGATGGTAATTGCAAGAAGTAAAGGAGTGGAACGAAAGAACCAGCGAGTGGACACGGAGATGTAATTCCCATAGTTCACTTCCAAGGAAGCTATGTCTACGTTGGAGAGGTGTCGGGGCCACACAAGGTCACCCGAGCGCCACAAAGGCCTCACCATCTTCTCTGGTGAGCACCACCACAAATGCGGCCTCACAATCCACTAACCGGTGACCTTGACGGTGCCAACCGAAAGCTTTACAACAAGGTTGAGGGGAGACTCCACAACTCAATTGGAGGCCCTTAACGACACCACGAATCTTCAGAACAATTGCCCTAGCTCCGAGGATGCCCTACACCGCCTAGGGTTCAAGAACCCAAGAGTAACAAGATCCACAAAGGATGGGTGGGGGAAATCGCGATTCCTTTGGTGGAAGTGTAGATCTAGGTCACCTCTCCCAATCCTCAAAAGATCAAGAGGTTTGACTGGGTAGGGAGAGAGATCTAGGAAAGTCAAGCTCTTGCATTAATGGAGGAGAGAGAAAACGAAGAGATAAGGCAAGAGGAGGAAGAAGGGGGCCTTAAATAGGCCTCCCCAAAAGGGCATTTTCTGCCCAGCCCCGACATCACTGGTACTACCGGTGGCAGGCCGGTAGTTCCTGTGAACGGACCACCAATGGCTCGAAGATGCCCACGGTATGGTCGGGTTGACCAGTCAGCGGGCCCCCACGAGCTGACTGGAACTACTGGTCCTAGTTCCGGCCCAACTACCGGCAAATAGGCATTTCGTGGAAAAGACATATATGAGCCACAAAGCCTAGTTGTTGGAACTTGGTATGGAAATGGGGCCGGAAGAACCGTGTCGCTAGAGGGTGGCTGGTACTACTGGAAAGGGGGTGGTACTACCGCTCAAGGGGACAGGGGCTGGACAACGCAGGATCTGGTCGGTACAACTGATCCAAGTTCCGGTGCTCATTCTGACAAATAGGCAAAAGGATACAGAAGTATTACTGAGCCGAAATTTGTTTTTCCAGAATTAGGACCGGAACTTCTGTCGGAAGTTCCGCTCGATCAGACCTGAAAACCCCCTTGGGCGGTACTACCTCCTGGGCCGTACTGCCGGTCAGGGAAGAAAACACCCGAACACTATAGGGAACTCTCTCTCACAGAAAAACTGGGAAGGTTGTGGATGTGCAGATATGGTCTGTGCATGAAATGGTGATTTCCTAAGTCCTTCCAAGGTGACCCCCCTCTTGATAGTACGGTAGCCTAAAACACAAAACAAGAGAAAGTGTAAATAAGCGGCACCATCTTCAAGCTTCTTCTAGAGAGAAGTCCACCAACTAGCATGTGCGTAGATAAACCCCGCAACTTGGACATACAGTTAAACCACAAGTGTAGTTGTCATCAACACCAAAAACACAAGGAGAAAACAATATCCTTTCACTCGTGCTCATCGAATTCCTCCGTGAGCGCTAAGAAATATTCTCTAGGTGTCTTGTGGACATGCCAGAAGTTCCCAGGGAATTCGCCGAGCATGCACTCAACGTGATTCCAGATGCAAGACCAGTCAAGCAGTTGATGTACCGATTATATAAAAGCAAGGGCAAAGGCGGTTGGCATGGAAGTCAACAGACTCCTCGATGCCTATTTTATACGTGAAATCAAGGAAAGCACCTAGTGGTTAACCCCATGATCATTCCCAAAAATGACACAGATACCCTGCGGATGTGTGTGGACTTCACCTCCCTCAACAAGAACTGCCCGAAGAACCACTTTCCATTACCCTGGATTGACCAGATAATCGACCCCACCGTGGGATGCGAACACCTCTGCTTCCTCGACTCCTACTCAGGCTACCATCCGATTCTAAAAAAGGAAGAGGACCAGGAGAAGACGGCCTTCATCGCTCCTTTTGGCGTTCACTGCTACACCACGATGCCCTTTGGGCTGAAGAATGCAGGAGCCACCTATCAGCGGTGTATGCAGGCCTGCCTCAAAAACCAGCTTGGTCAAAACATCCAGGTTTATGTTGACAACATCGTTGTTAACACCGAGGAAGAAGCTACACTCATCGACGATCTCCGAGAGACCTTCAACAACCCCGACCGCTATCAGATCAAGCTGAATCTGGAGAAGTGTGCGTTCGACGTGCCATCCGGGCAATTACTTGGGTACCTCATATCTGCTAGGGGAATCGAGGCTAACCCGAAGAGGAAAGAGCCATACTGGCCATGGAGAAGCCGAAGAACGTCAAAGGCGTCTAGCAGCTGGCTAGGCAAATCGTGGCACTCAGTCGATTCATCAGTCGAACGGGCGAGAAGGCACTACCGTTCTACTAGCTCGTCCGCAAAACTGACAAATTCAAGTAGACGGACGAGGCACAAGAGGCATTTGAAGACCTCAAGCACCTTCTCCCCACCTTGCCTGTGCTGGTGACCCCCAGGGAAAAGGAGCCAATTTTTCTATACATCTCCGCCACCAACCAGGTGGTTAATACCGTGCTAGTGGTTGAACGAGCCAAAAAAACAAGATCCATGGAGTGCAGCACCCAGTATACTACCTCAGCGAGCTACTGTCACCAAAATAGCAGCAGTACCCGCACTACCAGAAGCTCGTCTATGGTGTTTTCATGATAGCACGGCGACTGCGCCACTACTTTCATGAGCACCCCATAGTTGTGGTGAACAACACCCCACTAAATCACATCCTCAACAACCCCGACGCTCCGGGGAAGGTTGCCCTCTGGGGCATCTGGCTATCCCCGCGGGACATTACATACGAGCGGTGGGTGGGGATCAAGTTGCAGGTCCTGCCAGAGTTCCTCACCCACTGGATGGAGAACCAGCTCCTTGACACACTAGACATGACCAACTTATGGACCATGAACTTTGACTGATTCAAAAGCATGGAAGGAGCTGGCGCATGCATCATCCTAACGTCTCCTCAAGGTGACAAGATGCGACACATCCTTTAGATGAAGTTCTGCGCATCCAATAACAAGGTGCAGTATGAGGCGCTGATCCATGGGATGCGGATGGCCAAGGCCTATGGCGCCACGCGGCTCATCATCTATGGCGAGTCCAACCTTGTGGTCCAACAAACCATGAACATGTGCGATGCTCTAAGCGACAACATGGTTGCATACCACGACCTCTTCAATGCACTCGAAGGAGATTTCGATGGCTGTGAGCTGCGGCATGTAGGCTGCAAAAGCAACGAGGAAGTCGACATACTTGCCAACATAGGCTCCCCCTACACCACGGTGCCACCAGGCGTATTTCTCGAGAACATCTCCGAGCACTCCATCAAACTGAAGACTCCTGCGGGATGATCCGACGCGGTAGCGGACTCAGGGGCTATGCCACCCGAAAAAGCCGAGGGGTCCAGCGATGCAGAACAAGGATCCGCACCCAAAGGTCCCATTTAGGACATGCACATCGAGCCATCCTGGACGCAGCCGTACATCACATACCTGCTCACCAAAAGGCTGCCATATGACCCAACAAATGTACGACACATAGCGCAACACTCCAAGGCTTTCACAATTATCAACGGCGAGTTGTACAAATGCAGCATCACAGGCGTCCTCCAGCGATGCGTCACTAATGGCGACAGAAGGGGCATCCTCCCCGAGATACACGAGGGCACCTGCGAACATTACATCGGTAGTCACGCCCTTGTCGCTAAAGCTCTACGAGTTGTCTTATACTAGCCCACCATGATGCCTGATGCCAAGGACATTGTTGATCGGTGCAACGCCTGCCAGAGGTTTGCGGATAAGCCACACGCACCAGGCGCCGAACTCGGGCCATTACAAGTGGCCTAGCCCTTTGCACAATGGGGACTCGACATGGTCAGAAAATTGCAGAAATCATCGCCTGAGGATACGTCTACCTCCTCATCACCGTCGACAAGTTCACCAAGTGGATTGAGGCCATGCCGGTGACCAACCAAACCGGTGCCACCGCCAGCAAGTTCTTCGAGTCCATCGTCTTCAGGTTTGGGGTGCCACACAACATCATTACCAATAACGGGATGAACTTCACGTCGAACGAGTTCCAAGATTTCTATGAAAAGGCCTCCGTGGCACACCCCATACCAACGGTCAAGTCGAAAAGGCCAACAGCCTCGTCTGCAACGGCATCAAGAAGAGACTTCTTCGACCACTCGAGCAGCCAGCTGGTTGCTGGGCTGAGGAGCTGCCCTCCGTACTATGGATCCTGCGCACAACTCCGAACAACGCCACGGGCTACATACCATTCTTCATGGTCCATGGCGCTGAGTCAGTACTACCCGTAGAAGTATGCTACAAAGCTCCAAGTGTTGTCGCTTATAGCGAGGCTGAACCTACGGTGGCACTCGAGGACTCCATCGACCTTCTCAATGAAGCACTCGAAATCATGGCCGAGCGATCAATGATGTACCAGCAGATCCTCCATAACTACCATAGCCGATGGTTCCCTCCAAGATCCTTCGTCGAACGAGACCTCGTCCTACATCTGAAGCAGAAAGGGCATTTCAAGCTCGAATCTCCATGGGAAGGACCTTACATGGTCACCGAAGTAATCCCAGGTGGCGCCTATCGCCTAAAAGACGTAGAGAGTGGAGTCAAATACTCCAACCCATGGAACATCGTGCAGCTACGACGTTTCTACCCCTAGATGTTTTTACTTTACAAAAGGCTACTCAGCTAGGCTAGTTAGCCGAACAATGTACCTCCTGCTATTCTCCAAATAAATAAAGCTAAGTGCCTCAACTATGAGTCTTGTTTATATGAACTTTTATTTGCATTTTACACTCGGGGGCTGCACCTCCCTAACAACCTCGTCACATGTATAATTCCACACTTCAATGAGCCTATTACCTGACTCTGCTTCCAATCGAACCCTTGATAACTCCAACCTAGTTGCAACCCAACTGACAGGCTGGCAAGGTGGGGAGATCCAAAAGCGTCAGTCTAACAAAAAGGCATCACATAAGAAACATCCTCGCAAAATAGATAGGCTAACAAGCTTTACATACATCAAGGGTGACAAAAGGCCTAGTCAAAAAATTATACAAGCTTACAACACTTATACATCATGTGCAGGCTAGAACTATTCTACTGGTGCTGAAGAAGTATATTGGTGTGTTTGTCTAACAAGTTCATGATATTCTCGGTTGGCTCGGTGATCGCTCGGTAGTGTAGAACCATGTTCCATGCCATTCCCACTGGAGGTGTTAGCGGTCCTTCTATGGTAGCATCCAAGTCCATGTCCGGGCATTGCATATGCACAAGCCCAAGAGCGGCTCTGTCACCTGCGACAAGCTGCTGGTGCACGCACTCGCGAACGCCATTAGCATCGGGGAACTTCCGTAGCAGCGATAGCAGAGTCGTAGAGACTACGTCGAGTGGATACATCGCCACGAAGACATGTTTGAAGGATAACCACGCCATCTTCAAAAAATTCAACACCTCTGAGATACGATCCTACAGGGTCACCAATACGGTGGCCCGATCTCGATCGGTCCAGAAGAAACCCCCGACTTCTAGATCCATCTAGGTCAGGTAATTCAGTCGAATGCTGATTTGGTCCTTCTCCTCCTACGGAATGAGATTCACAACTGCGCATGCAAAACAATATACCGTTAGTCAAATCAATGGCAAGTACGGAATAACGCACAACAGTCGAATAAAGCTCACATCGCAAACACTTATTGATCTAAGCAACTTCGCCAAGGATATACTTCTCCCTCTCGACGGCTTTCTCCGCTTTTTACTTCCACACGTCAGTGTGACCATATGAATGCATTCCCGCTCCAAATGCTTCATGCAATCACGCAGGTGGGACAGAAGCGATAACTCTTCCACTCTAGATGGTGGAGAGACCAATGACGTTGTTGTAGATGGCATATCATGCACGCCACTCAAAGAACCCTAACCGATCAAAAATTCAAAGTGTAATATCCCTTGAAGCATGAAATTCGGGTCCAATAGAAGCAAACATAAGATTCATACACCAAGCCTAAAACAAGTTTTAATAGGGCCACCCCCACAAAAGTACTTCAGGATAACTTGGGTCCTAGCATCGCTATAAAACAAACAGAAAATACAACTACGCCTACGCATCAGCACCCGAGGTCTTCACGGACTCCGTGACAGCTACTGGCATCGTGGCCTTTGCAGCATCAGCCCCCGATGTTGTGGCCTTGGCCGTGCTCAGTTGCTTATGCTCTGTAGAGTACTTCACGAGCATCTCTATTAGCCGCGGCCCATACTTATGACAAGGAGCAGCAAAAGGATCAAATGCTACCTCTTCACCATCCGCGGTCATTGGCATCCTCTTCGTGATCTTGCTCACGTCAAGACTGGTGCCACAAGGTTGCACCATCGCCAAGATGAAGGATGTGCCTACTCCTTTCTGAGCCTGCTTGTACTCCGCCAGAACGCCTCCGACGAAGGAGTCTGTGAGGCCACCCATATCTTTAATATCCTTGTCCTTCGGTGTCATTTCCTCTCGGAGACGGTGAAACATGTCCTTGTACTTTTGAAGTGCGTCAGTGGTGGAGGCACTGCGATCCTCGACTGCAGCCACGACACCAGCTAGTAGATCCTCGCGGCCAAGCGCTTAACGATCAAAGTCCATTCCGGTCGCATCTGTGAAGGCCCAGAAGTCAGCGGCTAAGAAGAAAACAAAATAAAAGCTACAGTCGTACGAACCAGTAAAATAAAGACCTACCGGAGAGAGCCTGGGCAGCTGAGAGAATATGTTTTGCGAACACCTTCTCTCTGTCGGCTGCAGTGGCCAGAAGATCCTCCTCGCACTTTTTCAATTTTGTCTTGAAGTGCTCAAGGGCGTCGAGTGCTTCGTCTCGCTTAGTCTCCGCTACACTAAGCCCCTTTTCAGGGGAGATAGGGCTACGAAGAACATCATTGTTCTCCCCTGCAATACGAGCAAAGCATATCAAAGCACCGTTGGACCAAGTTTTCGGCAAAACTACATAAAGGAAAGTAACATACTCTAGAACTGGCGGTGTTCAGTGTCTAGTCGAACATGCTCCCAATGAAGGAAAACCATCTCCTCTCCCTGGTGAATAGTCTCCTGAAGGAAGGGCTACAGAAGGAGATGCATCAAGGGAATAATGCAACTCAGGGGCTCTTCGAGTAACTTGAAACGAGCACTTACATGGTGTCAACACCCAGATTTTTAATCCCAGATGCCTGTTATGCCATCCCTCGCAATCCCAGGATTACCATTTTTGTGAAATATAACAGATTGATATCACAGTACAACATCTATTACAAACCATAATAAGGTCTTACAAATAAAGGATCTCATTATCTAGTCTTTATAAAATCAAAGCAGCGGAATAATAAATGTAGTTGTGGGCTCCATCTTCATGGTCACAGGCAATGCTGACGATGGGAGATAATCCTAGTTGTCATAGACCTCGTGCTGTCCAACATCCTGATAGTCCTCGTCATAGTCTGGCCACGGGAATAGACAGGGACAAAGCCATGAGTACTCTTTAAGTACTCGCAAACTATCACTAACAAGTAAGGTAGTTCTAGTAGGAATCTTAAGCTCTAGGTTTATTTGCAAAAAGCCAGGTTTATTTCTAGCTGAGTTTAGAAGTAAAGAAAACTAAAGTAATGTTCTAAATCACTTAAGTGGGAACCTATTTTTCATATTCACAACCCTATTGTGGTCAAGTCAAGTCATAGTTCAATTCACAAGTCATTTTGAAAACATCTGATGACGGAACAGTATGGCCACTCCAACTGTCCATGACCGCGGATGTGGCTATTCGAATAGTTTGACACTCTACAGAGGTGGTACACTTTCACCACAAAATTTGATACCTCCGTCAGGGATAACCCTAAATCAATCATACTTAGTATGCGGGTAATCAATCATAACCTTTCAATTACACACCCTAGTATAGGCACCTCCCCTGTGAGCTTGGCCTCCCAGCCATGGCCATCTGCCATCCTGGGCACTACATAGGTGGACATTCAGACGAGGTAGCCTCAGCTCAACCTCTTCCGTAAGGGAAGCCATACAAAGACATATAAACTTCCGGCTAAGCCCTACCCAATTCAGGTATTGTGGTTGTTCGGTAAAATTGGAATGGTATCGCATCCGAACCCAACCATCAGTTTTTGTAAAGGGCTAAGGCTCATGCCTCAACATTTTCATCATCAAACCATTGTGTTTATCAACACATGTCAAAAAAACTCAATAGAATGAATCCTCATTCCAAGGTTTTCAGAATCATTTTCACCAAGCATTCCCATCTAAAGTGATCAACTTTTATGCTTAGCACCAGCCACTACAACTGAGGGTGTTCACTAATGATGGGTGCTAATATCCAATCTCATGCCATGGAATGAGATCTAAGTATGACCAGTTAGGCCTAGTTTTATACTCTATGGTATCTATTCTATTGTTGCAATACTCTCAAAGCACTAACTAAAAGTAAAGAACTTTGGTAAAGTAAAAGAATAAAGCTTGCAAGTAAAACGTGGGGTTGGTATAATCAAAGTTGTATAACCAAAGAATGCCTAAAGCATCTTGGTTAAGTTATGAAGTGGGCAAGTGTTAACTTGCATAGTTAAATTTTAATTAGTGATGGCTTGCCTTGATTGGTGTAGTGATTGAAGTTCTCTGTTGGGGATATACTTTCTGGGTATCTTCACAGATCCTCACTGACCAAGGTAGCCCACTTCGGGTTAGAGCTTTGCTTCACGGGCGGCCCTGTTAGGGAGAGAAGACGGAGTCCAATCTGACTACGGGAAGGCCCAGAAGACTTACCGACTTAGGCCCATAATGTTACTTGTAGTTCAAGATGTACTCTATAACCAACTGTTAATCGTAGCCGGATTGATCTCTCCTGTAAACCCTAGGCCGGATATCTATATAAGCCGTCCTAGGGAGAGCCTTTAGGGCAACCCAATACTTTAGACCCTCAACTCGCACAGGCGAAACCCTTGTAACCCATATTCCGGCTCTACCGTATTACTGGATTGCTAGCAGGAGTAGGGTCCGTCCAAAGCCGGCGGATTCGAACCTGGGTAAACTTGTGCGCTCACCGTCCCGGAACACCGTACGTCTCACACCCCTCTCTCCCGCACGCCTCGAGGACCCCCTCATGGCGTACTTGTCCTCAAACCGACGACAGTTGGCGCTCACCGTGGGGCAAGTGAGCTTCGGCTCTATGTTCTGAGTGGAATCTGCAAGAATCGGAATAGGCGAGACCATCGCCGTCGGTCGCATCCTCTACGCCAGCGACGTCCCTCTCATCGTTCTCGATGAGACTTGGATTCCGGCTAGGGAGGCCGTGACTGCCTACACAATCATGTCTTTTGGCGAGATCGATGTTTACATCGGTTTCGCTGAACCTGCCCAACCCACCCCAGTGGTGATGATAGAGGCAGAAGAATTTTCTGGGTCCCCTTTGTCCGCGGAGGCGGCAGAGTTCCGGAACTCAGATAACCCTAATCCCACCCAGCCAGCACCAGTTGCGGAGATAGTGGAGAAATCCGAGCCTGAAGAAGACCTCATGGTCCAAGTCGAATCTGGAGTGGATCTCCCTGGAGAAGCCGGATCCTAGATCGACCCACCCGTGGAAATTGAAATCCAGGAGGAGCACATCAGCGACACTGATTCCGACTCTGACGATGTCGGGACAGACATGCCTTTCCTCAGGTACACACTAAGATGTATGATACTGCAAGGCGCTAGCGCAGAAGCAATCCTCGAAACCATTAAAAGTTTCGATATGGCTGATCGTGAAAGCCGCAGGTACCTCAGGAAGCATGTATCGCACTTCGTCGGATATGTTGGATCCGGATCCGGCTCTATCGATGCTGGAGAAAACACTGACTCGGTGCTGGAGGCAATTGGAACAAACGCCGACGTTCCCGCATCCTCGGATGAGTCCATGACATCGGCAGATTTCCAAAATTTCTTCGTGGAATATGATGAGGAGTACAACTCCAAAGCTGCAGAAGATGGAGAAGCCATGGACGAAGGATCCAGGGAACACTCTCCCAAAGCGCAGGATGATATGGAAGTCGGAGACAATCCCGAACTCCAGATGTCCGAAAGTACCGATCAGAGCTTGACTCCGGGAAACGGACCCAAAGCCGTCTTTGCTACCGGCGCTGCCAAGAAGGCAAAGAAGAAGAACAAGAAGAACAAGACCCCGGCAAAAGACCCTCTGACAGAGGAGGTGATTGCCGAGGAATACGAGGAAGACTCGGATGGAGCACTTATCCCAGACGAGCCGAAAAAAGAAGCATCGATGGATGGACACGTGATCACTGAAGGTGCGCGTAAACTCATCGATGCCGCATTAACCACACCTATCCCTACAACTGCAGAACTTACTGCAGATGAGCTAGACGAAAGGTCCTAAGCCCTAGAAGCGCGTCGTCAACAACTCCTTGATGATGCCAAAAACATCGAGGTGGAGAAGAAGCGCATGTCAAACAAGGAGTATATGTCCCGTCTACATCAGAAGACACGGAAGCGTCACACCAATGATGACCAATTCCCACGTGTCCGTGCCGTCCTTTTTGGGGATGAGATGGGGAAGCCATGGAAATATAGCAATGGAGATTGGGTATACCCAACACCAGTGCAAAATACTGTGGCAGCTCGCAAAATTCTATCGGCTAATCCAGGACCAGAAGAGATACATTTGGGTATCAAGCTACTCAATAAGGGACTGGAGCAGCAAAAGGTCGCCCTGTCTGGAAGCCAAAAGCTGGTCTCGGATTCCGACCAATATCGCACAGATCCGGCATGGGCTGGCGTAAGATCCCATTATGTTCGGGCCCAGTATCATAACCCCGAACACAGGGAAGACAATTATTCAAGAACCAGATCGTCAGGACAGCACCGCAGAACTACACATAACTGGAGCAACATCGCTCTAGCAGCAGAAACAAGACGTGATCGCTGCACTGATTCCGAGGAATCCTCCCTAAAAAGGAGAAGATAAAGAGAAACGTCGGGAGGTGGATCGTCAGAAAATGCCACCTCCTAGACATGAAAACCGTCCGGCTGAGCCTTGCCATGGTGGGAACGACGGAAACCACGCTGGCACAAACCGGCAGGGGGCTCGTCATAGTCAAGAACCTCCCTAGAACCGGAATAATGACGCTCCGGACGGAGGCCGACGATCAGCCGGAAACAACCCAGCTGCACCACCCTTTCCACAGCACAGTTATCACAACGGCCCCCAAGGAGGTCAAGGAGGATGGCATGGTGGAGGAGGTGGTGGCAGAAGCCGAAGTCCGGCTCCAAGGCACCGCAGCCACGGCCGATATTCGGGACGATCCCTATCCCCGAACGACGCAAGGCACAGGATCAACTCCATCATAGAGGCTCGGCGCTATGAAAACGATGACGTGTACGTGGGCCCAAAGTGCTTCAGACCACGCATTAGAGCTACAAAATTCCCGGAAGGATTTGCTATCTCAAGGCATATTCAAGCCTACGACGGCATTGCTCGGCCAGACACCTGGTTACAGGACTTCTTCCAAGCTTGCTGCATCGCGAAAGGCGGAAACAGCCTGGTCGCAACCCGATATCTCCCACTTATGTTGCGGAAGACGACACGATCGTGGCTCAATGAACTTCCGGCGAACACCATCCACAACTGGTATGACTTACAAAGTGCGTTCTTTTGGAATTTCGATGGCACATATCGGAGGCCCTGTACGGTTGGAGACCTACAGCGTTGCACCCAGAAAGCCGGACAAACTTGCCGAGATTATCTCGGACGATGGATTGACACCAAGGACTCCTGCGAGGGAGTAAATGATCAGACTGCGATTGAAGCTTTCATTTCAGGTCTCCCAATTGGTTTACTGCGCCATCGCTTGAAGTGTGACAAGGTTACTGATCTGGGAGAGATGATAGAAACAACGAGCAAGTATGCAGATGCTGACAATGATGCAGAGGGATTACTCAATGTCCTGGCTGTACCTTAGTCAGCAAAGACAAAGCAACAGGCTCAGAAGCGCAAAAACACCTCGGAAGAAAAACCCAACGCGGAGACGGCAGTAGTCGCTACCGTTTCTGGGTCTGGAGGACGAGGAGGGCGCGGCGGAGGCCATGGGCGTGGCCGTGGGACATCAAGGGTCCAAGGTAGAGGAGAGCAACAACCAGGCAAAACCTACACTTGGGCCGACATTGCCAATAACCCATGTGTGCATCACTTGGACGCCAATGGGGGCTCGTCCCACACCAACGCTGAATGTCGTTTTAACGACGACATCAAGAGAGACGATACCGCGGGCTACAAAGCTAAGCGGAAGAAGGGAAAGAAAAAATCCCGAAAAGGACAAAGAGACCAAGGAAGATTCCGACATGGAGGAAGCCGACGCTTCAAATCCCAAGTCAGAAGGAAAGAAAACCTTTCCTACCAAGAAGGACACTTACGTCACCTTCCTCAGATCTCAACCAGCAAAGGTCAAGAAAGCAGTTCTCCACGAGGTCAACGCAACAGTTCCGGCTGTCCCTCAGTATTTGGACTGGTCGGAAGTGGCAATAGCGTTTGACCACGTTGATCATCCGCCTAAACTACACAGGCGAGAAAATACACCTTAATCGTCAATCCACTTATTGACGGTTATGGTTTCTCCAAGACCCTCATGGACGGTGGTAGAAGCATCAATATTCTCAATGTAGAAACGCTACGCCGGATGAAGATCTCAGAAACACAGCTTAACCATAGCTCTGTGATTTTTCACGGAGTTGTCCCAGGAAGACAAGCTAACTCCCTGGGAGAGATCACTTTGGATTTTACTTTTGGAACACCAAAAATTATCGAACGGAGGCACTTTCCTTCGAAGTGGTCCCGTTCAAGAGCGCATACCACGCTATATTCGGACGTCCGGCTTACTAGGCTTTTATGGCTCGTCCGTGTTACATTTACAATATGATGAAAATTCTAGGTCCCAACGGCATGATCACCATCAGGGGAGACCCGAAGAAAGCACGAGAGTGCGAGGATGGAAATGCCGCCTTTGCCGAAGCCGTGATGCACGCCTAGGGGTACCAGGAGATCAAGAAGAGCATAGATCCGTCCGAGATGCCCGCGACGAAGAAGGAGGTGACAAAGCCAAATCCGGAGTTCAAGGCATCAGAAGAGACGAAGACGACGCCGTTGAAGGATGATGACCCCTCCAAGGTGACCCAGATAGGCGCAGGCCTAAGTAGCGCATAGGAAAGCGCGCTCGTCAAGTTCCTCCGAGCAAATCAAGATATCTTCGCATGGCAGCCATCTGACATGATCGGAGTACCTAGGGAACTTGCCGAGCACTCTCTAAATGTAAACCCGAATGCTAAACCCGTCAAACAGTCCTTACGATGGTTTGGTGATGAAAAGCGTAAAACAATAGCTAAGAAACTAGCACGGCTCGAGTTAGCCGGATTAATAGAAGAGGTCATCCATACTGATTGGTCGGCCAACCCTGTAATGGTCCCTAAAAAGGACACCACTGATTTAAGGATGTGTGTTGATTATACTGCCTTGAACAAGGCTTGTCCAAAAGATCCGTTCGCTCTGCCTAGAATTGATCAAGTTATCGATTCTACGGCAGGCTCGGAACTCCTCTGTTTTCTCGACGCATATTCCGGTTATCACCAAATCCGGATGAAGGAATCTGACAAAATCAAGACTTCATTCATAACCCCTTTCGGAACCTTCTGTTATGTTATGATGCTCTTTGGGCTGAAGAACGCAGGAGCTATGTACCAGCGCACGATGCAGCGTTGCCTCCCTGATCAACTCGGACGCAATGTACATGCATACGTGGATGATATAGCGGTCATGTCCAAAAAGAAGGAAACATTGATTCCCGACTTAGAGGAGACGTTCGCCAATTTACGAAAATATAACATCATGCTTAACCCGAAGAAATGCTTCTTTGGAATACCAGCCGGAAAATTGTTAGGTTTTATCGTGTCTCAATGAGGCATAGAGGTGAACCGTGACAAGATCAAGGCTATTCTCAATATTTCCAGGACAACTCGCCTGAAGGACGTACAAAGATTAACTGGTTGCATTGCTGCGGTCAGTCGATTTGTAAGCCGGCTTGGTGAAAGAGCCGCACCATTATACAAGCTCCTGAAGAAAACCAAGGATTTTTTATGGACTGACGAAGCAGAAGCTGCACTACAAGACCTGAAGAAAGTACTCTCATCTGCTCCTATCCTTGCGGCGCCGGAACCTCAGGAACCGATGTTGCTTTACATTGCTGCGACAAATAGGGTTTTTAGTATAGTTATGGTGGTGGAAAGACCAGAAGAAAATCAGGAGCACCTAGTGCAGCGTCCGACATACTTTCTCAGCGAGGTCCTGACAGAATCAAAACAGCGATATCCGCACTATCAAAAGTTGGCTTACGGTGTTTTTCTGGCATCTCGTAAGTTACAACACTATTTTCAGGAGCACCCAATTACCATGGTGAGCAAAGCTCCCATGAGAGATATAATCAACAATAGCGATGCCACTGGACGCGTCGCCAAATAGGGCATAGAGCTTGTAGCTTTTGATATTGAGTACAAACCCCGGACAACAATCAAATCCTAGATCCTTGCCGACTTTGTCGCTGATTGGACAGAGACCAAGGAGAACATGGTCCTCCCTGAGTCGGAATATTGGACCCTCTTTTTCGACGGGTCTAAGGCTCGAGGGGGCTCGGGGGCTGGCGTATTGCAGATCCACTTCACAGCGACAAACAACATTGCCGAGTATGAAGCACTGCTGCATGGAATCTGGATTGCTAAGGATATTGGCATCCGACGTTTGATGTGTTACGGAGATTCGGATCTTGTTGCTCAGCAAGTCTCGGATATTTGTAATGCAAATAAGCACATGGCAGCGTATAAAGCTGTCGTAGATGATCTATCTAAATCGTTCGAGGGGTTTGAAGTTCAACACATCCCTCGAGCAGAAAACGAGGAAGCGCGGAAAGAGGTTCCGGATGGTGCATTTTTAGAGCACCTCAAAGTTCCCTTGATAAAGGGAGTAGATGAGGATTATCCGACCAAATCCGACTCACCTTTAATAGCAGTTCTGGCTGTAATTCCCAGCTGGACTCGACCCTACCTTAATTACTTGGTAGATGGCAAATTACCCGAAGAAAAGGTGCTGAGCCGACAGATTATCCGACGAGCAAAAGCCTATACTATTGTTTAAGGTGAGCTCCATAAACGGAGTGTTTCTGGGGTTTTTCAGCGCTGTGTATCTCCGGAAGAAGGAGTGGAAATCTTAAGAGAAATCCACGAAGGCGAGTGTGGTCACCACGCTGCAGGCAAATCTTTAGTGGCAAAAGCTTTTCGACATGGTTTTTTCTGGCTTACAGCTCAGGCAGATGCCGAACGATTAGTCAAGAAATGCAAAGGCTGCCAAAAGTATGCCAAGCAAGCTCATGTTCCGGCTGATCAGTTGCGAACAATACCTATAACATGGCCTTTTGCGGTCTGGGGGCTTGATATGGTAGGACCTTTTAAACGAGCTCCAAGTGGATTTACTCACCTCTTAGTGATGGTGGATAAATTCACGAAATGGATCGAGGCTAAACCTGCACTAGTTGTGATGGAGCAACAGCCAAAAGATTTGTCGAGAATGTTATAATCCGGTATAGTTATCCGCATAGCATTATCACGGACAACGGGAGTAACTTTTCCATGGGAGAGTTGGCTGAATTCTGCGATGAGCAAAATACTTGGCTTGACATTGCGTCAGTCGCACATCCACAGGCTAACGGACAAGTCGAAAGAGCAAATGGTTTAATTCTGCAAGGCTTGAAACCAAGACTCGAAGCACCACTAAGACGTGTTGCGGGGGCTTGGGCAGAGGAACTACCCTCTGTAATTTGGAGTTTGCGAACAACTCCGAACAGGTCAACAGGATATACACCTTTCTTCTTGGTCTATGGCGCAGAAGGAGTTATTCCTAGTGATTTGATTCATACTTCTCCTAGAGTGGCCACATATATCGAAGAGGATGCCGAGATTTCTCGACAAAATGATCTCGACTTAGTCGAAGAAGTTCGCGTCGTTGCTGAAATGAGATCTACAGCCTATCAGCAGAAGTTACGCAAGTATCATAGCTAGAGAGTCCGAACTAGATCTTTTAATAAAGGTGATTTGGTTCTCCGGCTTGTGCAACAAAGAAAGCACAAACTTTCCCCAATATGGGAAGGGCCCTTTTTAGTTAGTCGAGTATTGCACAATGGGTCGTACTACTTAACTGACATGAGGCCAGTCAAAGAAAGACCTGCTACTAAGCAGAGAAAGAGAGCTGGAGGCAGTACAAAGCCGGATGAGTTAGACAGACCGTGGAATATTGCTCAGCTATGTCCCTTTTATTCTTAGTTTTATCTTTCTTTGTAATCATACATATGTACATGCTCTATGAGAAATAAAAGTTTTGGTTACCTCAAAGTTTTCCTGAGAAGTTTTTACCATCTTATTTCCTAATGATCATGTCATAGTCGAAAATCCCAGAATGCTTGAAAGTACTTTATGCTCATGTTCGTTCTGGTTTAGATTTTCGATTCTAAAACTGCTACCTTCGGGTATAACTCCAAAAAATTCTAGTCTTTACTTGGATTATTTCTCTGATTGCTGGATGCGGGTATCTTCCGAGTAGTGAATTGTTGGTACTGGAAGCCGGCTTTGTTTCCGAGTTTAAACTGGTTTAGCAATTGAGCTCCGTTGCTCGGGAAAGTTTTCGGCTGAAGGTTTAGCTAGCTCATGAAAGGGACGAGGCGGAAAGCCAGATAAACGATAAGTAGAGACGGAAAATTCTAAGTGCTTATGAAAACATTTCAGGCACGCAAATAGTCTAAGACAAAAAAGTGCTGAATAGATAAAAAACTTAGCACTAGCAAAAGTCATAGTACTTAATATTTACAATCGCATCAGGTTTTTTCTGGAATAATACATAGTTTTCTGGTCTATGATGCAGGAGGAGATGAAGGATCTGCCGGCTCGCTGGCTACTCCGCCTTGATATCTTGCCGAAATGTCCAGATCCGAGGTGGTCCATTCATTGTCGGAAACTTCTTCGGCGTATTCTAGAGGAGGTGGCGGAGTATCCACGCGGGTGAAGAAGGGCGTCTCGTAGCTGGTCAGATCAGCTACGTGGCACCCATATCCGGCACAAGAGTGCATGATGGCTTCAAGGTCTTGCTCCTGGCCGTCTTCATCTACTTTGCAGTACCCTCTGGTCACTTGCCATATCTCCATGTTCCCATGGTGGCTCATGACCATGGCGAGAGCGTTCTGCGCAGCAGTCCGCGCGTAGGACATGTTCCAGTCCCGAACGAGCTGCGACATCTCCTTGGCCTTCTCCCGCACCTGGAAGTCCGACATGCTTGGCATGGACGAAATCCTGAGAGATTCGCCAATGTCCTCAAGGGACTAGCGGTAGTCATGAAGAAGATCACCGACTTAGGTAAGCCGGTGAGTGCGGCGTTCGGACGAGGAGGAGTCCGTCAAGTTCAGAGGACCTATCCACAAAACAAGGATATGAAAAAACCGACATTGATGAAAGTCGAAGAAATGATAAGTCAGATAAATGGAACATACCAAGAATGACTTCGCCAATCTTGGCTTTCTCCTCCCGGAGACTATGGAGTTCAGCCTGGAGCGCATGGGAGATATCCTTTTCTCTGCCAACCTCATTCTTGAGGTCCGAGATAACCTTATCTTGAGCGGCAATCTTGAGATCGCGCTCTTCAGTGGCCATGGAGGAGGACTCGAGGACTTGAGCTATGCTCCTTTCATGATCCGCCTTGAGCTTATCCAGCTCTTGGCGAAGTCCCTTGTTCTCCACCACCAAGGTCTTGAGGTTCTCGGCCTCTTCAATCATAGCAATGGATTGTTTCACCAACCCTGTAAGACAAAAAGAACAAAAGTTCAGAAAAATTCGACATTGAAAAAAGTAAAAGACAAGGTTTGAATCTCGAAATGTTTACCTTCGGCTTCATCCTTGGCTAACTTGAGCTCAGCATTTTTAGGCCAGAGAGCTTTGATTTCTCTCCGCTTATCACAGACATTTTTTAACAATTCCTGGTTATAGGAATACACTTTCTATAAGTCAGAATACCCAAGTCAGAAAGCTACTTAAGACTCGGGCTAATATTTTTTGCTAAATATCAGCACGAGCCTTGGGGGGTACACTAGTTCATTCTTTGGCATCCTAATGAAAGCATAAACCCGGATTTCTATATCCTACTTCATGCTTGGGGGCTAGAGGATATGATATAACATAAGGTAAAAAAAGAGTTGGAATTCCGACTTACATATTGTTCGCGGGTAAGTTTGTCTAATCCCGCGTTCACCTCAGCTGCCACCTTCTCGGCGAGAGTAAGAGGAATTACTGGGCTATTGGAAGCTCGCCAGTCCTGATCCTCTCGTCGTGAAGGCAGACTTGGGCGATAAGGTCAGAGAACTTGACGTCCTTTGCTTCTTGCGCTTCCTCTTTGGGGGATAGATGGCTTTTGTCTAGGACTTGCCTGGCCAGCCGCTGGATCTCCTCTGCAGATTTCCGGGATAAGCCAAACTTGGCAAGTCCAGGGTTGCTGAGGAGGTTGTCGGCGAAAACTTCGGACGATGGATCATTACCCGAAGAGGGTTCACCCTTATCTTGATCTGACGCACCCACGGTGACGTCAGTGTGCGATCCAAGGATCACATGCGTCGTTGGAGGAGCCGGATCTTCTGCAACAACCGGAGAAGGAGTAATCACCGGTGTTGCAGAAGGTTGAGGGGCAGGAGTCGGAGGAGCTGTGGCAGGGGAAGCTATGGTAAGCTTCGACTGTCGCAGGGGCTTTGCAGGAATCCCCTTCCCCTTACCCTTGATGAGAGGCTTTGCTCTGAGAATGTAGTAAAGTCAGAAATATTACATCTCAGAAAGAAATTCGAGAAAGGTACAAAGGCGGAAATTGTGAATGAAAGTTACCTCTTCACAACGGGCACTTCCTTTGTGCCAACAGCCACTGTCGGAGCTTTGCGCTTCTTGAGCGCAAGGTCCGGCAATGGGACCACTTTAGTCTCCTGAGAAAACTCAGGAGGATATCCTTCGAGTGGAGCAAGCTCCGACTCTGGGAGATTAGCAAGCTGAAAACAAGAAAACATATCAGCATTGCAGTGTATGACTTAAAAGATTGAAACACATAAAAGGTGTACTGATGGAAGCTTACCGCTACCACGGGGTTTTCCGCCGTGTGCATGTCTAGAGAAATCTCCGGAATTTTCCTCTCGATCCGCTCCTTGATCAGCCATTTGATATGGCTTATGTAACCTTGGATAGTGTAGGCTTTGGGGCTGATGCGGAGAGAGTCTTTTTTGGAGGACGTGATGGAGTGCATCAGTCTATCACCGTGGTACTGAAGTGGCTAGATCCGACGTGCGACCCAGCACTGGACTAAGTCGGGTCCTCTCAGACCCTTGTGCTTGATAAGATATTCGATCCGCCTCTTAGCGAGGATCAGATCGTCGGTGAGAGCCGGAGCGGCCTCATCCCAGGAAGGCTGGGCTGTGGCGGCTCCGTCGACAAAAGCCGGCAAAGCAGTGGCTTTGCCGGGAGCCGAAATATCCATATGATAGAAAAAAGTGGCTGGCCATTGTTTGACCGAGTCACTGGCAGAAATTTTGGGATATGCCCGGTCTCGTCTAACAGAAAAACTAATGGTACCGGTGATATAAGGAACACTGGCAGTAATGGAATTTCTCCGGACATGGAAAACATACCGGAAGAGAAGCAAACTCGGCCTAATGCTGAGAAAGCCCTCGCAAAGCGCAGCATATGCGCCCATCTCTAGAAGAGAATTGGGAGGAAGATTATGGAGTTGAACTCCATAGTGGTCAATCACCTCGGAGAAAAACTCCGAGGGAGCAAAGGACAAACCTCGGTCCAGATGGGTGCCGAAGTGGACGCGCTCGCCCTCGCGTGGATTGGGGACGGTTTCGCCGAAACCACTCCGCCAGTCGTCGGCGGCGAGAAGCCCCTCCTTCTCCATGTTTTTGAGGCCGTCGTCGTCGAGGGCGCAGGGGATCCAGATTCCCCAGAAGCTCTCTTTCTCCGCAGCTGCTTCCGCCGACGCCGCCGCAGCCGCCGCCGCCAGGGAGGAAGAAGAAGATGAAGCCATTTTCTCTTCGGTGGAAAAGGGTGACCTTAAAGTGGCGGCGCTAGGAGCTCTGTGGGAGGAGGACGAAAAGGCTCTGGGCACGCTGGAGGATTGGGAAGAAACGAACGGTGAAGGACTAGTGAAGAGGAGAAGAAGAAATCTAAACCCCTTATATCCACCTACCTGCGCCAAGATTTGTGCAAACGCTATAGTTTAATTAACACGCGTCGTGGAAAGAACTGGGAAGGGCCCGCGCGATGATTGCGTCGCCTCGATCTCCACGCACGCATTGAAACGGCGCCTCGGTTCCGCGAACCATGGACCCACCAACGGTCGTGCTGACGGAACTTCTGTCAGATGACATGACTGGACCATGCTTGTGTCAGGTGGCGTTAGAGACCAAGTTCTGGCTTAGTTTAAAAGCGAGCTGGAAAATCCGAGTAACTAATTGAAAGGTCTGACTTACTTTTAAGACCCGGATCGTATTTTTTGTTGTGAAGTTTCAGGAACCCTTGAAGCTTCTGCAAGCCGAAGATCAAGCTAGACGATGATAAAATCCGACTTTGGATCTTGGAGGCCTCCGGGGGCTACTAATGATGGGTGCTAATATCCAATCTCATGCCATGGAATGAGATCTAAGTATGACCAGTTAGGCCTAGTTTTATACTCTATGGTATCTATTCTATTGTTGCAATACTCTCAAAGCACTAACTAAAAGTAAAGAACTTTGGTAAAGTAAAAGAATAAAGCTTGCAAGTAAAACGTGGGGTTGGTATAATCAAAGTTGTATAACCAAAGAATGCCTAAAGCATCTTGGTTAAGTTATGAAGTGGGCAAGTGTTAACTTGCATAGTTAAATTTTAATTAGTGATGGCTTGCCTTGATTGGTGTAGTGATTGAAGTTCTCTGTTGGGGATATACTTTCTGGGTATCTTCACAGATCCTCACTGACCAAGGTAGCCCACTTCGGGTTAGAGCTTTGCTTCACGGGCGGCCCAGTTAGGGAGAGAAGACGGAGTCCAATCTGACTACGGGAAGGCCCAGAAGACTTATCGACTTAGGCCCACAATGTTACTTGTAGTTCAAGATGTACTCTGTAACCAACTCTTAGTCGTAGCCGGATTGATCTCTCCTGTAAACCCTAGGCCGGATATCTATATAAGTCGTCCTAGGGAGAGCCTTTAGGGCAACCCAATACTTTAGACCCTCAACTCGCACAGGCGAAACCCTTGTAACTCATATTCCGGCTCTGCCATATTACTAGATTGCTAGCAGGAGTAGGGTCTGTCCAAAGCCGGCGGATTCGAACCTGGGTAAACTTGTGCGCTCACCGTCCTGGAACACCGTACGTCTCACACCCCTCTCTCCCGCACGCCTCGAGGACCCCCTCATGGTGTACTTGTCCTCAAACCGACGACATTCTCCTCTTCTTCTTCTTGGTAGAACTCCTCCACCTCGTATCCGGGGTCGGTACTATCGTCTATAAATGAATACAGGGTACACAATCACCAAACAATACTTAACTACTTCTATTTAGCACACTAAGGCTCACACTAGATGATCTAGCATCATCACAATCATCACATGAAATAAATACTTAATCTTATTTATTTTATTTTAGAAAAGTAATTTCTACTCATTGAAAAATACTTAAGATTTAATATTCTCCACTTAAAATATGGGATCATGTGGAAACATGTCATCATCACATATTCTAATACATGGGAATGTGATTTAAAGTGTTGGTCATATTTTATAAAGTTTATTATTTAATAGAATTAAAGTGACTAGAAATGCCTATATAGCATTATTTTGGCACTAGTCCAAAGTCATTGCATGTAAACCTCAATATTTTTGCGTATTCAGATAGATCTTATCAAATGTAATTTTTGAGAGTTGGAATCAACTCAAAAGCATTTATGGTTGATTTTTGAAAAATGTTTGAATGTGAAAAAGTCTCTGTCTTGTTATTTTTACTATTGGTGATCTCTAACTCCAACTTATTTGAATCCAACGGGCTTGGATAGATAATTTAAATACCTTTCTAACAAAGTTGGAATCATGCAATTTGGTTCATGGAATCTTTTTGAATTGATTTTTGAATCTACTAACAGAATGTGGTTTTAACTAAATTGGAAAATACTTATTTGAATTCACAGGCCTGCGCGGGAAACTAAACGGGCCGGCTCAATCTGCACAACATAGTGCAGTGGGCTGCTGACAGGGGGGTCCACTAGTCAGCGACTCTAACTAACCAAAGCGGTATCTTTGAATCTAGGCCCTACGATTAAAAGACGATCCAACCGTTGTAGTTCATCGTCGACGACGAACAACTCCGACGAGGTCTAAACCCTAATGCGGCGGTGGGGGTCTAGCGAGGCTCACCTGGGCTCCATCTAGGGTCAGTAATGTGGGTGAACAACGTTGTCAATGACGGCGGTTCGAACGATGGTCGTGGCAGCTCCTAGGGTGGCTTCAATCGACGGTGCCCTACTCCTCCTATAGCGGCGGGCTCTGGCCAAATTCCGGTGAAGAGTTCCTCGCCTTGCTCCGAGGAGAAGTGTGGGAGGGTTAGTGAGGAGTGGGGAGTGTGTTGGTGTGGATAAATGAGGCGATGAGGGCCCCTATTTATACACCGACGAGGGGACCAAGCGGGATGGGCTGGCCTCTCCGACGAGGGTGGAACAGCATGCTATCAGCATGGCTGTGGGTAGGGGACTCTGCGGTGTTCCCTGGCGGTCATCACGAGCGTAATGGCATGGAACGGGGCGGTCTAGGTTGTTCAGGCGCATGCGATGCTCTGCGCGGAAGCGGCGGTGTTTGAGGCGTCGCACGGGAGCTACGGGTCGCGCGGCGGCGAACGGGGGTGTCTGGTAGGTGACTGTGATCATGGCGAGTGTGCACGTGCGCGAAGAGAGCGAGGCATGGTTTGTGCGAGCTGGTCAGGCACGACGCTCTGGCACGCTCTCAGCACGGCACAGACACACTAAGCGCGGCTGGTCCTGGGTGGTCCAAGGCTCTCCTATAGTCGTGGCTTGGACAAGGGGTTGCGGTGGATGGTGGCGTGTCTGGTGCGCGTCGTGGGCGAGGGCGACGTGGCCTGTGTCGCTATGTTCACGGTCGGCCAGCGAGTGTGGCTGCGGGCGGCGGCGCACTGGTGCACAACGGCTAAGGGGGAGCTTGTCTGGTGCGGTTAGAGACTGGGGGAGACAAATGTGGAGTGTATTGGGAGCAATGGTTTGAATGATCACTGCTCAAACAGTGAAGTTAGGCCAGAGTTAATTAGTGTCTGCAAGGTGTTTGTCTTAATGGCCGCATGAGATTTAGTGTGAAAATTTTGAATGAAAATTGGTGAGTGTTTGAATCTTATGCTTGAGTATCTATGGTTGCTTGGAAAATTCAGGTGGAATAGATTTGATAGGTTTTTGCAAAATGGTGATCTTACCATATGAACTAGATTCAAATTTGAATTGTCCATTAAATAGATTTGAAAATAGTTTTGTTGGTTTGTAAAGTGGGCCTTGGTTCACTTTTATTTGGTCTAGCAAGGTGTGAAAAGAAGTGGAATTGTTTCTGTTAGAAATTCTCTTCTAGGAACACTCAAAGTGACCTAGTGGTTAACTTTGGTCAAAATGACCATTTTCTTATTTTATTCATATTTGATTTCTTTTTCTTTTGATTTAGTTTGTAATTGGCCTAGATGATGTAGTATTCATCTTTAAACCATTTCTTATCATTTGTAGCAATCAAACATGGCAATTTCAATCAATTCTACACTAATGCAAATCACACATGCACTCATATAGATTTTTAGAATAAAAGTTTTTGTTAACCCTAAACTTGGGTGATTAGAACTTGATAATCTTGAAAGATTTGGGTTGTTACAAACCTTCCCTCTGTAAACAAAATCTCGTCCTGACATTTAAGAAAAACGAGGAACTAAAGAGATTTGGAAACTCAGTCCTAATGTAATCTTCTCGCTCACAAGTAGCTTCTTCTTCAGCATGGTTGCTCCATTGGATCTTGAGAAACCTGATACTCCGGGTCCTAGTGGTTCTGAAGGATTCTTCCAAAATACGAATGGGCACTTCACGATACGTCAGATCCTTGTTGATATCTATGGCTCGGTGATCGATATTCTTGAACACTTCGGTCTTATCCGAAACTTCGAGGCATTTGCGAAGTAACGAGATATGGAACACATTATGGATGGATGACATCTCCTCCGGTAGTTCTAGTTGATATGATACTTCTCCTTGGCGATTCAAAATCTTGAAGGGTCCAATATATCTGGGGGCTAACTTTTCTTTCAGTTGAAAACATTGCATTCCCTTCAAGGGCAATACTTTGAGATACACAAAATCTCTGACATTAAAGGTCAGGTCTCGACGTCTTTTGTCAGTATAACTCTTCTGTTTGGATTGGGCGGTCGTGAGGTGCTCACGGACTTTGTGAACTTTCTCTTCTACTTCTTGTAGGATGTCAGGTCCGAAGATCTAACTCTCTCCTACTTGCGACCAATTCAAGGGGGTACGGCACGTCCTTCCATATAAGAACTCAAATGGGGCCATTTGCAAACTAGCTTGATAACTTTTTTTATGAGAATTCTGCGAAAGGCAGACAATCTTCCCATTTTTATCCATACTCTAGAACACAATCTCTCAACATATCTTTTAAGGTTTGGTTGACTCCTTCGGTTTGTCCATCGGTTTGTGGGTGATAAGTTGTGCTGAAGTTCAGCTTGGTTCATAATCCTTCTTGGACATCCTGCCAAAATCTTGAGGTAAACTGGGATCCTCAATCCGATACTATGGTCTTAGGGGTTCCATGCAAACTAACAATTCTAGCAATGTACAGCTCTGCTAGCTTGGAACTCTGGTAGGTGGTCTTTACAGGTAGAAAATGGGCTACCTTCGACAGTCTATCAACTATGACCCAAATAGAGTCATTTCCCCTACTAGAGGTAGGCAAACCGGTGATAAAGTCCATTCCAACGGAATCCCATTTCCATTCTGGAATCTGCAATAGTTGCAAAAGTCCCACGGGTCTCTGATGTTCCAGTTTGACTCTCTGATAGATATCACACTTGGCGATGTAGCTTCCGATTTCTCTTTTCATCTTGTGCCACCAAAATTGCTCCTTCAAACCCTGATACATCTTTGTTCCTCCGGGATGGATAGAATAAATAGTATCATGAGCTTCCTGCATGATAACTTGCTTCAGCTCGGAATCTGCTGGCATACAAATATGTCCTTTGTACCACAAAAATCCTTCTTAATCTTCAGTAAATCCGGGTACCTTCCCTGTACCGATACGACATTTGATTCCATCGATACATGCATTTCCTTTCTGCGCCTCCTTGATCTGACTGATCAAAGTGGGTTGAAGTTCAATGCTAGCTAAACATCCTTTGCTAACCAGCTCTATTCTAAACTGCTCCAACTCTTCATGCAAACTTGGCTGGGTTTCTTTAATCATGGTGTTTAATCTACACGGCAATCTGCTAAGAGCATCCGCTACCACATTGGCTTTGTCGGGGTGGTAGTGAATGTCAAGGTCATAATCCTTGATTAAATCTATCCATCTCCTTTGCCTCATATTCAGCTCCTTTTGGGTGAAAATATATTTCAGGCTCTTGTGATTCGAATAAATCTCGCAGCGGTTACCCATCAGGTAATGACGCCATGTCTTCAAGGCTAAAACTACGGCTGCTAGTTCAAGGTCATGGGTAGGGTAGTTTTGTTCATGTTGCTTCAGTTGTCAGGACATATATGGTATAACTTTGTCTTCTCGCATTAACACACATTCGAGACCAATCTTGGATGCATCACCATACACATCGAACGGCTTCTTGATATCTGGCATGATCAAGATTGGGGCTGAATTAAATCTCTTCTTAAGCTCTTGAAAACTCGCTCCACATTTGTCAGTCCATTCGAACTTATTATCTTTCTTCAACAATTGGGTCATTGGTCTTGCGATGCTCTAAAATCCTTCAACAAACTTGCCATAATATCTTGCTAATCTGAGAAATGCAGGGACCTGGGTTTGAGTGGTTGGGGATTTCCATTCTTCAACATCTTTGATCTTGGCGGGATCGACAGCGTCTCCTCCTGCCGACACAATATGTCCTAGGAATCCTACTTCCTTTAACCAGAACTCACATTTGCTAAACTTGGCATACAGCTGATGCTCTCCAAGGGTTTCAAGAATGGTTCTCAGGTGTAGCTCATGGTCTTCTTCTGACTTGGAATATATCAGAATATCATCGATAAAAACAACGACAAACTTATCCAGGAAGTTCATAAAAATCGTGTTCATGAGATTCATGAAATAAGCGAGGGCATTGGTTAATCCAAAAGACAGGACAGTATACTCATAAAATCCATATCTGGTGGTAAAGGCAGTCTTTGGAATATCCATTGCACAAATCTTGAGTTGATGATAACCAGTTCTATGATCAATCTTAGAAAACACTCTAGCACCAGTCAACTGATCAAACAGATCCACTATCTTTGGTAGTGGTTACTTGTTCTTGATGGTGACATCATTTAGCTTCCGGTAATCCGTGCACAAACGGTTACCTCCATCTTTCTTATCCACAAACAAAACAGGCGATCTCCACGGCGATGCGCTTGGTTGAATCAGACCTTTAGCCAACATAGCATCAAGTTGTTTCTTCAGCTCCACTAATTCTGATGGGTTCACCATATAAGGTCTCTGAGCTATGGGTCCGATTCCAGGAATTAGTTCAATGATGAACTCGATATCCCGATCTGGGGGCATACCGAGCAATTCCTCTGGGAACACGTCGAGGTATTCATAGACTACTCTTGCTTGGTCTAGGGTTGGTTGGGCTAGACTCTTGTTGCATTTGAATTGACGGGGCAGGGTCTCACATACATGCTCTACTGATAGTCTAGAGCTACTGGTCATGGTTATGGCTTTCTTGGCATAGTCGATTAATCCTTTATGTTTTGACATCCAATTCATTCCTAGTACTACTTCGAAACCTTTGGTTCCAAGTACTATTAGATTGGCATAAAAATCTATGCCATGGATTCTGATAGGTATAACCTTGCAAATTTTTCTATCTTTGGTGGTTAAACCAGGTATTTGAACTATCATAACATGCTTCAATTTTGTTGGTTGAATCTTACTAGTGCATGCAAATTCTTCTGTAACAAACGAGTGCGATGCTCCAGAATCAAACAACACTCTTGCTAGAACTGAGTTAACAGAAAACATACCCAGCACGACATCTGGCGCTTCTTGAGCTTCTTCAGCATTCATGTGGAACAGACGGTCGTTGCGGTTGAGCGAGTTCCCTGGGGCAAATCTCCTTCCAGGCTGAACACGGCGCTACTGCTGAGCGGGTGCATTCACATTGGCAGATGCTGCAAGCTTCTTGGGACACTCATTGGAGTAGTGACCCTTGACTCCACATTCAAAGCAAGTAATTTGGGACTTGTCTTTGGCTGCAACAGGCACAGCATTGCTTCCAGTCCTTGGGGCAGTATTGTTGTTGTTGTTGTTGTTGTTGTTGGCCTTGGCTGCTGCACGGTTGAAGTTATTGGAGTTGTCGGGGTTGTTGTTGTGGTTTCCTCCAGACTTGAAATTTCCTCCGCTAAGATTGGGGTAGTTGGGACGAGACATAGGGGGTCTATTGTTTCTTGGGGCATATCCTATAGACGGGTTGGGGCAATACTTCTGGGTATTGTGGGATCTAGTCCGGTGCATCATCATGTGCTTGCGATTGTCATTGGCTTGGTTGATCTTCCCTTCCATCTGAATGGCAGAGTCTACTAGCTCTTCTAGATCTTCAAAACGGATGTTGACTAACACAGTCTGCATCTCATCATGCAGTCCATTTAGAAACCTCCCCTTCTTCTTTGCTTTGGTGTTGATATCATGAGGGGCATATCTAGCTAGAGACATAAATTTTTCACGGTACTCAACTACAGTCATCCTTCCTTGCTTCAGTTCCCTGAACTCATCTCTCATTTTGGTGACCAAAACTTGGGGCACATGGGTCCGACTAAACTTGATCTTGAATGCTTCCCAAGTCATCATCTGACCATCGTTCATGGTACGGGTGCTATTCCATTAGGCTCTGGCATCTCCTGCCAGATAGTGGGTGGCAAACAGTACCTTCTCATTTGCCTCAACTCCTGCGACCTCTAAGTTGTTTTCCATGGTTTGCAGCCAGTCATCAGCATCTAAGGGATCCTCAGACTTACTAAAGATAGGTGGGTTGGTATTCTGAAAGGTCTTAAGCTTGGATCCATGGTGATCTTGGTTTCTATGGCCTTGATTATTGTGGGCCATCTGAGCTATCTGTTGGAGAGTGGCTAAGTTGGCTTGGCATTCGGCACTACTAGCTTCACGGTCGGAAACTAGCATTTGCAGAATCTGCAACATTGGGTCCTGAGATGAACTGCTTCCTCCAGGGTTTCCACGAGTCATCTGAAGATTGAGATAGATAATGAGATATAAGGGAAATCTCTAAGGTTCATGCTTTTGTTTCAAAATCTTTAAACTTTGAGGTGGACTCAGGTTCTGCAAACTAACAACTTATTCTCATTCATTCATTCAAAGCACACCATACAAATAGACACCACAAAACAAGTGGAAAACAGATGGTTTTAAGAACCATTCTGTGAAACTACGAAACAGTGGGACTGGTACAACTCACTCCTACGGTAGTGCTCAAGTGCATCTAATCATCATCAATGAAGTCGGAATCATCATCATCAATGTGGAACTCCATGGCATCATCCTCCAGGTAGTCGTTGTCATCACTAAGGTAAGAGTAAATATCTCCCTAGATATCTTCTCCTTCCTCCTCCTTTGCTTCAAGCTAGATCTCCTGTTCACGGATGGTCTTCTCGAGAGCGGCCACCTTCTTGTGGAGATGATCGATGGTGCGATCCTTCTTATCGCGCTGACGACAAATTGATTGGCGCTCCTTGGCAAGAATGGCGAGGGTCTAGTCCTTCTTGACGGTAATGGCAAGGTTGTGGTTGGCGTAGGCACGGGCGTTGTCCAACTCCTTCTGTCTATCATACAACATGAAGTCAAGATTATTCACTTGGTGCTTCAGCTCCCGGTGTCATGGTATCTCCAAGGGCATTCCCATAGAATCACGCCTTGTGAAGTAAGCAAAGCGAGTTCCCTGGATTAGGTTGATGTTCTGTCCACAAAGACAGGCAAGAGCTTTATGCATGGCCCTGGCTAATCCATCTAGCTAGTTGTTCTCCCTTAAGGTGAATTGGATCTTCTCCGAAGTGGGTGCTTCCATCTTGCCTCTGAGATCTGCAACTATCAGCCATTGTAGATCTCCTCCTACATGATCGTTGAGTTGTGCCCCGAAGAATTCCGGGTGCGGGCACTCAAGATACTCTGACAGTGCATCTAGATCCCTCTCAAAGATCAGGTGGCCTCCATTGCCCAGCTGGTAGAACTTGCTACAGTGGACTTCCATCTATAAGAATTTAGGGTGAGCAAGTTAGTGAGGTGATCAAGTGTGTCAAATTTTTATGTAGATTTGAAAGAATTTTTGAGGAACATGAATATTTTTGAAAGAATCTTAAGGATAAGAATGGGAATAGGTTTTCATAAATACTCACCTCTTTTTTTTTGAAACTAAGTTTTTGTTCGGACGTCCATTCTAACTAGGGTCTCCTATGGTCAGGATGGCTCTGATACCAACTTGTCAACACCCGGATTTTTAATCCCAGATGCCTGTTATGCCATACCTCACAATCCCAAGATTACCATTTTTGCGAGACATAATAAATTGATAACACAGTACACCATCCATTACAAACCATAATGAGGTCTTAGAAATAAAGGATCGCATGACCTAGTCTTAATACAATCAAAGCAGCAGAATAATAAACGTAGTAGTGGTTCCATCTTCAGGGTCACAGGCAATGTTGATGATGGGAGATGATCCTAGTTGTCGTAGACCTCCTGCTGTCCATCATCCTGATAGTCCTCCTCATATTCTGGCCACGGGAATAGCCAAGGACAAAGCCATGAGTACTCTTTAAGTACTCGCAAACTATCACTAACAAGTAAGGTAGTTCTAGTAGGAATCTTAAGCTCTAGGTTTATTTGCAAAAAGGCAGGTTTATTTCTAGCTGAGTTTAGAAGTAAAGAAAACTAAAGTAATGTTCTAAATCACTTAAGTGGGAACCTAGTTTTCATATTCACAACCCTGTTATGGTCAAGTCAAGTCATAGTTCAATTCACAAGTCATTTTGAAAACATCTGACGCCAGAACAGTATGGCGACTCCAACTGTCCATGATCGCGGACATGGCTATTCGAATAGTTTGAAACTCTGCAGAGGTGGTACACTTTCACCACAAAATACGATATATTTGTCAGGGATAACCCTAAATCAATCATACTCAGTATGCGTATAATCAATCATAACCTTTCAATTACACATCCTAGTATGGGTACCTCCCCTATGAGCTTGGCCTCCCAGCCATGGCCATCTGCCATCCTGGGCACTACACAGGTGGATATTCACACGAGGTAGCCTCAACTCAACCCCTTCCGCAAGGGAACCCATCTAAGGCATATAAACTTCCGGCTAATACCTACCCAATTCAGGTATTGTGATTGTACAGTAAAATTGGAATGGTATTGCATCCGAACCCAACCATCAGTTTTTGTAAAGGGCTAAGGCTCATGCCTCAACATTTTCATCATCAAACCATTGTGTTTCTCAACACTTGTCAAAACATTTCAATAGAATGAATCCTCATTCCAAGGTTTTCATAATCATTTTCACCAAGTATTCCCATCTAAAGTGATCAACTTTTACGCTTAGCACTAGCCACTACAATTGAGGGTATTCACTAATGAGGGGTGCTAATCTCCAATCTCATGCCATGGAATGACATCTAAGTATGAACAGTTAGGCCTAGTTTTATACTCTTTATGGTATGTATTTTATTGTTCCAATACTCTCAAAGCACTAACTAAAAGTAAAGAACTTTGGTAAAGTAAAAGAATAAAGCTTGCAAGTAAAACTTGGGATTGGTATAATCAAAGTTGTATAACCAAAGCATGCCTAAAGCATCTTGGTTAAATTATGAAGTGGGAAGTGTTAACTTGCATAGTTAACTTGTAATTAGTGATAGCTTTCCTTGATTGGTGCAGTGATTGAAGTTCTCCTCTTCCTCTTCTTGGTAGAACTCCTCCTCCTCATATCCCGGGTCGGTACTATCATCTATAAATGAATACGGGGTACACAATCACCAAACAATACTTAACTACTTCTATTTAGCACACTAAGGCCCACACTAGATGATCTAGCATCATCACAATCATCACATGAAATAAAGACTTAATATTGTTTATTTTATTTTAGAAAAGTAATTTCTACTCATTGAAAAATACTTAAGATTTAATATTCTCCACTTAAAATATGGGATCATGTGGACACATGTCATCACCACATATTCTAATACGCGGGAATGTGATTTAAAGTGTTGGTCATATTTTATAAAGTTTTTAATAGAATTAAAGTGACTAGAAATGCCTATATACCATTATTTTGGTACTAGTCCAAAGTCACTGCATGTAAACCTCAATATTTTTGCATATTCAGAACTTATCAAATGTGATTTTTGAGAGTTGTAATCAACTCAAAAGCATTTATGGTTGATTTTTTGAAAATTGTTTGAATGTGAAAAAGTCTTTGTCTTGTTATTTTTACTATAGGTGATCTCTACTCCAATTGATTTGAATCCAACGGGCTTGGATAGATAATTTAAATACATTTCTAAAAAAATAGTATCATGGAATTTGGTTCAGGGAATCTCTTTGAATTGATTTTTGAATCTACTGAAAGAATGTGGTTTTAACTAAATTGGAAAATACTTATTTGAATTCATAGGCCTGCGCAGGAAACTAAACGGGCCGGCCCAATCTGCACAGCACAGCACAGCGGGCTGCTGACAGGGGGGTTCACTAGTCAGCGACTCTAACTAACCGAAGCGGTATCTTTGAATCTAGGCCATACGATTAAAAGACGATCCAACGAATGCACTTCATCGTCGACGATGAACAGCTCCGGCGAGGTCTAAACCCTAACATGGCGGTCGGGGTCTGGCGAGGCTCACCTGGGCTCCATCTAGGGTCGGCGATGGGGGCAAACGACGTTGTCAAAGATGGCGGTTTGAACGGTGGTCGCATCAGCTCCTAGGGTGGCTTCAATCAACGGCGCCCTTCTCCTCCTGTTGCGGCGGGCTCTGGCCAAAAGCCGGCGAAGCGATGCTCGCCTTGCTCTGGGGAGAAGTGTGGGAGGGTCAGTGAGGAGTGGGGAGTGTGTTGGTGTGGAGAAATGAGGCAGAGAAGGCCTCTATTTATACACCGACGAGGGGACCGAGCTGGATGGGCTGCCGTCTCCGGCGAGGGCGGTACAGCGTGCTATTAGCATGGTTGTGGGTAGGGGACGGTGCGGTGTTCACTAGCGGTCATCACGAGCGTAATGGCACGACACGGGGTGGTCTAGGTTGGTCGGGCGCGCGCGATGCTCTGCGCGGCAGCGGCGGTGTTCAAGGCGTCGCACGAGAGCTACGGGTCGCGCGACAGCGAACGGGGGTGTTTGGGAGGTGGTTATGATCCTGGCGAGTGTGCACGTGCACGGAAAGAGCGAGGCGCGATCTGTGCGAGCTAGTCGGGCGTGGCGCTCTGGCACGCTCTCGGCACGGTGCAGAGATACTGGGTGCGGCTGGTCCTGGGTGGTCCAGGGCTCTCCTGTGGTCGTGGCTTGGACATGGGGTTGGTGATGGACGGTGGTGTGTCTATTGCGTGTCGTGGGTGAGGGCGGCGTGGTCTCTGTCGCTCTGTCCACGGTCAGCCGGTGAGTGTGGCTTCGGGCGGCGACGCACTGGTGCACAACGGCTAATGGGGAGCTTGTCTAGTGCGGTTAGAGACTGGGGGAGACAAAGGGGAGTGCATTAGGGGCAATGGTTTGAATGATCACTGCTCAAACTGTGAAGTTAGGCCAGAGTTAATTAGTGTCTACAAGGTGTTTGTCTTAATGGCCCCATGAGATTTAGTTTGCAAATTTTGAATGAAAATTGGTGATTGTTTGAATATTATGCTTGAGTATGTGGAATTGATTTGATATGTTTTTGCAAAATGGTGATCTTACAATATGAACTAGATTCAAATTTGAACTGTCCTTTAAATAGATTTTAAAATAGTTTCAGTTGGTTTGTAAAGTGGGCCTTGGTTGACTTTTACTTGGTCTAGAGAGGGGTAAAAAGAAGTGGAATTGTTTTTGTTAGAAATTCTCTTCTAGGGACACTCAAAGTGACCTAGTGGTTAACTTTGGTCAAAATGACCATTTGCTTATTTTATTCATATTTGATTTCTTTTTCTTTTGATTTAGTTTGTAATTGGCCTAGATGATGTAGTATTCATCTTAAAACCATTTCTTATCATTTGTAGCAATCAAACATGGCAATTTCAATCAATTCTACACTAATGCAAATCACACATGCACTCATATAGATTTTTGGAATAAAAGTTTTTGTTAACCCTAAACTTGGGTGATTACAACTTGATAATCTTGATTAAAAGATTTGGGATGTTACACATGGTCACCCAAAGACTCCGAAGGTTCTTTTTCGACCATCCAAGTAATGACCCTGTGTTCTCCCAAGTTGGGGGAACTCGAGGACCTTGCATCGGAGGTGGCCACCATCTTCGGGGAAGGCTCGGATCTCTCCACATGCTTGCCTCTCGAGGCCACCACTTCGGCATCCTCCAGTTCTTGGAATGTGCTGGAGGACGACGACGGTGCAGTTATGCTAGGGAAGACATAGAAAGCATTTAGCACAAGGAAATCAACAAAAAATATTGAAAAAATACGATAAAGACTCAGCCGTCAAAATTATCGAGATCAAAGGTCTCATCCAGCTTGTTCTTCAACTTCTTCATCGGAGAAGGAGCTATGCTGCTAATAGGCACCACTAAAATTGGGTCCGTGGTGCCCACCTCAGGCGTAGAATCCTTCGGTGTTCCTGGCGTGGAAGCATCCAAATGTTTGCTCCAAGAACGCTTGCGAGTTCCATCCTCGCTCGACTCGGGTGCTACTTGTGCCTCTACAACAGGAACAGTGAAATCTAACTTGGCTGCCTCCGTAGCTTCAAGAGGAATGACGCCTTCCGGCTGAGGAGGTATGGATGGTGTAATCTTCCAGTCATGCAATAGTAGTTACAAAGCCGTCAGTTAACCATTCGAATAAACTAGCGAATAAAAGGAAATGTACATCAACAAAAACTACCTCTGGCGGAGCAAAAGAAGCACGAAAAGGAAGGGTGCTTGATTCGACGGGTAGAACCTCCTTCATGGTGATCTTGGTCAATGATCTGATTTTCTTATCAAGCTCCGCCAAGGTCATGACTTCCAGAAAGACGCGAGTCAGGTCCATCACACTTGACCAAAGGAATATTGGGTGAGCCCTGGCTTGAAGGGGCTACACTCGATGCCTCAACCAGATTCGGATCAGGTCTACACGGGTGACCTCCTTCCCTCGAAAAAGTTGAAGGTCCAAAACTCATTTTTACAAGAGCTCAGCATCTTCTAACTCACCTAGCATCATGACATTTTTCTAGGACCTCCTCTTCTTCAGCTCCACATTTGGGTCAAATGGGGCGAGGTCCAATAACTTCCACTCGGCCTTGTTGTCCTGGATGTAGAACCATTTGTCCCTCCATCCTTGGTTGGAGTCGACCAGGCCGAGGGTAAAATACTGAACATGATGGTCCACGTATATATCGCAGCCACCAAGATTACACACCACCGACCAAAACCCTGACTACCTCTTCAACTTGAACAATTTTTTGAAAAGACCAAAGTGCGGCGTGATTCCGAGCCAGCATCCGTAGAGGGTGATAAAGAACACAATGTGCAAGATGAAATTGGGAATCAGCTGGTGGAGCTGAATCCTGTAGAAACAAAGCAATCCAAGAACAATTTCGTGAAGGGGAAGCGACAAATCGAGGCGGAGAAAAGCGGTGAACATCCCCCGAAAACCAGTGGGAGTATTAGGAATTACCTCCGGGCTAGGGATCCGGCAATCACATTCGTCGGCTAGAATCAATCCGGCCAGGCGATGCGGATGAAGCTCATGGGGCTTCAGGGTGGAGCACCACCAAGACCCATTGGTCACGTGACTCCTAGCTCCATTCTTCTGCTTAGTTGCGGGAGCAGTGCCAGACCCAGTGGCGGTGGCGGTTTTCTTCTTCATCATGGCAGCGACACTACCAGATCCCATGGTAGCAGTGGCCTTCTTCTTTCCCATTCTCATTCGACGGAGCGATCGATCAAAGTAACTTGGAAAAGCTCTAAGGACATCCAGCACAGCGAGGAAGTGTGGAGCAGCGAGGCAGAGGAGAGCAACAATGGAAGTGACACGAGGAATATGAAGATGCAAAGTGCACAAGTTACTACCTAAATTCACTACTTAAGTAAGGGAAAAAGCTCATCCGATGAACGACATTTCTCTACCTCAACATGTGGTGCACATCGATGAAGACACATGGCAGCGTGTACACTGACCCGTTGTTGCACAATCCCCACTCAGCGCAAAAATCAAGGGGGCGCAGTTAAACCCCAAAAATTATGTGTGACTATTCAAATTCTGGTCACGCTAGGACCCACCATCATCATGTCCCATGAGCACCGCTCACGCCGGCGGCTGAGCTCATCCAATCGTAAGAAATGATGTCATTTGCACTAGTCTTGGCAGCAGCCAAAGGACGAAGTGTATAACCGTAATTTTCTTCGACTTCGCTGGTATTTTATCAAGTCTACAACTCAACCAAACACTCGGGTGATACTCCTAACAGGAGCATTGGTCGTGCACCCGAGTATTTTTTGGGCCCAGTAAGAGGCTACTTATAAAAATACGAGGCATTCACACCTCAACTCCTTCTAATCAACGATTCAATGACGAACTTGGGGGCTACTCCCATAGGGAGTGCTGGAAATCTCAATCGACAGGTTATGGCTAATGACAGCAGTCACCAAAGTTCAAAGTCCCTACTCGAGTATGCGATTCGAATAGGCACTCGGGGACTATTCCATAGGGAGCACTGGTCGTGCACCCAATGCAAAGAAAAGATCGTTATCCATGGCAAAAAGCATTGACCACGTCTACACCATGAGCATTTGAAGCATTCGGAGATCCCACCTCACCATCACTAGAAATAACCTACAAAGAGACAATGTCTCCTGGGCCACCCGAATCATCTCCGTGGTGAATAAACATTCGGATGCCGTGTTTACAACATGAAGATAAGACCTACGAAAGGCCTGACAACGCACTTGCTGCGCTCTACCAGAAATAAAACCGTGCCTATAGGCATGATGAAAAATCCTTGATGGGCATGTCGAGTGCTCATATCAAAACAATGGAATTTGACTCTGTAAGACCTCTGCGACAGGAGTAGAATTATACCATCAATGTTCCGTATTCGAGTCCGGGGATCGAGTTTGAGTAGATAGCATTGTTTTGCCCTAAGGCAGTTAACTGACCCTAATCTATTGGATGTATGAGGCACGTATATGGACAATCCTTATGACACAAACCGCGGCACCTGAAAGCACTTTCAGATGAACTTGCAATCCACGCATTCAAAGACTTTATAGTCTCCACTCTGAATCTATGATTCGGCTGGACACTTGGGGGCTACTAACATGGGTATACCCTATGGGTACTCGTGTTTAGCCTATACGGTCCAGCCCAAGAGGAACCCACAGAGACAATTGAAGCTCAACAAGGATCCAGGTGGCCCAAGCCCGGAGGAATGCGACTCCATGAAGGACACGGAAAGTAGTAGATATATATTCAAATGGGTAAAACCCTAATATGTAACAGACTTGGCCAGCTATACTGATACCTATCCTCCCTATCTAAAGGCTAGGAGGGGGATCGGTAATCTAAGAACAGACAAGCAGGAGTAGGGTCACTTCCGAGGGCATGAACATGGGTAAACCGCGTGTCCCTGATGTGCTTGTTTGTTTTCCGATCGATGCCTCTAGCGCTCCCCATCCCCTCGAATCTCAGTCCATCCACGATGGGCATTGACCAGTTAACCCCTTATCAGTCACCCACTGACCTTAAATTTTCCAGAAAAAAGTTTCAGGGATTATTGCCCTTCTTTACCTACGCCTGGTCATTGCTGCACAGTGTTGCTCTTTGGTACAGGTGTGTGGTATGGGTGTGTGCCCGTACTGCACCTCGTCTCCTCTTCATTTCTGTTTTTAAGTCTGATAAGCTAGTACATCCGGGTGGTATGGTCATAGGTGTTCGTACTAGAGGGTCTTAAGAATTCTAGAAACTCATCATGTTTTCTACATCTCATTGCGAGGTTGGTACGGGTGGATGGTACATGCACGTCCCTGTACCGATGCTCGTTACGCATCTAGTAACTTATCTATAAATTTTCAGACTTCAACCATCATGGAGCAAAGCCGGTACGGGTGCGCGGTAGCGGCTCGTCCCCCCGTACTGCTGCTCGTTAAACCTTCTAGAGACTCCAAAAGCATAGTATCTACAAAATTATTCTAAGGACCTAAAACATTAGTCCCGCATCCAAACAAAGTATACATATATTTTTTGGAGAAGTTTTAACCAAGATATGCAACACATGATTAGAGCAATGAACAAGTCTACATTTTCAAAATGGTCCCAAGACAACTTTAATAGGAAATCGTGCAAAGATACAAGTGCCAATGCAACATGAATGTAACTAGACTCAAGACAAACATAAAAAAGACACTTGATGACTTCTGGGTTGCCTCCTGTGAAGCATTTTCTTTAAAGCCATATAGCCAGGCTCGATGCTCCATTGAATTATCCACTTGTATCCCAGGGGATATCAACCCGAAGTGTAATGGTACTTACCTCCAGCTAAGGGTTGGAGAATCTCATAGCAGAGTACAGTCGGAGTTGTACCCTATTGCGGTGCATCGGCATCATGTAAATGAATAGGTTCTCGCTTTCAAGCGAGTGTCTATGACCGGAGTGTGGTGAGCATGCCTTCCTATGTAGCTACAACGAGAGGATTATAGTTTCAAATATAATTTCTAATTTTTTACCTTGATTTCCATTGTAGGGGACAATTCATAGGATTCTTCCTTTGCAACTGGGAGTAACTCCTACATATTAGCATCAAAATATTAATAGCAAGATCCTATCTCTAGTTCATCATTATTAATGCCCTCCTCACAGGTATCTAGGCACGAGCCCTCTATGGATAATTTATGATTAGTTTTAGCATTAGAAGAATCATCAGTAAAGAGAGAGGCATCATTATCAAACAAAGTATTTGTAATGTACCGCTCTTTGTCAACCTCACCTTTTGGGTGATCCTCCTCTTTATCTTGTGATTCCTGCAAATGGTTATCTTCAGGCACCACGGTTTTACATCGTGCCTTACTTTCTACGACAAGTGGATTGCCACTAAGACATTCTTGACAATAAGATTGTAACATAGGTAACAATTTGGTAAGTTTCTTATGAAGCATACTATCACTACTCCATAGATATGATTGAACTATTTTAAGAGTAGATCATGCACACCTCTATAAACCAAATACTCTATGACTTTATCTCTAGTGTGAGATACTAGGGATTCTTAAAGAGTAATGGAACATTGAAAACTAAAGTGCCCAAATACCATACATTTATCACAAATCTCGTGATATGAATTAAAAAATGATTGCACAACCATATAGCAAGTCATACAAGTTAAGAAAATACATACCAGTGGCAGTAGTATGTTCGTTGTGGTGTATATCCTCTTCTTCTTCCTTCCAGCAGTTCTGCAAAAGGTTAGTATCTTCCACGGATGTCGAGATCCGCTTATGAGAAGGGGCAAATATTGCATTACTACTGAAGTTATCGTAGCAATAAGAGTATATAGGAAATATTACTCCATAGATTATATCTAGTGCTTTATCTTCTCCATTTATATTTCTCATGCGAGTTAGCAACTCACAACAACCGGTAAATACACATATTCTAAAACCTCCACATTAACAAAGCGTTAATTACTTGCATTGTAAGGTGCTAATGTGGTATCAATGTTATACTCACATTGATAGTTAGTATGATACGTCGAACAATAATCTTCATAAACAAAATTTTATGAGGCACATAATATTGGTGAATAGTCATTCAAACAATTAACCCATTATTTTAATACATTTGGCCTCATAGTAAAGTATCTGAAAGTTCTGAATTTTTATCTCCTCCATTGCTAGCTTCATATATTTAGAAATAGTATTGTTGGAAGGCATGATTAGTAGCAAAGTTTTATAAGTTTTTGTTTTATAATTTTTTAGTATCTTTTCAATATAAATAAAAATAGTAAGATAATAGCAACAAACAAAAATAAACTATGTGTGAGTGGGTAGCTAATAACCAAGTGCTATACTCCCCGGCAATGGCGCCAATTTTATGACTGGGTTCCTACATCATTAGGGTTATTGTAGCACTTATAGTAGCAAATATTATTTATAAAATTCATCCCTTGGAAGCTTTGTAGAATGAAATAACACAACCCCGCAACTGCATTATCACAGACGTAGGCATGTCCGCACCCAAATCGTGGTTTGGAAATAGCCTATTATATAGGTTACTAGAATAGAAATAATGTTTGATATAGGTTTAAACTAACTAAGAACAAATCAAATAAATAAGGTAAACTAGAGCAAGCAAATGATGATGGAGTGTGTTGAGATATGAATGAGGAGTTCTCAGGGAGTGTAGGATCCACCACTAGCATTGGTATTTACCTAAGATTAGGATAAATCTATGTCCATCATTATGACATGTGTGGAGAGAGATCCATGTTGGGCCACACAGAGATAAAAAACTTGTCCATGTGAGGTACACCAAAGATCAAGCTGAGGTAGAAGGCCACGAGATTTACCACTAGACGCGCAGGTCTGGATTATTGATGAAGCGCGTCAGTTGATGCAGTGCAGTATGATCCCATGAACACCTTCTAATCCGCCATGAACTTCTTCGGATCCACCATGAACTCCTTCATATACAATGTCACATGTGCAACGCCTCTACCGTTATCCACTCGTGCAGGGAGGAGCTCTAGGAAGAGGATTGCTAGATCATGTCTAGCCCGAAATAGGAGTGGAGAAAGTTATGGCTAGGTTAGGAAACTATCCCTTGTCACTCCACTTATATATACTCCTTGTTGGGGTCAACGCTTGAGGCCCATATAGGCTGTATCCTAATCTACATATGGATCTAGTCCACATGTGCTCCTTTCCCATAAGTGTGTGACCCTGTAGGTTCACGCACGATTGGACACAACATGAGTCACCACTCCAAGTCGATATCTGGTAGTGGCCTCTAGCAAGACGTGCCAACTCCCAAGCGCCATAAAGTTAGAAGACGAACCTTTCCAATGTGACTTTCATCCAATTCCGTTTGCCTCACTATATACATGTTGAGCTATAGGAGAGTAGTTTCCAACCCTACAATAGCTCAACTCTCTTCTTGTTCCATGATATATGATTCACTAGACTAACACTTAGTCTGACTCCTTGGTTAACACTTAACCAAGTCGCGCATGGCCATGTTTCTAAATCATATCACATGAGAGATCCCAGAGAATATATCTCCATGGTGGAGGGGAAAATACCATCTTAGTAATCCATGTCACGCCGCTTGATTCACAACCAGCCTGAACTCTACCTTTAGAATTGTCGATATATGGAACAACGTTTGATAGGACCTTAGCTAGCAATCCAAAACTCAGATCATGTGATCACCTCAGGTCAAAGGATTCCATTGCTTGAGACTTCAAATGACAACATGCTCGTTGCATCTCAATTGTGGGTCAGTTCAACTCGCTAAACTCTTGAGCCAAATCCATGTAAGTCAGAATAGCATCACCATGCCCATGACATGTGGAACCTAGTCATCATCCGACTTTCACATTAGTCTAAGTTGTGTGTCTAGCACAACCTCAACGACCAAGGACATCTAGTATGAACAACACGAATATATCGTTCCACAACTGAATCACATATTCAATGATACATATTAGATACTCATACTAGGATAACTTAATAACTTTATGAATACATTGGGAATTACATCATACATGATTGCCTCTAGGGCATATTCCCAATAGTCTCCCACTTGCACTAGAGTCAATCATCCTGACATCACATGTCTAGGCATCTAATGCCCATAGCTCTCGTGTTCACCTCATGATTTGGTTGTGGTAGCAGATTTTTCAATAGATCCACAATGTTTGCATCCATGTGTACCTTCCATTAGTTGATATCACCTTGATTGACAAACTAGTGAATTAGGTGGTAACACATGAGTATATGTTTGTTCTTCTTGTGTTCTCTAGGTTCCTTGGCTTGTGTAATAACATGATGGCCCAAAATATATCGAGCTCGTTGGGGAACCCCAAGAGGAAGGTATGATGAGCACAACATCAAGTTTTCCCTCAGTTATGAAACCAAGGTTATCAAACCAGTATGAGCAAGGAAACACCTCCAAGGTGTTGCTAGCTGGACTTTGGCAGCGCGCACTACCGGTGCCAACAGCGGCGTGGAAACCAGCACAACACAACCACAAAACTTTGCCCCCAACTTATAGTGAGGTTGTCAATCTCATCAGTTTTGCTGAAAACAAAGGATTAAATGTATCGAGTGGAAGAAAATAAAAGCTTGCAGAAAGTAAACAGAAAACAGTAAGCAATTGTAGATTCATGGTAAAAGAAAGGACTGGGGTCCATAGTTCACTAGTGGTGGCTCTCCCTAAGATAGATAACTTGTTGGGTGAACAAATTATAGCAGGGCAATTGAAAAACATCGAGAAAGCATACATGCGTATACTAATCATCTTGACTCCTTTGAGATTTGATTGGGCATTACAATATTATACATAGACCGTAATTCAACTGCATCTATGACTAATAATCCACCTTCAAGTTATCATTCGAACCCCCTCCAGTATTATGTTGCAAGCAATAGATAATTGCATTACGCATTGCGTGTAAAGTAAATAATATGATTGTTCTATGAACAAAGGATTGTTGTTTTATCCCTAGTAGCAACATCACATCTAGTACCTTAGAGATTTCTGTCACTTCCCCAAATTACAGGAGGCATGAACCCACTATCGAGCATAAATACTAACTCTTGGAGTTGCTAGCATCTACTTGGCCAAGATAGCTACTAACAACGGAAAGCATGCAAGATCACAAATAACAAAGACATGATAGAATCAATAATCAATCTGAAATAGCATCTCAATATCCATCGGATCCCCGCAAAAACAACATGTAGGATTACAAATAGATGATCTTGATCATGAACGGAGCTCACAAGATCTAAACATGATAGCACAAAGGAGAAGAACCAACCATCTAGCTACTACATGGACCTGTAGTCCAAGGATGAACTACTCACGCATCACACCGGAGGCTTGCATGGTGATGAAGAAGGCCTCAAGGGTGAATTCCCCTCTCTACCAGGGTGCCGGGAAGAGATCCATATCCCTCCCGATCTAGGGATGGAGATGATGGCGGTTACAGACTCTTTCGTGGAATTTTGATCGGGTACTTAGGGTTTCTGTATTGGAGGCATCTTATAGGCAAAAGGAGAGGCCGAGGGGGAGCCCTAGGCGGCCACACCACCCCTAGCGCGGCCAGGCCTCGCCCGCGTGGCCAGGTTGTGTGGCGGCCCCCTGGCCCCTCTCCATCTCGTATTCTAGCTCCGTGTCCCCCTCGGTGAAAAACTGACTTTGGCTTTTGTCCCGTCCGATTTCGAGAATATTCATTTTCTGACTTTCCTGGAATCAAAAATAGCAGAAAATAGGAAGCTGGCACTGTGGCATCTTGTTAATAGGTTAGTCCAAGAAAGTGTATAAAAAGTACTCCAAAGTTGGAATAGAACATAAGAAAGTAGATAAAAACCAAGCATGGAACATCAAAAATTATAGATATGTTTGCAACGTATCAACATCCCCAAGCTTAACTCCTCCTCCTCCTCGAGTAGGTAAGTGATAAAAAGAAAGAATAATTTTTGAGGTGACATGCACCATCATAAACTTGATCAAAGTATTTGTAAAACATGGATAGCTGGGATCAAAGTACTTCAACATAACATTAAAGATAAAGTTCTAGCAATTAAGACATAGCAACTATGTTGCAACATGAAAAGGCGCAAACAAAAGATTCATGAATAACAATGCTTTGCAAGATGTTTGTTTGTTTCATAAAAGAAAACATAGCATAGTGGCATTCAGCTTGTCCCTCATAGAGTAGCAAACATAAATGCATAGGATACCTTCAAAGTTCATAAGAGTGACTAGATACAAGTAGTTTAAGAACAAGCAATATCAAGTTATGCATCAATCAAAAAGTCTTGGGACAATGCACATAGAACTAAGAATGTCCACTATGCTCTCAAAGTAGGTGCATAAAGATAGAAGGTGGAGACTCAACATAAAACTAAAAGAAAGGCCTTCATAGAAGGAAGCAAATAAATTCAAGTTTCATAAAGGGCTTCCAAAAATTATGGTACTTACTAGCTTTCAGCTCTCATTGCCCCTATCATAAGCATCTTGAAGTGATTAAGGTTAAAGTGAACAAATTATGGAGTATATGCTTGACAAAGTATAAGTTGGAAATCTCATGTCCCTTGAATACGAGGGCCGCTCCTCATGCTACTCAAGTTTAGTCACCGGTAAGTTCTTGTCATTGTAAGTACATGTGTATCATAGAGAACCGCCAACGGGGTACCCCTTGCCCGATGATACGGAAGAATCCCCATATAAAAATGACAAGGCAAGCAGACAACGAGCATCTCAGCAATCTTCTTATTTACCATGGGAAAATGGTGTTTTTTCTCTCTTTCCTCTTTTCTCATATCTCGTTTTTCTTTTTTTCTTTTCTTTTTTTTCTCAATATCTGACTCTTTTTTATAAGAAGAATGCTTCATAGACAGCTCATTATGGTTACGCTGCAGGTTTCCACTATAACAACATGGATTAGACCGGCGGCCCAGGCGTTTCTTTAACACACATACATAACTCCATGGACTTACAAGCTCCCCTTTCATTTCTCACCGACGACATCCATAGACAAAAGAGCATGATATCAACTAGGTACAAAGTACAAGTGCAATGTTGAAAGCGTTCCCCATGACAGCATGGTTCTGCTAATCCCCAACATATAAGTGCAAGCATATACAACATAGAAGACACAATGGTTCAAGTTTATTAAGGGCAAGAAAAGTAAAGTGTGCCATCAAGTTCGTCAGAGCTTTAATCACTAGTTTTCTCATAAAAGTTTAATTCGGAAGGTAGATAAAAGCATGAATATACTTGGAATAGCAAATGCTAATAGGTAGGTATGGTGGACTCTTTGGAATAACTTGGATTTAGGAGTTGTATGCATGAGTGGAACTCATACTTGGTTACGGAGGCTAGCAAAAGACTGGGAGCGACTAACTAAGAGAGCAATAATGGCCATAATCATGCAAAGCGACAAAACATCATTGATTAAAGCATAAAGTGATATTACAAGTCGAAAAATAAAGGATCATCAAGGCTATGGTGACTTTGGATAGTCATAACATGGTGTGAGAATGTGCCAAGTCAACCCAAATAAAGCATCAAAGGAGAATAGCACAATACTATGCTTTAATATGCTAAAATAACACATGATCCTTCCAAGGCACATTAAGCAATCTCAATTGTTTATTAGAAGTCATGCTAGAACAAATATAACTAAGCATAAATCCAAAACAATATCAAGCATGGCATGACAAAGCATAGGGCACAGTCACAAACAAGCTCTCTTTACCACTTAAGCATGAACTTTCCTACTCTTTTCCAATCCAAACCAAACTATATGAAAACCAATGTATGAAAGAGGGGGTCCAACCAATTTATTCAGCAAACTAAGAAAACCAAGCAAATGAAAACACAAAAGAAGACGCTCCAAGAACAAAACAACTGTGCATGAAACAATAAAAATAAAGTGTTTGGAAGAAACCTGGGATTTTTATTGATGAAGAAGGGGATGCCTTGGGCATCCCCAACCTTTGACGCTTGTACTTTTTGGATATTTCTTGGGGTGACACACGTGGCATCTCCAAGCTTGAGATTTAGTCCATTCTTCATCTCATTGCATCACTCCTTCCATACACCTGAAATTTTTCCTTCATACAAAACTTCACAGAATCTTTATTAGCAACATTAGTGCACTCAAGATAATAAGTCTTTGGGTTCAGTTTCAACACCAATAAAACTTCCATTAAAACAAAAGCAATTGTAGCACTTCCCTCAAAAAGCTCAATTCCCCGAAAGAACTCAAAAAGGAACCAACAAGAAGCAAATGCAAATAATGGTAGAAATCTGTCAAAACAGGCCAGCAGGTAAAATCCAATTTTTCCGAAGACCTTCTGTTACTCAAATTAAAAAGTGTTGAACTATTGAAAGTTAGATAACAACCTGGGGCAGAAGCACAAAACTTTACGCCACAAAACAACGTACATAGATTTTACAAGAATTTTTACGGTGAAGCACATAAATCTATTTCAGGACAACAACTTTCCAAATCATTACTTCTCTCTCATTAGAGGTTACTCTTGGCACAAAAAGCAAATAAAAAGGATAAGGAGCGGTTATTATAAAAGTAATAACTTCCAAGACTCATCTAAAACTTTTGGGTTATCTCCCAATAAGTAATTTTCTTTAACGCCTTTAAGTTAGGCATAAGAAGCAAGAAAAAGAATCAAGTGTTCTCCAATGAAGAAGCATTAAAACCAAATTTCTTGCCCTTACATCTCTTACTTTTATTCTTAACCATGGGGAACATATGATTGCTTGGTGGAGAAGCAAAGTGCATGGTGCCCTTTTCCACATCTATTATTGCTCCAAGGAGTTTTAATAGGGATCTTCCAAATGCAATTTGTCCTTTTCCTACACATTCAATAACAAGATAATCAGTAGAAACCATTTTCTCCAGGATCTTTGTAAACACTCCTTCAGCTATTCCAATTGGTAATATTGTAGCATTATTAGCAAGAAATATTTCTTCCCCTCCTTCATAAAGTCCCCAAAGATTCAAAGTTTGATAGATATCTTTGGCATAAGACAAAATTCCGACATGATATCACATCGAGCATGAAAAGTTTCATTATTTATAAAAATCTTTACTGTGGGGAGCCACTTTGAGGGTTCAGAATTTATTGGAACATAGTCATGATGCTCTCTAAGTGTATTATAGCAATCTTTTAAACTAGCAGTGCTGGTCTCAAGAGTATTCAATCTAGCAAATATGTTTATGAAGGAATAATTAGATTTGCTAGGCAAGTTGTAAGTAAAGACCAACTTCTTTATGACATTAACAGCATCATCCTCATTGCATTGGAAGAAATCTCCTACCACTACAGCATCCAAAGCATATCTATAGCAAAGAGCAATTCCAAGGTAAAAACTGCTAAGGAACAAGCTTTGAGTCATGTTAGGTTCAGTTTTTTCATGTAGATCAGAGATTCTAGACCAAGCTTCTTTGAAACTCTCTTCAATTCCTTGTTTCAAAGTGAAAATCATTTCCTCAGGTGACATAGTGATTGGAGCAAAGCTAGATATAATGGCAACTTGAGATAGGAACTAATTTTTTTGTGTTTTTAATAAAGAAATCAGACTAGTAAAACTATTTTTTGTGTGTTTTTGATAAAGAAACAAGCAAACAAAGCAAGAAATAAACTAAGCAAAACAAAAACAACAAAGTAAAGAGATTGGTTATGAGGGACTACCCTTGTGAAGATGTCCTTGACTCCCCAGCAACCGCGCCAGAAAATATGCTTGATGGCCCAAAATATATCGAGCTCGTTGGGGAACCCCAAGAGGAAGGTATGATGAGCACAGCAGCAAGTTTTCCCTCAGTTATGAAACCAAGGTTATCGAACCAGTAGGAGCAAGGAAACACCTCCAAGGTGTTGCTAGCTGGACTTTGGCAGGGGAACTACCGGTGCCAACAGCGACGTGGAAACCTGCACAACACAACCATAGAACTTTGCCCCCAACTTATAGTGAGGTTGTCAATCTCACCAGTTTTGCTGAAAACAAGGGATTAAACGTATCAAGTGGAAGAAAATAAAAGCTTGTAGAAAGTAAATAGAAAACAGAAAATAGTAAACAGTTGTAGATTGATGGTAAAAGAAAGGACCGGGGTCCATAGTTCACTAGTGGTGGCTCTCCTTAAGATAGATAACATATTGGGTGAACAAATTACAGCGGGGCAATTGACAAACATCGAGAAAGCATACATGCATATACTAATCATCTTGACTCCTTTGAGATTTTATTGGGCATTACAACATTATACATAGACCGTAATCCAACTGCATCTATGACTAATAATCCACCTTCAGGTTATCATCCGAACCCTTCCAGTATTAAGTTGCAAGCAACAAATAATTGCATTACGCATTACGTGTAAAGTAAACAATACGATTGTTCTATGAACAAAGGATTGTTGTTTTATCCCTAGTAGCAAAAACACATCTAGTACCTTAGAGATTTCTGTCACTTCCCCAGATTACTAGATGCATGAACCCACTATCGAGCATAAATACTAACTCTTGGAAAGCATGCAAGATCACAAATAACAAAGACATGATAGAATCAATAATCAATCTGAAATAGCATCTCAATATCCATCGGATCCCTCCAAACACAACATGTAGGACTACAAATAGATGATCTTGATCATGAACGGAGCACACAAGATCTAAACATGATAGCACAAAGGAGAAGAACCAGCCATCTAGCTACTACATGGACCCGTAATCCAAGGATGAACTACTCACGCATCACACCGGAGGCTTGCATGGTGATGAAGAAGGCCTCCAGGGTGAATTCCCCTCTCCGGCAGGGTGCCGGTAAGAGCTTCAGATCCCTCCCGATCTAGGGATGGAGATGACGGCGGCTACAGACTCTTTCGTGGAATTTTGATTCGGTACTTAGGGTTTCTGTATTGAGGGCATATTATAGGCGAAAGGAGAGGCTGAGGGGGTGCCCTAGGTGGCCACACCACCCCCTGGCACGGCCAGGCCTAGACCATGCGGCCAGGTTGTGTGGCGGCCCTCTGGCCCCTCTCCGTCTCGTATTCTGGCTCTGTGTCCCCCTCGGTGAAAAACTGACTTTGGCTTTTCTCCCGTCCAATTCCGAGAATATTCATTTTCTGACTTTCCTGGAACCACAAACAGCAAAAGACATGCAGCTGGCACTGTGGCATCTTGTTAATAGGTTAGTCCAAGAAAGTGTATAAAAAGTACTCCAAAGTTGGAACAAAACATAAGAAAGTAGATAAAAACGAAGCATGGAACATCAAAAATTATAGATACGTTTGCAACGTATCATAGCACCATTGTTGTCAACATACATGTCTAACAAATTGGACAAGCCTAGAACCACACCAAGATCCATAAGGAAGTTCCTAGTCCAAATGGCTTCCTTTGCCTCCACCAAGGCAGTCGTGGATGCACACACTGTCTCTTGCTTGGAACTTTTTTAGCTCACAGCCCCTCCGTTTATTATAAACACATATCCAGATTGTGAAAGAGAATCATCTAAGTCAGTCAGATATCTCTCATCCATGTAACCCTTTACACCGCATTTAACCTCACCACCATAAACTAGGAACACATCATGGATCTGACTACCAAGCATACATGATCACACTCATCCAACTTTGCTCATTAGTTGTCAAAGTACAGTAAGTCTTGCTAAGTTTTACACCATGGGACATTGGTAAGAACCCCTTATTAGACGTTTCCATGTCGAACATCTTCAACACTTTGTAAAAATATGTACCTTAACTCAATCCAATGAGCCGCCTTGATATATCTCTTTAGATCCTGATTCCTAGTATGTAAGTTGCCTCACCCAAGTCTTTCATTGAGCAACTCCTTTCCAATGATTCCTTGGTTTCTTACAACATATGGACATCATTTATAATCAGTGATATGTCATCCACATATAAGATCAGAAATTTTACTTTGCACCCACTAAACTTCTTCAATAAACAATAATAATGATCACTCTTGATGAAGCCAAACAATTTTACTACCTCGTCAAAGGAAATGTTCCAACTCCGAGATGTTTTCTTAAACCCATAAATGGATTTCCAAAGTTTGCATACCTTGTCAGCATTATCTGGATCGACAAAACCCTTGGGATGTATCATGTACATATCCTCGGTTAGTTTTACATTAAGGAAATCCGTCTCCACATCCATCTGCCATATAACATAGTCGAAATAGGCTGATATAGCTAACATTATCCAAACTGACTTAAGCATCACTATAGGTTTGAAAGTATCATCGTAGTCAACTCCTTGAACCTGTCGGAACCCTTTCACAACAACCGTGATTTATAGACAAATATTTCCATCCATATTAGTTTTCTTCTTAAAGACCCATTTGCACTTGAAGGGTCTTGCACCGTTTGGCACATCAACCAAGTTCTAAACTTGATTTTGATCCATGGACTTTAATTCAGATCTCATGGCTCCAAGCCATGACTTAGAATCGGATCCCACAATTGCTTCCGAATAAGTTGTCGGCTCTCATTGTCTAATAGTAATACATCACGAACACTTTGCAATCTTGCCGACCTTTGTGGTGCAGGTGCAGTTGCAAGCTTAGCCATTGTGACCAGCTCAACCTCCAAGGATTTTTCGGCTACACTACTATCCGGCTCCTCTCGAATTTCTTTGAGTTGCACCATGCTCCCACTGAATCCCCAACTGAGAAATTCTTTCTCAAGACACCATTCCAAGAGACAAACACTTTGCCCTCTTCTCGATTATAGAAGTAGTAACCCAAGATTTCCCTCGAATACCCCATGAAAATAAACTTATCCAAATTGGTCGTGAGCTTGTCTGACCGAAGACGCTTGACAAATGCTTCACAACCCCAAATCTTAAGACAAACTCGGCTTCTTTCTAGTCCACATATCATGCAGTGTCTTCTTTACCAACTTTGATGGCACTCTGTTTAGTGTGAACGCTGCAGTTTATAGACAATATCCCCACCATCCGAGTCATCATTGATCGTACCATGTCCAACAAGGTTCGATTCCATCATTCTAACACACCATTTCTTCTTGACGTTCCTAGTGGAGTGAGTTGAGGAACTATTCCACAACACTTCAGATGGAGAATATCATTTTGCGACCCAAAAGTTGAGATGCCAGTGCATCGCGGTACCTGAGTTGATTTTAATCACCGCGATTCAAAAAGTTGGGGCGCCAATTGCTGAGAGGGGTTTTCGAGTGAATGATGGCCAATCCCAATATTTTCAAGTCGCGCATATTAAGTCAGGATATTCTGTTACACTAGTTCCTGACGTGCCCCTTCTTCATCGGTCTCCCTTCTTAGGCACCCCACACGTGTCGTAGGGGCAAATCCATTACTGTACTTTCCTAACTCCTGACACTAAATCTAGCAGCGGCAGCGGTGGTCCTTGTTCTTCCCTTCCCCGACCCTGAATCTGTCGGCATTGGAGGTCCTTTTTTCTCCCTCCCCCAACACTGAATCCAGTGGCGGCTGCCCAACATGTCTTGCAAGGGAGTCTGGGGCTCGATGCGAAGCAGCGGCGAGGTCTTCAGCCCTGATTAGCGAAGAGGTCAGCAAGGATTATGCTATCAAGGTACCTACAAGCAGCGGGTTGAAGATAAAAGCAAGGTCGACAACAAATTGTTCGGCTCTGGTGGGTGGATGCGGCACCCATATCTCGAAGAAAAAAACCCGGGAGAAGAGTAAGAGGTGAATTTTTCTTATCGGTGCCTTATCTTACAAGTAGATTAGTTACGGCATAATAGAATCAAATGAATAGAAAATTTTCCCCTTTTTAATCAAATTAGGCACAACTTTGATACAAGGGACCTATATGAGTTCACAGTTCATGTTCGGCAGTGCACTGCAAAACTAGATTTTGGTTGCAAGAGGATTTGTTCGGGCAAGATGTGCATCTTCTTGTGAATTGCAAACAGGTTGTGTCTGTTTCGCAGCTGGTAGATATGCTTCAAGCTAGGATTCCCTAGGGTTCTAGACAGAGGACAAAATCAATGTGGCACAAAATGAATGATACCTATATGCAAATTGAGCACTCCCATGACCTTTAGATGGTTTCAGAGTGCTGTGTAGCTGATCGTAAGGTGAAAGTTGAAGTGATGATTGATGATATGTATGCAGATGTTGGAGATCTTGCTGCCAGAGCTTTGGCGCCTAGAGACTACGAACCAATAGATGTTGATCTAGATAAGTTAAGTATACACTTAGAGGTGGATTCATACATGGTAAAGCTTGATGAGGGAGTTAATAAGCCAGTTTTGTCATCTGCTGTGGAGATCACTATCGATTCCAAAAACATAAGTCTTGATGAAATGAAAGAAATGATTGCTAAGGAAATCAGTATTGGCCCTAAGAAGATGGCACGAATCCGGTGGTGGCTTCATAAGAAGTAGGAATTGATAGAGGTTTTGGATACTGAAGATCTTATGCAGTATGCGACGAAAGAAGCAAACCAGGTAGGTGTTCTTCCTAGGGAACATTTCTAATGTTGTTGAACATGTTATAGTGGATGTAGAGGCCCCTGTAGTGGCTGAATAGAATGAGGTGATCGATGTTGATGAGATCTGATGAGAGCTACTACCCTAGGCTTGTCATATGGACCGCGGGGTTCCCCTGCCTGTATTTGTAACATTGACTGCTGTTGCATTTAGACAGTGTTTTTGTGATTATGTTTGTTGAGAGATTGCGATATAATGTTGTGCGAGCTATTGAGATGTTCGGACATGTCACTCACTGAAACCATCGTTGTTGTAATAAGACATAAGTACATTGTAGTATACATGATTATGTTTCTTGAGATGACGTGCTGTACTTGTTTCTCTTATTATGTTTGTTGGGAGAATGTAAGGTAACGTTTTGTGAAACCATGACTGGACAAGTGATGCGTAAATACATTGTAGTTGACATGATTATGTTTATTGAGATGATGTACTGTACTTGTTTCTATTATTTTGTTTTTTGAGAGATTGTAATGTAATGTTTTGCGAAACCATGGCTGGACAAGTGATGCGTAAGTACCTTGTAGTTGACATGATTTAGTTTCTTGAGTTGATGTAATATACTTGTTTCTGTGATTATGTTTGTTGAGAGATTGTAATATAATGTTTTGTGAAACCATGACTGAACAAGTGATGCATAAGTACCTTATAGTTGACATGCTTTTGTTTCTTTAGATGATGTAATGTACTGGTATGTTTTCCTTAGGCAATGAAATTGGGATGGAGGGAGTATAGGTTTAATATTTGAAATAAGAATGTATGAAGAGAAACCCTATTAGGCGGGAGACAGTAATCTAGGGAAAGGGCATGATATCCATTAAACTATTGTAACATGCCAATTTAGTCATTGTTGCAACGGTGACGCACTTCACTTTCGCCACTCTTTCCCTCTCTCTCAAACTCTCTCTCTCTCTCCCCCCTCATCGTCGCTGAAGCCAACGCATTCGCCATGCTGTCCTGGAACGAAGAGGATGCCCAGTCGAGCAACGGCAACCTTCTCTCCAACATCGAGTATTCCTTCCATGATGTGAGTTCCTCTGTTTTCTCGGACTAAGGTTAGGCATTGGTAAATCCCTCGATCTAAGCTCCATATGTGCATGCAATCGTGTTCAATTCTAGCTTTGCGTTTACTTATAGGTACCACGGATGATCTACGACTCTGAATGGGAGGGCCTAGATCTCGATGGAGAAGTACCATGTGACCATGGGATAAAACTGAGGAGATATGTTGCATTCGAAGGCAGTAACACTAGGAGAAAGTTTTGGGGATGTACAAATCAGGTTTGTTTACATTATGTGCAACGATAACATGAAGAAAAAATTATCGTGTATGTTCATAACACGATAGTGTTTTTTTTAGGTTGGCCCAGTGTGTAAAGAAGTAGAGTGGGTGGATCTTGAGTGGCCAGATTCACTTAAGAAATGTTTGGCCCAAATATGGGAGATGTCTGAGTTGGAAAGGTCAGGGAGAGTTACTGATGCTTGTGATGCAGCTGAAAAAATTACAAGTTGTCGGTATGAAATAAGGAGCTGGAACAAGAAATCGAGAATTTGCAGTCAGAACTAAGTGACTGAATCAATGGGAGCTTGGTTGTTGGAACTACAAAGAAGCTTCAGGATAGTCACAGGTTGCTGATACATAATGTAGAAAAGTAGAGGGATCGGTTCAGGGAACACAAGAATAAGCTAGAGTACTGCATTGTGGATATGTTGAAGGAACTGAAGAAGGCGCGCGAGGGTGAACAAGGATAGACTACAGAGGATAAAGGAAATTCAAGATGAATAATTTATGTTGTGCCAATGCCCGAAACTAGATACCTGTAATACTTGTAGTTGTGCTTTCTTAACTAAGCCAAACTCAATCCTCGAGCAAATTAATTTTAGATGAACACACATATCGTGCATAGAGTTAAGTCCATGTTTACAAAATCACCAGTGCAGAGGATAAAATAGGTAGTTCAGTACTAAATAGACATTTGTTGGGTTCAAGCGAGCATGGCCCGGATCTTCTTGTTTCCCTCCCTAAGATCGGCCAGCTCCTTCAGTACTTTGTCGTGCGCATGTTGTAGGTTCTAGCGCTCCGTCAGGTATTCGAGAAGTTGGTCCGTAACCATACGATTTTCCATCTACTTACTAGCCAAGGTGTGACCTTCCTTGTGAAGTTTCTCCTAGCCAGCATTTACCTCCTTTAGTTTCTGACACTTGTCAAAAAGGACCACGACTTCAGCGCGCAGGTGGTCAAAGGCCAGCTTCTTGGAATTCTGCTTCTCCCTTTGGATGGCTATCTTGTCATTTAGCCAGGTCGCCAGGTTCTGGTTGAGCTTTCGCTCTTTCCCCGCAATAAAAATATATAGTATGGTTTGTTCAGTTCACCAAGACAAGGTGGTTAGTTTCCATAATTAACTCAATCGTCTAGTGGCACTGTAATAATTTCAAAGAAGAAGGAATCTAGGACTAATCAACATTTTATGAATCGACTAGTGGCACTGTCATAATTTCAATTTCAAAGACAAATAAGGTTTATCTGTAGTTTAGTGTGTTGTGCGTTTTTTCCCATGTCACCAAATAGCAGTGGCAAACTCATGATGCAGAAACCCATGTCCAGATACAGAATGCAAAGAGCTCATGGTGTCCATTCATGAACATGAACACCTACACATGTCCATATAGATAAGGAGTTTCCCTAGGATTCTTCTTGCACCCTATAATGGGAATTAGACTTGGGCATTTCTCCTTGAACCCTAAATATTACAAAAAGAGTGGAGCACGAACTCCAGACAAGCCCTTAGCTCCTCGTTCTCTTTACGAACACCCTCGAGTATGGTGATCCCTCTGCTCATGTCCTCCTTCATATCTTTCACTGCATCCAGGCAACAGTTCCTATCATGTTAGGCTCAGATGGTAGCCTTGGTTTCCTCGACGCGTCCTCTGAGTGCCTTAGTGACTTCGTCCTGCAGGAGCGTGCACCTTTTCTCGAGATTATTCTTCTCCTCCATGAGCTCATCGATTATCTTGATGGCCTATTCTTGCCTGTTCAAGTTACGATTGAGCAATTTCTGCAGCCTCACCATGTCACATGCAAAATCTAGCGAGATATCCTTCTGCATAGATAAACGCTTGAGTAGGCTCTCATTAGCTTGGGTGAGGGAGCATGCAAGCTCTTGTTGATTGTCAATCTTGGCACCGATCGCGACCACCTTGTAACGGTACTCAGCGTTTGATCGTTGCATCGTTCATGTTAATTGAAATAGAAATTCTATAATTACACTCCAGGTTCCAGGTGAATACTAATACAAATAAAAAAATTATCATTGAATCTATGGACAACAATATTAAAAATGGACCTAGAGATCTAGTCATAATCATGATAAACTAATCCTAATCACAAAATCCCCATTGAATCTATTGACATCGGTATTAAGAAAAGACCAAGAGATCCAGTTATAATCATGAAAACTAATACAACTCGCAAAAAAACCAATGCGGGGCGAACACGATCTGAGAAATCCACATTACAACTCAGAGAAATAACAGTGTGGAGATTTGCTACCTCATTGAGACGTGGAACGGGACCGAACGGGTCTTGCAACGCCTCCGTCGTGGTGGATTCTGGCTCCACGGGTAGCCTGTAATATGTAGAAGACAAAGAGAAAGAAGAAGAAGAAAAACAAGAAGAAGCAGAATAAGATCATGATGGAGAAGAAGTAGAACAAGAAGACCATACCAGGAGAAGCCCTCGCCTGCTAGAACATTTAGCACCATTATCGGGGGAGATTGGTCCTCAGTGAGAGGGAGGGCTTGAGGGGCTGATAGAGAAAGAATTGCCTGGCGGTGAGCTCTCTCCTTTTTCTCCACGAGGATGGTCGACTGGCCTCTCCTCAAGGGAGCCATGGCTTGCAGGGGGAGGGAGGTGGCAACAGGAGGAAGAAGATAGTGATTAGTGTGGGAGAAGAGTCAAAGAGTACATGTCGTGGTCCAGTAGTACTACTACTACTATACAAGACCAACATGTATGGTCTACCTTCTCAAAGAAGCCAGGGATAGGGAATCAATGGGACTTGTATTTATTGCGATGGACAGTTCAATGGTCTTCGAAGCCGCCTAAAATCTAGTATATAATAAAAGGAGTGTGATCTTCCCCTTAAAAAATGAGTGTGGCCAGGTGGTAATCACGGGCATCGGCGTGCACATCCCGCGTGCATGTGTCACGTGTTGATGGGGCAATGACGCGCGCAACTGCTGCACGATCATGTCAGCACGTCGAACTCCACGTCGATTAAATGCATGTTGAACTCCACGTCGAGAGGCACGCACGGGATATTTACGAGTCTAGAATACGCTGTGCTAATTTTGTTCTGATCAAATTATATTCAGTACGCGAGATATTACACTTTTTAATAATCGACAAATGCATGCGTGTACATGACGCACGAAACCGCTGCTTGCCCCTTAATAAGTTTAGCACCGAACTCTATGTACCCGCCATCGCTCATTCTGAACAACTTCCTCGAGCATGATGGCCCCTCGCCATGGCAATGGCAGATCCAAGCAGACCACTGACTGTCCTGCATCCCCTCCTCTTCGCGACATTGGTCGTGCTCGTGAGTCTCCTACCGAGGCAGCACGTCGTATCCGACCGTGCCAGGATCCATCAACATCGGCTCTCGGGGACACCGCGACGTCGAAGCTCGTACCAGCCACGCAGGAGGAGCGTGGGGTACCTGCAATGATGGACGAGCACAAAGCAGCAGCCAGGACGGGGGCGCCTGTTGCACCGGCGAGTACGGACAAGAAGAGGAATGAGAGGAAGACCAAGAAGAAGAGAGGAGACCGCTATTTGGACGTGTATGACTCGGCCAATGAGGATCCGTTCATAGATCAGTTGGAGGCAGAAGCGGAGGAGAGTGACATGGAACCGTGGGACTACAAAGAGGAGGAGGAGGACTCTAACAAGGAGATAGCGCGGTTATACGAAGAAGGGGGCGGTGTTGATTCATCAAAGGAGTACACAAACAACGGCGATGGCAAGGACCATGACATTGACAAAGACGACGACGATCCGGAAGACGGAGACAAGAGCTTCTTCGAAATATGATCATTTATTTTATTTATTTTTTGAGATGGTTTTTCACTTGTTTATGGAGGAAAAGTATCGGTGGCACAGATAGAGAGGTGGCACGGATAGACCTTGCAAAAAAAGTGGAGGACGGAGGGGTTATCCTGCCTAATGGATCACAAAGGATCAACAGTTGGTGGGCACGATCCGCGTGACATATGTGTTAGCCAATCAAGGCGTAGCAGCCATAGTGAGCACGTGTTTGGGATTTTGTGAGATATCTGACCGAGAGAGAGGGAAAAACTGAGTAGTATCAAAAAACCAAGGGCAAGGTAGAATATAGGATTCAAATAGACAATAGAAAGAGTAGGCATGTTTCGTACTAAACCACATGGATCCATCGGTGTCCATTGCATGTGTGTTCTTTTCCTAAACCACCACCGGTGTCATTGCATATGTGTTCTTCTCCTAAACCACGAGCAGTGTCATTGCATGTGTGTTATTTTACAAAACCACATGGATCCACCAGACTCATTTCATGTGTCTACCTTTCCTAAACCACATCCAATGTCCTTGCATGTGTGTTCTTTTCCTAAACCACATCCAGAGTCATTGCATGTGTCTTCCTTTCCTAAACCACATAGATCCACCAGAGTCATTGCATGTGTGTTATTTTCCTAAACCACCACCAGAGTCATTGCATGTGTGTTCTTTTCCTAAACCACCACCAGATTCATTGCATGTGTGTTCCTTTCTAAACCACATGGATCCACCAGAGTCATTGCATGTGTGTTCTTTTCCTAGACCACATGGATCCACCAAATTCATTACATGTGTGTTATTTTCCTAAACCACCACTAGAGTCATTGTATGTGTGTTCTTTTCATAAACCACATGGATCCACTAGATGTCATTGCATGTGTGTTATTTTCATAAACCACATGGATCCACTGGATGTCATTGCATGTGTGTTATTTTCATAAACCACATGGATCCACTATATGTCATTGCATGTGTGTTCTTTTCATAAACCACAACTAGAGCAATTGCATGTGTGTTCTTTCCATAAACCACATGGATCCATCAGAGTCATTTGCATGGGGCTCTCATTTGCACGTGTGTTCTTTTCATAAACCACCACCAGTGTCATTGCATGTGTGTTCCTTTCCTAAACCATATGAATCCACCAGAGTCATTGCATGTTTTCTTTTCCTAAACCACCACAAGAGTCATTGCATGTGTGTTCTTTTCATAAACCACTTGGATCCACCAGTGTCATTGCATGTGTGTTATTTTACTAAATCACATGGATCCACCAGTGTCATTGCATGTGTGTTCTTTTCCTAAACGACCACTAGAGTTATTGTCTGTTTATTCTTTTCATAAACCACATGGATCCACTAGATTCATTTGCATGTGTGTTCTTCTCATAAACCACTTGGATCCACCAGTGTCATTGCATGTGTGTTCTTTTTCATAAACCAAAACTAGAGTCATTGAATGTGTGTTTTTTCTAAACCACCACTATAGTCATTACATGTGTGTTCTTTTCATAAACCACTTGGATCCACTAGTTTCATTGCAAGTGTGTCCTTTTAATAAACCACAACTAGAGGCACTACATGTTTGTTCTTTTCATAAACCACCACTAGAGTCATTGCATGCCTGTTCTTTTCATAAACCACTTGGATCCACCAGTGTCATTGGATGTGTGGCCTTCTCATAAACCACAACTAGAGTCATTGCATGTTTGTTCTTGTCAAAAACCACTTGGATCCACCAGAGTCATTGCATGTGTGTTCTTTTCATAAACCAGAACTAGAGTCATTGCATGTTTGTTCTTTTCATAAACCACCACTAGATTCATTGCATGTGTGTTCTTTCCATAAACCACATGGATCCACCAAAGTCATTTGCATGTGTGTTCTTTTCATAAGCCACCACTAGTGTCATTGCATGTATATACCTTTCCTAAACCACATGGATCCACCAGTGTCACTGCATATATTTGAATGTATGTTCTTTTCCTAAACCACCACTAGTGTCATTGCTGTTGGAGATATGCCCAAGAGGCAATAATAAAAGTGATTATTATTATATCTTTGTGTTTATGATGAATTTTTACATCCCATGCTATAATTGTATTATTAGGAAACACTAATACTTGTGTGTTTTGTAAACATATGAGAGTCCCTAGTAAGCCTCTTGTTGAACTAGCTTGTTGATTGATTGATGATCATGGTTTCCTGATCATGGACATAAGGATGTGATTAATAACAAGGTTATATCATTAGCAGAATGATGTAATGGACACACACCCATAGTAAGCGTAGCATAAGATCAAGTCATTAAGTTCGTATTACTGTAAGCTTTTAAATGCATAGTAACCTAATCCTTCGACCATGAGGTTGTGTTAATCACCATCACCGGATGGGTACTTTGATGACATCAAACACCGCTTCTTAACTGGGTGGTCATAAAGGTGTCATTGGGTATTCTGAAAGTATGAGTTGAAGCGCATGAACCAAGATTGGGATTTGTCCATCCATATGATGGATAGATATGCTCTGGGCCCTCTCAGTGGAATGTCATCTAGTTAGCTTGCAAGCATGTGACTGGGTCACAAGGGATGACATATCACGGAACGAGTAAAGAGTACTTATCAGTAACGAGGTAGAACTAGGTATGGAGATGCCGACGATCAAACCTCGGATGAGTATATTATCGTGTGACAAAGGGAATTGGTTTCGTATGTAAATGGTTCAATCGATCACGAAGTCATCGTTGAGTATGTGGGAGCCATTATGGATCTCCAGGTCCCGCTGATGGTTATTGATAGGAGATGTGTCTCTGTCATGTCTACATATTCACGAACCGTAGGGTGACACACTTAAGGTTCGAAGTTGTTTTAAGTAGATATGGAATGTGCGTTGGAGACCGAATGTTGTTCGGAGTCTGATCGCGGAGGTGAATATCTGAATTATGAGTTTAGCATGCATTTAAAGAAATGTGGAATACATTCGCAGTTGACACCGCCGGGAACACCACAGCGTAATGGTGTGTCCGAACGTCGTAATCGAACTCTCTTAGATATGGTTCGGTCTATGATGTCTCTTACAGATTTACCGCTATCATTTTGGGGCTATGCATTAGAGACAGCCGCATTCACTTTAAATAGGGCACCATCTAAATCCGTTGAAACGACATCGTACGAATTGTGGTTTGGTAAGAAACCTAAGTTGTCGTTCCTTAAAGTTTGGGGTTGCGAAGCATATGTAAAGAAGTTACAACCTGATAAGCTAGAACCCAAAGCGGAGAAATGCGTCTTCATAGGATACCCTAAAGAAACAATTGGGTATACCTTCTATCATAGATCCGAAGGCAAAGTTTTCGTTGCAAAGAATGGATCCTTTCTTGGGAAGGAGTTTCTCTCGAAAGAGGTGACTGGAAGGAAAGTAGAACTCGATGAGGTTATTGACCCTTCTCTCGGATTTGAGAGTAGCGCAGCACCAGAAGATGTTTTGGTGCCGCCTGCACCAATTGAAGAGGAAGCTAATGATAATGATCATGAAACTTCGAACGAAGTTACTACAGAACCTAGCAGGTCAACGAGGGTTCGTACCACTCCTGATTGGTATGACTCTGCCTTGAACGTCATGTTGGTGGACAACGCTGATGACACTGCGACGTATGAAGAAGCTATGGTGAGCCCAGATTCTGACAAATGGCTAGAAGCCATGAAATCCGAAATAGGATCCATGTACGAAAACCAAGTGTGGACTTTGGTGGACTTACCGGATGGCCGTAAGGCTGTCGAGAACAAATGGATTTTCAAGAGCAAAACAGATGCTGATGGTAATTTTACCGTCTATAAAGCTCGACTTGTCACGAAAGGTTTCCGACAAATTCAAGGAGTTGACTATGATGAGACTTTCTCACCAGTAGCGAAGCTAAAGTCTGTGAGGATTTTGTTAGCAATTGCTGCACATTTCGATTATGAGATTTGGCAGATGGATGTCAAAACGGCGTTCCTTAATGGTGACATTGAGGAAGATTTGTATATGGTACAACCCAAGGGTTTTGTCGATCCTAAAGATGCTGACAAGGTATGCAAACTTCAGCGCTCCATTTATGGACTGAAGTAAGCATCCCGGAGTTGGAATCAACGTTTTGATAAAGTAATCAAAAACTTTGGATATATACAAACTTAGGGAGAAGCTTGTATTTACAAGAAAGTGAGTGGGAGCTCTGTAGCATTCCTAGTACTATATGTAGATGACATATTGTTGATTGCGAATGATATAGAACTTCTTAATAGCGTCAAAACCTATTTGAATAATAGTTTTTCCATGAAGGATCTTGGCGAAGCGGCATACATTCTAGGCATCAAGATTTATAGAGATAGATCAACACGCCTAATAGCGCTTTCACAAAGTACATACTTAGACAAAGTTCTAAAGAAGTTTAGAATGGAAGATAACAAGAAAGGGTTCGTGCCCATGTTGTCAGGTAAGGCCTTGAGTAAAACTCAAAGTCCAGCTACGACAGAAGATAGAGAAAAGATGAATAATATTCCCTATGCCTCGGCCATAGGTTCTATCATGTATGCCATACTGTGTACTAGACCGGATATAGCACATGCTGTTAGTTTGACTAGCAGATATCAAAGTGATCCTAGAGTGGAACACTGGACAACGGTCAAGAATATCCTAAAGTACCTAAATAGGACTAAGGATATGGTTCTTTCTTATGGAGGTGATGAACAGCTTGTTGTAAACGGTTACACCGATGCTAGTTGGAACACCGATCCGGATGACTCAAAGTCACAATCGGGATACGTATTTATTTTGAATGGTGCTGCAGTGAGCTGGAGGAGTGCGAAACAAAGCATTGTGGCGAAATCTTCAACTGAATCGGAATACATAGCTGCTTCGGAGGCCGCACAAGAAGCCGTTTGGATGAAGGAATTCATTACTGAACTTGGCGTGGTTCCCAGTGTGGTAGACCCGATGGCCATCTACTGTGACAACACAGGTGCCATAGCTAATGCACAGGAGCCAAGGTCACATAGCAAGCTGAAGCACATCAAGCTACGTTTCCACGCTATTCGCGAGTATGTCCGAGATGGTGACATAAAGATTTGCAAAGTACACACTGATCTAAATGTGGCGGATCCGTTGACTAAACCTCTCCCTAGGGCAAAGCATGACCAACACTAGAACGCCATGGGTGTTAGGTATATTACTATGTAATCTAGATTATTGACTCTAGTGCAAGTGGGAGACTGTTGAAGATATGCCCAAGAGGCAATAATAAAAGTGATTATTATTATATCTTTGTGTTTATGATGAATGTTTACATCCCATGCTATAATTGTATTATTAGGAAACACTAATACTTGTGTGTTTTGTAAACATATGAGAGTCCCTAGTAAGCCTCTTGTTGAACTAGCTTGTTGATTGATTGATGATCATGGTTTCCTGATCATGGACATAATGATGTGATTAATAACAAGGTTATATCATTAGGAGAATGATGTAATGGACACACACCCATAGTAAGCGTAGCATAAGATCAAGTCATTAAGTTCGTATTACTGTAAGCTTTTAAATGCATAGTAACCTAATCCTTCGACCATGAGGTTGTGTTAATCACCATCACCAGATGGGTACTTTGATGACATCAAACACCGCTTCGTAACTGGGTGGTCATAAAGGTGTCATTGGGTATTCTGAAAGTATGAGTTGAAGCGCATGAACCAAGATTGGGATTTGTCCATCCATATGACGGATAGATATGCTCTGGGCCCTCTCAGTGGAATGTCATCTAGTTAGCTTGCAAGCATGTGACTGGTTCACAAGGGATGACATATCACGGAACGAGTAAAGAGTACTTATCAGTAACGAGGTAGAACTAGGTATGGAGATGCCGACGATCAAACCTCGGATAAGTATATTATCGTGTGACAAAGGGAATTGGTTTCGTATGTAAATGGTTCAATCGATCACGAAGTCATCGTTGAGTATGTGGGAGCCATTATGGATCTCCAGGTCCCGCTGATGGTTATTGATAGGAGATGTGTCTCTGTCATGTCTACATATTCACGAACCGTAGGGTGACAGACTTAAGGTTTGAAGTTGTTTTAAGTAGATATGGAATGTGCGTTGGAGACCGAATGTTGTTCGGAGTCTGATCGCGGAGGTGAATATCTGAGTTATGAGTTTAGCATGCATTTAAAGAAATGTGGAATACATTCGCAGTTGACACCGCCGGGAACACCACAGCGTAATGGTGTGTCCGAACGTCGTAATCGAACTCTCTTAGATATGGTTCGGTCTATGATGTCTCTTACAGATTTACCGCTATCATTTTGGGGCTATGCATTAGAGACAGCCGCATTCACTTTAAATAGGGCACCATCTAAATCCGTTGAAACGACATCGTACGAATTGTGGTTTGGTAAGAAACCTAAGTTGTCGTTCCTTAAAGTTTGGGGTTGCGAAGCATATGTAAAGAAGTTACAACCTGATAAGCTAGAACCCAAAGCGGAGAAATGCGTCTTCATAGGATACCCTAAAGAAACAATTGGGTATACCTTCTATCATAGATCCGAAGGCAAAGTTTTCGTTGCAAAGAATGGATCCTTTCTTGGGAAGGAGTTTCTCTCGAAAGAGGTGACTGGAAGGAAAGTAGAACTCGATGAGGTTATTGACCCTTCTCTCGGATTTGAGAGTAGCGCAGCACCAGAAGATGTTTTGGTGCCGCCTGCACCAATTGAAGAGGAAGCTAATGATAATGATCATGAAACTTCGAACGAAGTTACTACAGAACCTAGCAGGTCAACGAGGGTTCGTACCACTCCTGATTGGTATGACTCTGCCTTGAACGTCATGTTGGTGGACAACGCTGATGACACTGCGACGTATGAAGAAGCTATGGTGAGCCCAGATTCTGACAAATGGCTAGAAGCCATGAAATCTGAAATAGGATCCATGTACGAAAACCAAGTGTGGACTTTGGTGGACTTACCGGATGGCCGTAAGGCTGTCGAGAACAAATGGATTTTCAAGAGAAAAACAGATGCTGATGGTAATTTTACCGTCTATAAAGCTCGACTTGTCACGAAAGGTTTCCGACAAATTCAAGGAGTTGACTATGATGAGACTTTCTCACCAGTAGCGAAGCTAAAGTCTGTGAGGATTTTGTTAGCAATTGTTGCACATTTCGATTATGAGATTTGGCAGATGGATGTCAAAACGGCGTTCCTTAATGGTGACATTGAGGAAGATTTGTATATGGTACAACCCAAGGGTTTTGTCGATGCTAAAGATGCTGACAAGGTATGCAAACTTCAGCGCTCCATTTATGGACTGAAGCAAGCATCCCGGAGTTGGAATCAACGTTTTGATAAAGTAATCAAAAACTTTGGATTTATACAAACTTATGGAGAAGCTTGTATTTACAAGAAAGTGAGTGGGAGCTCTGTAGCATTCCTAGTACTATATGTAGATGACATATTGTTGATTGCGAATGATATAGAACTTCTTAATAGCGTCAAAACCTATTTGAATAATAGTTTTTCCATGAAGGATCTTGGCGAAGCGGCATACATTCTAGGCATCAAGATTTATAGAGATAGATCAACACGCCTAATAGCGCTTTCACAAAGTACATACTTAGACAAAGTTCTAAAGAAGTTTAGAATGGAAGATAGCAAGAAAGGGTTCGTGCCCATGTTGTCAGGTAAGACCTTGAGTAAAACTCAAAGTCCAGCTACGACAGAAGATAGAGAAAAGATGAATAATATTCCCTATGCCTCGGCCATAGGTTCTATCATGTATGCCATGTTGTTAACTAGACCGGATATAGCACATGCTGTTAGTTTGACTAGCAGATATCAAAGTGATCCTAGAGTGGAACACTGGACAACGGTCAAGAATATCCTAAAGTACCTAAATAGGACTAAGGATATGGTTCTTTCTTATGGAGGTGATGAACAACTTGTTGTAAACGGTTACACCGATGCTAGTTGGAACACCGATCCGGATGACTCGAAGTCACAATCGGGATACGTATTTATTTTGAATGGTGCTGCAGTGAGCTGGAGGAGTGCGAAACAAAGCATTGTGGCGAAATCTTCAACTGAATCGGAATACATAGCTGCTTCGGAGGCCGCACAAGAAGCCGTTTGGATGAAGGAATTCATTACTGAACTTGGCGTGGTTCCCAGTGTGGTAGACCCGATGGCCATCTACTGTGACAACACAGGTGCCATAGCTAATGCACAGGAGCCAAGGTCACATAGCAAGCTGAAGCACATCAAGCTACGTTTCCACGCTATTCGCGAGTATGTCCGAGATGGTGACATAAAGATTTGCAAAGTACACACTGATCTAAATGTGGCGGATCCGTTGACTAAACCTCTCCCTAGGGCAAAGCATGACCAACACTAGAACGCCATGGGTGTTAGGTATATTACTATGTAATCTAGATTATTGACTCTAGTGCAAGTGGGAGACTGTTGAAGATATGCCCAAGAGGCAATAATAAAAGTGATTATTATTATATCTTTGTGTTTATGATGAATGTTTACATCCCATGCTATAATTGTATTATTAGGAAACACTAATACTTGTGTGTTTTGTAAACATATGAGAGTCCCTAGTAAGCCTCTTGTTGAACTAGCTTGTTGATTGATTGATGATCATGGTTTCCTGATCATGGATATAATGATGTGATTAATAACAAGGTTATATCATTAGGAGAATGATGTAATGGACACACACCCATAGTAAGCGTAGCATAAGATCAAGTCATTAAGTTCGTATTACTGTAAGCTTTTAAATGCATAGTAACCTAATCCTTCGACCATGAGGTTGTGTTAATCATCATCACCAGATGGGTACTTTGATGACATCAAACACCGCTTCGTAACTGGGTGGTCATAAAGGTGTCATTGGGTATTCTGAAAGTATGAGTTGAAGCGCATGAACCAAGATTGGGATTTGTCCATCCATATGACGGATAGATATGCTCTGGGCCCTCTCGGTGGAATGTCATCTAGTTAGCTTGCAAGCATGTGACTGGGTCACAAGGGATGACATATCACGGAACGAGTAAAGAGTACTTATCAGTAACGAGGTAGAACTAGGTATGGAGATGCCGACGATCAAACCTCGGATAAGTATATTATCGCGTGACAAAGGGAATTGGTTTCGTATGTAAATGGTTCAATCGATCACGAAGTCATCGTTGAGTATGTGGGAGCCATTATGGATCTCCAGGTCCCGCTGATGGTTATTGATAGGAGATGTGTCTCTGTCATGTCTACATATTCACGAACCATAGTGTGACACACTTAAGGTTCGAAGTTGTTTCAAGTAGATATGGAATGTGCGTTGGAGACCGAATGTTGTTCGGAGTCTCAGAATGGATCCGGGACATCACGAGGAGATCCGGAATGGTCCGGAGAATAAGATTCATATATAGGGGATCATTTTCTGAGTTAGGAAATGTTCCGGAGTGTTTGTATGAGGATTCTAGAAGGTTTCGGAATGTTCCGGAAGGTTCTAGAAGATATCTTGGAGTTTGCTTGAAAATCAAGATAGGGATCAAGGAGTCCTGGTGGGTCAAGACAAGGAGTCGTGGGGGAGGAGGACTCCTCCCCCCACTCCCCAATCCGCCGGCCTAGAGGAGGGGAGTCCTACAAGGACTCCCCCTCCCCAAGGCGCCCTCCCCCCCTTAAATAGAAGGGCAGGGGCGCCCCCTCCTCCCCGCTCCCATAACCCCAATCTCTGCCGCCTCTCTCCTCCACCTTTCTTCTGCACAGGCATAGGCAAAGCCCTGCAGAATTCTCTACTCCACCACCACCACCACACCGTCGTGCTGCTGGGATTCCGTGGAGAAGATCTACTACCTCCGCTGCTCGCTGGAACGGGGAGAGGAAGGTCTGCTTCGACTCCGCACGTGTGACCGACTGCGGAAGCGCTGCCGAAACGCGGGGCCGGAAGGATCGTCCACTTGACCGACTACGGAAGCGCTGCTGGAACGCGACGCCGGAAGGATCGTCCACACGATCTTGAGATCGGCAAGTGATCGACTACATCAACCACGAGATCTAATCTCGTTAACGCTTTCGGATCTACGAGGGTTAGTTCCTATCTATCTCGTTGCTCATGTCTAATAGATTAGATCTTGGCTTTTATCTAGATTAGATCTAGGTTTTGTTTGTTCTTGCGGTAGAAATTTTTTGTTTTCCATGCTACGAACCCATCAGTGGTATCAGAGCCGTATCTATGCGTAGATCTGTTGCACGAGTAGAACACAATGTTTTTGTGGGCGTTGATGCTTTTGTTGTCGGTGTCTTAGCGTGTACTTTGCATCTTGCGGCATGGTGGGATGAAGCGGCTCGGGCTAACATTACATGTCATCGCACATGAGACTTGCTCCAAGCTTGACGTGCAACTTGCTTTGCACAAGTGGCTTTGCGGGTGTTTGTCTCTCCCACCATAGTTAAGATTCAATTTACAATGAGCATCTTGACAACACTTGTATCAATGTTGTGGTCCTTGTTCGTAGGTAAGATCGGTCTTATGCGAAAGCCCCAAACCACGTAAAACATGCAAAGAAAATTAGAGGCGTCTAACTTGTTTTTGCAGGGGTTTTGTGATGTGATATGGCCAACATGTGATTGTATTTGATGTATGCAATGATCCTTGTTGTAATATGGCAACCGGCAGGAGCCTAATGGTTGTCTTTAATTCTGTTAAGACCTGCGTGTCTATTCATCTTGTAATAGCTTTATTCCAAGTAGTTGTAATAGTTGCTGGTGATGATGGACAACCATGAAGCGGCGCCACTAACCTTGACGCATTGCTGGTGATGATGGAGATCATGTTCGTGCTTTGGAGATGGAGATCAAAGGCGCAAGAAGAAAAGGCCATATCATATCACACTTATTATGAATTGCCTGTGATGTTAATCCTTTATGCATCTTGTATTGCTTAGATCGCGTCGGTAGCATTATAAGATGATCCCTCTCACTAAAATATCAAGTAATAAAGTGTTCACCCTTAGTTGGCACCTTTGCTAAGACTCGTCGTTTCGAAGCATCTCGTGATGATCGGATGTGATAGATTCTACGTGTGCATACAACGGGTGCAAGCCAGATTTGCACATGCGGAAACTAAGGTTGTCTTGACGAGCCTAGCATGTATAGACATGGTCTCGGAACACGGAATACCGAAAGGTAGAGCATGAGTCATATAAATGATATGATGAACATGAAGATTGTTCGCCGATGAAACTACATCTTCTCTCGTGAAGATCGGACTTGGTGTAGTGGACTTGGTTCGTGTAATCACTAAGACAATGTGAGGGATGTTGTTTTGAGTGGGAGTTCACCTAGTTAGTTTAAGAATTAAATTTGAACTCAATTTATCATAAACTTAGTCTAAACTACTTGCAAATTGTTGTAGATTATGGCGACCCCCTCCATCAATTTCAATGCGTTCCTAGAGAAAGAAAAGCTTAAGAACAATGGAAGCAATTTCACGGACTGGTTCTGTGGACTGAAGATCGTCCTCAGGGCTGGTCAGTTGACCTATGTGCTCGATGCACCGCTAGGTGACCCACCTGCAGATAATGCCACCGATTACGAAAAGAATGTTTTTGCTACTCGGAAAAATCATTACTCCACAGTTTAGTGTGCCATCCTGTACGGTTTAGAAGCGGAGCTCCAACAGCGTTTTGAGCACCACGACCCGTTTGAGATCATTAAGGAGCTCAGGCTAATTTTTGAGACTCGCGCGGCCATGGAGAGCTATGAGGCCTCCGAAAAGTTCTTTAACTATAAGATGGAAGAAGGAAGCTCCGTTAGCGAGCACGTGCTCACCATGTCTGGGTACGCAAAGAAGCTCCAAGAGTTGGGAATATCGATTCCTAATGAATTGGGGATTCACCATCTCCTTCAATCACTGCCACCAAGTTACAAGAACTTTGTGATGAACTACAACATGCACTGCATGAACAAAATGTTGCCTGAACTGTCGTCCATGCTCAAAACTGCTGAAGTGGAGATAAAGAAGGAGCACCAAGTGTTGATGGTCAATAAGACCCCCAATTTCAAGAAAAAGGGCAAGCCTAGGAACAAGGGCAACTTCAAGAAGGACGGCAAGAAAGCTGCCGCACCTGCTAAGAAGCCCAAGGCTGGTCCTAAGCCTGAAACTGAGTGCTTCTACTGCAAGGGTGCTGGTCACTGGAAGCGTAACTGCCCCAAGTACCTGGCGGATCTGAAGAACAACAACATCAAGAAGAAAGGTATATTTGATATATGTGTTATAGATGTGTATCTTACTAGTAATCGTAGTAGTGCCTGGGTATTTGATACTGGTTCGGTTGCTCATATTTGTAACTCGAAACAGGAGCTGCGGAATAAACGAAGACTGGCAAGAGACGAGGTGACGATGCGCGTTGGAAATGGCTCCAAGGTTGATGTGATCGCCGTTGGCACGCTCCCTCTACATCTACCTTCGGGATTAGTTTTAAATTTAAATAATTGTTATTTGGTGCCTGTGTTAAGCATGAACATTATATCTGGATCCTGTTTATTGCGAGACGGTTACTCTTTTAAGTCCGAGAATAAAGGTTGTTCGATTTATATGAGTAATATCTTTTATGGTAATGCACCTGAGATGAATGGTTTATTCTTACTGAATCTCGATAGTAGTGATACACATGTTCACAACATAGATGCTAAACGAATAAAATTGAATGATAATTCTACATACATGTGGCACTGTCGTCTTGGTCACATTGGAGTGAAGCATATGAAGAAACTCCATTCTGATGGACTTCTTGAATCACTTGATTTTGAATCACTTGAAAGATGTGAAGCATGTCTAATGGGAAAAATGACTAAGACTCCATTCTCTGGTACAATGGAGCGAGCTACAGACTTATTGGAAATAATACATACCGATGTGTGCGGCCCAATGAGTGTAGCATCGCGTGGTGGATATCGTTATGTTCTCACTTTCATGGATGACTTGAGTAGATATGGGTATGTCTACTTTATGAAACATAAGTTCGAAACTTTCGAGAAGTTTAAGGAATTTCAAAGTGAAGTGGAAAATCATCGTAACAAGAAGATTAAGTTTCTGCGTTCTGATCGCGGAGGTGAATATCTGAGTTATGAGTTTAGCATGCATTTAAAGAAATGTGGAATACTTTCGCAGTTGACACCGCCGGGAACACCACAGCGTAATGGTGTGTCCGAACGTCGTAATCGAACTCTCTTAGATATGCTTCGGTCTATGATGTCTCTTACGGATTTACCGCTATCATTTTGGGGCTATGCATTAGAGACAGCCGCATTCACTTTAAATAGGGCACCATCTAAATCCGTTGAAACGACATCGTACGAATTGTGGTTTGGTAAGAAACCTAAGTTGTCGTTCCTTAAAGTTTGGGGTTGCGAAGCATATGTAAAGAAGTTACAACCTGATAAGCTAGAACCCAAAGCGGAGAAATGCGTCTTCATAGGATACCCTAAAGAAACAATTGGGTATACCTTCTATCATAGATCCGAAGGCAAAGTTTTCATTGCAAAGAATGGATCCTTTCTTGGGAAGGAGTTTCTCTCGAAAGAGGTGACTGGAAGGAAAGTAGAACTCGATGAGGTTATTGACCCTTCTCTCGGATTTGAGAGTAGCACAGCACCAGAAGATGTTTTGGTGCCGCCTGCACCAATTGAAGAGGAAGCTAATGATAATGATCATGAAACTTCGAACGAAGTTACTATAGAACCTAGCAGGTCAACGAGGGTTCGTACCACTCCTGATTGGTATGACTCTGCCTTGAACGTCATGTTGGTGGACAACGCTGATGACACTGCGACGTATGAAGAAGCTATGGTGAGCCCAGATTCTGACAAATGGCTAGAAGCCATGAAATCCGAAATAGGATCCATGTACGAAAACCAAGTGTGGACTTTGGTGGACTTACCGGATGGCCGTAAGGCTGTCGAGAACAAATGGATTTTCAAGAGAAAAACAGATGCTGATGGTAATTTTACCGTCTATAAAGCTCGACTTGTCACGAAAGGTTTCCGACAAATTCAAGGAGTTGACTATGATGAGACTTTCTCACCAGTAGCGAAGCTAAAGTCTGTGAGGATTTTGTTAGCAATTGCTGCACATTTCGATTATGAGATTTGGCAGATGGATGTCAAAACGGCGTTCCTTAATGGTGACATTGAGGAAGATTTGTATATGGTACAACCCAAGGGTTTTGTCGATCCTAAAGATGCTGAAAAGGTATGCAAACTTCAGCGCTCCATTTATGGACTGAAGCAAGCATCCCGGAGTTGGAATCAACGTTTTGATAAAGTAATCAAAAACTTTGGATTTATACAAACTTATGGAGAAGCTTGTATTTACAAGAAAGTGAGTGGGAGCTCTGTAGCATTCCTAGTACTATATGTAGATGACATATGTTGATTGCGAATGATATAGAACTTCTTAATAGCGTCAAAACCTATTTGAATAATAGTTTTTCCATGAAGGATCTTGGCGAAGCGGCATACATTCTAGGCATCAAGATTTATAGAGATAGATCAACACGCCTAATAGCGCTTTCACAAAGTACATACTTAGACAAAGTTCTAAAGAAGTTTAGAATGGAAGATAGCAAGAAAGGGTTCGTGCCCATGTTGTCAGGTAAGACCTTTAGTAAAACTCAAAGTCCAGCTACGACAGAAGATAGAGAAAAGATGAATAATATTCCCTATGCCTCGGCCATAGGTTCTATCATGTATGCCATGCTGTGTACTAGACCGGATATAGCACATGCTGTTAGTTTGACTAGCAGATATCAAAGTGATCCTAGAGTGGAACACTGGACAACGGTCAAGAATATCCTAAAGTACCTAAATAGGACTAAGGATATGGTTCTTTCTTATGGAGGTGATGAACAGCTTGTTGTAAACGGTTACACCGATGCTAGTTGGAACACCGATCCGGATGACTCAAAGTCACAATCGGGATACGTATTTATTTTGAATGGTGCTGCAGTGAGCTGGAGGAGTGCGAAACAAAGCATTGTGGCGAAATCTTCAACTGAATCGGAATACATAGCTACTTCGGAGGCCGCACAAGAAGCCGTTTGGATGAAGGAATTCATTACTGAACTTGGCGTGGTTCCTAGTGTGGTAGACCCGATGGCCATCTACTGTGACAACACAGGTGCCATAGCTAATGCACAGGAGCCAAGGTCACATAGCAAGCTGAAGCACATCAAGCTACGTTTCCACGCTATTCGCGAGTATGTCCGAGATGGTGACATAAAGATTTGCAAAGTACACACTGATCTAAATGTGGCGGATCCGTTGACTAAACCTCTCCCTAGGGCAAAGCATGACCAACACCAGAACGCCATGGGTGTTAGGTATATTACTATGTAATCTAGATTATTGACTCTAGTGCAAGTGGGAGACTGTTGAAGATATGCCCAAGAGGCAATAATAAAAGTGATTATTATTATATCTTGTGTTTATGATGAATGTTTACATCCCATGCTATAATTGTATTATTAGGAAACACTAATACTAGTGTGTTTTGTAAACATATGAGAGTCCCTAGTAAGCCTCTTGTTGAACTAGCTTGTTGATTGATTGATGATCATGGTTTCCTGATCATGGACATAAGGATGTGATTAATAACAAGGTTATATCATTAGGAGAATGATGTAATGGACACACACCCATAGTAAGCGTAGCATAAGATCAAGTCATTAAGTTCGTATTACTGTAAGCTTTTAAATGCATAGTAACCTAATCCTTCGACCATGAGGTTGTGTTAATCACCATCACCGGATGGGTACTTTGATGACATCAAACACCGCTTCGTAACTGGGTGGTCATAAAGGTGTCATTGGGTATTCTGAAGTATGTGTTGAAGCGCATGAACCAAGATTGGGATTTGTCCATCCATATGATGGATAGATATGCTCTGGCCCTCTCAGTGGAATGTCATCTAGTTAGCTTGCAAGCATGTGACTAGGTCACAAGGGATGACATATCACGGA